>BSBM01000313.1:587500-1187500 GCA_027924585.1 Larix kaempferi
CATTCACTTGTTTGAATGGCATCTATTTTGGTTTTTCCCCATGAATTGTATGATAGATCTATTTTAGTCTTCTTAATCTTCAACATAGACAATAAAAACATCTTACAAAAAAAAACTACAATATGCACCAAGCAATGCTTTCAACCTTTCATGAAGATAATAAAAAAAATTACTTGCATCACCACCAATAACATTTCATAATCACATTCCTCCATCTAGTAGACAAACATTTGTTGAATTCCTCATGGTTTCACTACAACAACTCACACAAATACCTAAAGAATTGAAAACTCTTAGTCTTTTGGGGCTATTTTACCTCATCCATAACATGGAAATGAAGTGAGTAGGAGATTCTCCCTTGTAGGGAAGTTACTCCTACTAACATCCCATACCACCATTCAATACCATCCAATACCATCCTACTGAGTTCCTAGAGGTGTTGTTGTAGTTATATGTAGGGCATTCCCAATAGCTTTTAAGATTATATGAAAACATTCTCACTAGATGTTGTTGTACATAATCAATTGCTACATCGAGCTTTAATAATCATGCACATCGAGTTTTAATATCTTATTTGTTGTTCATTCTTGCAGGGGTGATATATATATATTTTTAAAACGCATTGAATATGGGAAACAAACGTAATAATAAAAGAAAGTCTAGAAAGAAGGAGCTGCCCCTTGAAAAGGACCATGAGATAAGAGAAAATGCCAGGTTGTACATGGAAAACCGTAGAAATCAATATCAAGTAGATAGTTCAAAGGAAAGCAAAAAAATTGCATTGGTGAAGTCACAGGTAATCTAAGTTTGCATAATTTCATACTGTACATGTTGAATTTGTACATATATATTCACATTGAAAATGTCACGTTGTATTAATGCCCTTGGTTTTGTGGCACCAGGTACAAATTTGCAATTTCATGAAGGAATTCTACCAAAAGACTGAGTAGTATGTATAGCATGTCCACGTAGCACGATGGTAGGATGAGCAGTACAAACAATGCAGGGACACCTTCCCGAATGGCACAATATTGTCGGTTGTGGACTTTGCTGAAAACTACACCCTGCAACTACATAATGAGATTCAAAGTCAATACTACCATTATGACCAAGTTAGAATAATGGCCCATATCACGTATAGGCACGCGCTAGAGAGAAGCAACGACATGAGGATAATATTGAAAGAGACCAACTTCTAGATCAGTGACGATAGGTGCCACCACGACCTGCATTATGTGCAACATTGCTTCAAAACTTTCTATGATCAGATGAAGGAGAGAGGTATACATATGGATAGGCATTGTATATGGTCAGATGGTTGTGCAGGCCAGTTCAAAAATGCACGTGTATTCCAGTGGCGAGTATTTTGCACAAGACTTATGATGTGCTGCATGTATGGAACTATTTTGAGACCGGGCATGGAAAGGGAGAGCACGACGGGGCAGGAGCATGTCTCAAAACTGCCTACGAAGGGAGGAAATGAGGTGCATGAGAGACCCTCATATTCTGGGTGCAGAATCCATAGTTCGATGGTGCTATGCAAAAATGTTAGATTGAACCACGGAGCAACACATACCAATAGGTAGAGGACATGTTGTCAGACATTTCTAGCATGTAGTTGATATAGATCGATCACGTTCTTATAGTTGTAGTATTGTGCAAGGAACTCATGGATTTTATTCGGTTCGAAGCTCAAACAACCCCTTATTTGAAATATGGACGCGAAAACTTGCTTGCTTTTGTGGGCCTTACAGTAGTTGTGAGTGGGTTGAGTGTAAATCAATGGATTGGGTTGATGAATGGGATCATGTATCACTTGCAGTGGACCCACGTGCAGTTGTTGAAACAATCCAGTTAGAGGAAGGCCAATCCTCTATTTCGAATGAATATGATCATATATATGATCTTGCATAGGCAGGTAAACATTTCTGCATGCATATCTCGGTTCCCTCCTTGTTTATATGTAATTATCCAAGTTATCAAACCACTACTTGTTGGAATATGACCGTAAAATGCATTTTTGCAGGACACATCTACGCAATTGTCGCCCCGACAGACAGTGCAATTGGGACGAATTATTGGTTGCACGATGCATCCAGGGGAAGCAAACCCTCCTTGCATCATTAACGGATAATGAAGGCATTACCTTTTCGACTAGTTTGATGGTTGTTCAGGGGGAATATCTTATAGTGGATGGAAAGGGACCAAAGAGCAATGGCTACACATACACGGATTATAGACCAGGGTCGCGGGTGTATCACTTTACGCACTTGATCATTGGTACAAACATCCAACTACAGACAATGTCAACGAATTCATCAAACAAGGTACGCTACTTACTACCTCATGCAGAGAATGAGAGGTTGTTCGAGACAATAAAAAACTGAGAGGATCCAGAAGGCCTAATTGACTGAGGTACATAGTATAGCCATGTGATTGTTTATTCATGCATGATTAATGTTATTCATGTTATATAGTTTATTTGATATCGTTATCTTATATCGTTTATTTGATGTTTGAGTGATGATTAAGTTATGATTTATAGCCATGTGATTGTTTATTCATGCTTGATTAATGTTATTCATGTTAGATAGGAATTTGATATCGTTATCTTATATCGTTTATTTGATGTATGGGTTATGATTTATAGCCATGTGATTGTTTATTCATGCATGATTAACCCTAGAAGCACTAATATAACCCTACAAACATAATCTAGCCCTAGAAATCCTAGAAAGCTAAACTAACCCTAGAAACACTAATCTAACCCTCATAAACTAATTTAGAATCCTAGAAACCTAATCTAGACCTATTAACCTAATCTAGCCCTAAAATCCATGAACCACCACACGTACCCTCAATAGGGGGTATTTGGACTCCAAGTGGGATAGAATCACTATTAGAAGGGTTTGTCATGTCACACAAGTACACCACTAGAGAACTCAACTTAGAGAATCCAACTCTACATGTCTATCTTGGAATTTCGATCCTCAAACCCTAAGGTCTTACCAAGATGCCCGCAGCACCCAAATATGGATATTGCCCCTATTTTCTCTACCACTCTCTCCATTTGGAGCTTTAGGAATTGTTTCAATATTGGTCTAGTACTTGGATGAATATGAGGATCATTTGGGAGCTATGATTCTTCTTCATTGGATTATTGAGTTGGTTCTTCATTGCCTTTATCCACATAATAATGGATAATTTCATTGTTCAAATATGTTGGCAACGAGGGCATGTTAAGGCTTTTTTCATTAGCGTTAGTAACAAAATTCATATTCATATTCATCATGGATTATGATAACCATTCATAGGGTTTTTGGCTTTGCAATGTCATTTGTTCATTGAGGTTTCTTGCCACTTGACAACCTTCATTCATATTCAATTCAATATTGTCTTTTTGAATCGGTTCTAGGGAATATGTATGTGGTTCATGTGATGCAACAACTTCCATATTGACTTGGGCGACTTCATCATCTAATTGATTAGCACTAACATGTTCATCATTGTCACCTAATGGTTGGAAATGTCCTCTTCAAATTTTTTTGTTCTCTTGGTTTTATGCCCACCCGAACTTTTTTCATGCTTTGGGTAACTTAAGGAATATCCCCAACCCAAAAAACTCTTATATTATGTTGATTATGTTGGTTATTGGATTCACCCAACAAAATTATATTTAACAATACACATTATTCATAGATTTGGTTCCCCATGCTCAATGCTCACCCAAATCTAGCTAGATTTTGGGTTTTTTTCCCTTATCCAAGCATTGTGTCATCAACGTAGGGTTTCCACTAATATATTCTAACTAGATACTAGAATCTCCTTAAGCAAATTTGATGGACAAATGCATAGAGATATTCTAGACGCTTAGATATGTATCCTAACAATTTATTTTAAAACATGCTCATTTATGGTTGAAGATTGATGCTTGATTCCTATAGATAACCACTTAGAGGGACTTGTCATCATCAACATCATCATCATCATCATCATCATCATCATCATCATCATCATCATCATCATCATCTTCATCACCATCATCATCATCATCACCATCTTCATCATCATCATCATTGTCATCTCTAGGTTCCTCATCAACATCTCCATCATCATCATCTTCTTCTTCATCATCATCATCATCTTCATCACAATCACCATCATCATCAACGTCTTCATCACCATCACCATCTTCATCATCATTGTCATCTCTAGGTTCCTCATCAACAACTCCATCATCATCATCTCCATCATCATCATCATCATCATCATCATCTTCATCACCATCGCAATCATCATCAACATCTTCATCATCATCACCATCTTCATCATCATTGTCATATCTAGGTTCCTCATCAACAACTCCATCATCATCATCTCCTTCATCACCATAATCACCATCTTCATCACCATCACCATCATCATCAACGTCTTCATCATCATCACCATCTTCATCATCATTGTCATCTCTAGGTTCCTCATCAACAACTCCATCATCATCATCTCCTTCATCACCATCATCTCCATCATCATCTTCTTATTCGTCATCATCATCATCATATTCATCACCCTACCCATCATCATCAACATCTTCATCATCATCACCATCTTCATCATCATTTTCATCTCTAGGCTCCTCAGCAACATCTCCATCATCGTCATCTTCTTCATCATCATCATCATCATCTTCATCACCATCACCATCACCATCACCATCACCATCACCATCATCATCAACGTCTTCATCATCATCACCACCATCATCATCATCCCCACAAGTGCCCTGTGGACGATTTTGCAAATTTGACCCCAATGTGCAAAAATTGCACACTCCCGTACTGAGCAAAACCCTAGTTTCTAAGATGGACCTACAAGGTGACACCCGGGACACAAGAATGGAGGAGAGGGGCACCCTTAGCACTATCCCGATGTCCTGAATCCAACAGAGTTGACGGTTTGTCGATCGGAGCCACAGTCGTCATTCTATGGCTCGTTCTGTCTCGCATCCAAAAGGCCTTCAGGGACACCTACTGGATACCTGCTGGGGGCATAGAACTCCAACCGTGCAACAAAACCGGGTTCCGGGAGTCCTGCAAGTGTGTCTAGGGAGGTTCCGGCTGGGAACGCTAGCTGTAAGTGCCTGGCGGAGGATTTTTCAAAGTTGATCCCCATGTGCAAAAATTGTACACTCCCTCACTGAGAAAAACCCTGGTTTCCAAAATGGACCTACAAGGTGACACCAGGGCCATTGGACCGGAGGAGAGGGGCACCCCTAGCACTATCCAGATGTCCTGAATCCAACAGAGACGACAGTTCGTTGATCCGAGCCACGGTCGTCATTCTATGGCTCATTCTGTCTCGCATCCAAAAAGCCTTCAGGGACACCTGCTGGATACTTGCCGGGGGCATAGAACTCCAACCATGCAACAAAACCGGTTTTCGGGGTGTCCTGCAAGTGTGTCTAGGGAGGTTCTGGTTGGGAACTCTAGCTGTAAGTGCTCGACGTAGGATTTTGCAAAGTTGACCCGCGTGTGCAAAAATTGCACAGTCCCTCACTGAGCAAAACCCTAGTTTCCTAAATGGACCTACAAGGTTACACCTAGGCCATTGGACCAGAGGAGAGGGGCACCCCTAGCACTATCCGGATGTCCTGAATCCAATAGAGTCAATGGTTCATCGATCCGAGCCACGATCATCATTCTATGGCTCATTCTATCTCGCATCCAAAAGGCCTTCAGGGACACCTGCTAGTTACCTGTCGGGGGCATAGAACTCCAACCGTGCAACAAAACCGGTTTCTGGGGTGTCCTACAAGTGTGTCTAGGGAAGTTCCGGTTGGGAACGCTAGCCATAAGTGCCCATCGGAGGATTTTGCAAAGTTGACCCCGTGTGCAAAAATTGCACACTCCCTCACTAAGTAAAACCCTAGTTTCCAAAATGGACCTACAAGGTGACACTTGGGCGATTGGATTGGAGGAGAGGGGCACCCCTACCACTATTCAGACATCCTGAATCCAACGAGGTCAATGGTTTGTCAATCAGATCCATGGTCGTGATTCTATGGCTCATTCCATGTCGCATCCAAAAGGCCTTCAGGGACACCTACTAGATACCTTCCAGGGGCAGAGAACTCCAACCGTGCAACAAAACCGATTTTCGGGGTGTCATGCAAGTGTGTCTAGGGAGGTTCCGACTGGGAACGTTAACCATAAGTGCCCGACAGAGGATTTTGCAAAGTTGACCCCCGTGTGCAAAAATTGCACACTCCCTCACTAAGAAAAACCCTATTTTCCAAAATGGACCTACAAGGTGACACCTGAGCCATTGGACCAGAGGAGAGGGGCACCCCTAGTACTATTCGGATGTCCTGAATCCAACGGAGTCGACAGTTTGATAGTAGCATCCTCCAAGTGTCCCTGAATGGCCCAGGGGTTCCTGGGTAGAATTCCTGTAGCACCCAAACCGTGGCTCCGTTTGCAAATCCGTTGATTCTGGTGGGTCCGAGGTGCCGGGTTTTAGCTAGGGGACCCCCCACAATCTCCCTCGAAGTCCCGGAAGTGGTGCCAATGGGCCATCGCCGGAGCTAGGGTTTTGCTCAGTGAAGGCCATTCCAAATTCACTCAAGGGGGCCATTTCTCATCCGGAGGCCCCCGAGCATGAGTGGCCACCGTGGACAGGTCCACAATGGCCACGTGGACTGGTGGGAGGTGACAGAATCCAAGTCCGCTCGCCGGTTTCTGTTCTGTGGCCCTAGAGCAAATCCTCAAAATGTCCGTGAATGGCCCCGGGGTGCCCGACTAGAATTCCTGTAGCACCCAAACCGTGGCTCCGTTCTCAAATCCTTCGATTCCTGTGGGTCCAGGATGCTGGGTTTTAGCTAAGGGACCCCCCACAGCGTCCCTCGAAGACTCGAAAGCGGTGCTAATGGGCTATCTCCGGAGCTAGGGTTTTGCTCAATGAGGGCCATTCCAAATTTGCTCAAGGGGGCCATTTCTTGTTCGGAGGCCCCCGGGAGTGCGTGGCCACTGTGGATAGGTCCACAATGGACACATGGACCCATGGGAGGTGACGAAATCCAAGTTCGCTCATTGGTTTGGGTTCTGTGGCCTCGGAGCAAATCCTCCAAGTGTCCTTGAATGGCCCCGGGGTGCCCGCTTAGAATGCCCATAGCACCCAAACCATGGATCCATTCTTGAATCCATCGATTCCGGTGGGTCCAGGATGCCAGGTTTCAGCTAAGAGACGCCCCACAGCGTCCCTCGAAGACCCGAAAGCGGTGCCAATTGGCCATCTCTAGAGCTAGGGTTTTGCTCAGTGAGGGCCATTCCAATTTCGCTCAAGGGGCCATTTCTCATCCGGTGGCCCCGGGCATGCATGGACACCATGGACAGGTCCAAAATGGTCACGTGGAGCTGTGGGAGGCGACAGAATCCAAGTCCGCTCGCCGGTTTGCGTTCTGTGGCCTCGGAGCAAATCCTCAAAGTGTCCTTGAAGGGGTGCAAAAACCCTAGCTCCGGAGATGGCTCATTGGCACCGCTTCCGGGACTTTGAGAGACGCTGTGGGGCATCCCCTAGCTGAAACTTGACATCCCGGACCCACTGGAATTGACGGATTTGCGAAAAGAGCCACGGTTTGGGTGCTACGGGCATTCTAGTCAGGCACCCCGGGGCCATTCAGGGACACTTGGAGGATTTGCTTCGGGGCCACAAAACCCAAACCGATGAGCAGACTTGGATTCCGTCGCCTCTCACAGGTCCATGTGGCCATTGTCGACCTATCCACGGTGGCCATGCATGCTCAGGGGCCTCCGGACAAGAAATGCCCCCCTTGAGTGAATTTGGAATGGCCCTCACTAAGCAAAACCCTAGCTCCGGAGATGGCTCATTGGCACGGCTTCCGGTACTTCGAGGAATGCTGTGGGGGGTCTCCTAGCTAAAAATCGGCGCCCCGGGCCCACTGAAATCGACGGATTCACGAACGGAGCCACGGTTTGGGTGCTACGGGCATTCTAGTGGGGCACCCTAGGGCCATTCAGGGACACCTTGAGGATTTGCCCCGAGACCTTTCACGAATTTGAGGCCAAACGTAACAACAAAGGAGAAACTCGAGTTGTTTCTCCATTGCCGAGACGTATGAGGCCGAAAAATGATCTGGTAAGCATTCATTTTCCAAAAGTGGTTCAGAGGCTCTTGCATCTTGGAAGTGGCTCTATTCTTTATTTTCATGTCCGCTTATACTGAACTGGGTTTTTATTTTTATTTTTTTAATGAAAAGTTTTACCAATAGGATTCTATTGTGAATTGTGTTTGGTGATAAAGGATTTTACTGTGGATTGTGTTTGGTGATAAAGGATTTTACTGTGGATTGTGTTTGGTGACATTTATGGCGACCCCCAAGGAACATATTAAAAAGATAAGGAAAGACAAGTTCTGTGTTGGGGAAAAAGAAAATCCACTTACATAAGATTTACATCAAGCAGTTAAACAATTATCCACTGAATTATACACCAGGGCTGTGCATTTTTTGATGGAGCTGATTTAGGTAATTACTAAGTTACAATTTTAGTAGTCATTTTATAATCTTATATGTTTTCTCTGTTTCCATGGTAAGATTAGTGTTTTGTTTTGGGTGCAGAATGCAGAGGATAATGACTATGAACCACATGTGGAACCTTCGTTGGAATTTGTCATTACAACTGAAGATGTCGCTGGCGTAAGCGCTCCTGCGACCTTGATAGCTTTTAACAATGAGAAGGGATTTCAGAAACAAAATATTGATTCTATATGCAGGGAAAGTGGTTATATTGGAGAAAAAGGTATAAAACGAGCCATAGAATGATGACCCTGGTTCTGATTGACGAACCGTCGAGTCCATTAGATTTAGGATGTCGGGATAGTGCTAGGGGTACCCCTCCCCTCTGGTCCAATGGACTAGGTGTCACCTTGTAGGTCCATTTTGGAAACTAGGGTTTTGCTTAGTTAGGGAGTGTGCAATTTTTGCACACGGGGGTCAACTTTGCAAAATCCTCCGCCAGGCACTTAAGGCTAGCGTTCCCAGCCGGAACCTCCCTAGACACACTTGTAGGACACCCCGAAAACCAGTTTTGTTGCACGGTTGGAGTTCTATGCCCCCAGCAGGTATCCAGCAGATGTCCCTGAAGGCCTTTTGGATGCGAGACGGAACGAGCCATAGAATGACGACCGTGGCTCGGATCTACGAATCATCGAATCCGTTGGATTTATGAGGTTGAGATAGTGCTAGGGGTGCCCCTCCTCTCCAGTCCAATGGCCCCGGTGTCACCTTGTAGGTCTATTTTGGAAACTAGGGTTTTGCTTAGTGAGGGAGTGTGCAATTTTTGCACACGGGGGTCAACTTTGCAAAATCCTCCACCGGGCACTTCTGGCTAGCGTTCCAGCCAGAACCTCCCTAGACACACTTGCAGGAATCCCTGGAACCCGGTTTTGTTGCACAGTTGGAGTTCTATGCCCCCGACAGGTATCCAACAGGTGTCCCTGAAGGCCTTTTGGATGTGAGACGGAACGAGCCATAGAATGACGACCGTGGCTCCCATCGACGAACCGTCAACTCCGTTGGATTTAGGACGTCAGGAAAGTGCTAGGGGTGCCCCTCTCCTCTGGTACCATGGCCCGGGTGTCACCTTGTAGGTCCATCTTGGAAACTAGGGTTTTGCTTAGTGAGGGAGTGTGCAATTTTTGCACATTGGGGTCAAATTTGCAAAATTGTCCACCAGGCACTTGTGGTTAGTGTTCCCAACCGGAACCTCCCTAGACACACTTGCAGGAATTCCTGAAACCCGGTTTTGTTGCACGGTTGGAGTTCTATACCCTCGGCAGGTATCCAGCAGGTGTCCCTGAAGGCCTTTTGGATGTGAGACAGAACGAGCCATAGAATGACGACTGTGGCTTTGATCGACGATCGTGGCTCCGATCGACGAACCATAGACTCCATTGGATTCAGGACATTGGGATAGTGCTAGGGGTGCCCCTCTCCTCCGGTCCCGTGGCCCGGGTGTCACCTTGTAGGTCCATCTTGGAAACTAGTGTTTTGCTCAGTGAGGAAGTGTGCAATTTTTGCACATTGGGGTCAAATTTGAAAAATCGTCCACTGGGCACTTGTGGCTAGCGTTCCCAGCCAGAACCTCCCTAGACACACTTGCAGGACTCCCCGAAACCCAGTTTTGTTGCATGGTTGGAATTTGATGCCCCCGACAGGTATCCAGCAGGTGTCCCTGAAGGCCTTTTGGATGCGAGACGGAATGAGCCATAGAATGACGACCGTGGCTCCGATCAACGAACCGCCAACTCCGTTGGATTTAGGACTTCAGGATAGTTCTAGGGGTGCCCCTCTCCTCCGGTCCCGTGGCCTAGGTGTCACCTTGTAGGTCCATCTTGGAAACTAGTGTTTTGCTCAGTACGGGAGTGTGCAATTTTTGCACATTGGGGTCAAATTTGCAAAATCGTCCACCGAGCACTTGTGGTAATGATGATGATGATGGTGATGATGATGAAGACTTTCATGATGATGGTGATGGTGATGGTAATGAAGATGATGATGATAATGATGAAGAATATGATTATGATGGAGATGTTGATGAGGAGCTTAGAGATGACAATGATGATGAAGATGGTGATGATGATGAAGACGTTGATGATGATGGTGAGGGTGATGAAGATGATGATGACGAAGAAGATGATGATGATGGAGATGTTGATGAGGAACCTAGAGATGACAATGATGATGAAGATGTTGATGATGATGATGATGGTGATGATGATGAAGACGTTGATGATGATGGTGATGGTGATGAAGATGATGATGATGATGATGATGGAGAAGATGATGATGATGGAGATGTTGACGAGGAACCTAGCGATGACAATGATGATGAAGATGGTGATGATGATGAAGACGTTGATGATGATAGTGATGGTGATGAAGATGATGATGATTATGACAAAGAAGATGATGATGATGGAGATGTTGATGAGGAGCCTAGAGATGACAATGATGGCGAAGATGGTGATGATGATGAAGATGTTGTTGATAATGATGATGATGATGGTGATGATGATGATGATGAAGATGATGATGGAGAAGATGATGATGACAGAGATGTTGATGAGGAACCTAGAGATGACAATGATGATGAAGATGTTGTTGTTGTTGATGATGATGATGATGGTGATGATGATGAAGACATTGATGATGACGGTGATGATGATGAAGATGATGAAGATGATGACGAAGAAGATGATGGTGATGGAGATGTTGATGAGGAGCATAGAGATGGAAATGATGATGAAGATGGTGATGATGATGAAGACGTTTATAATGATGGTGATGGTGTTGATGATGATGATGACGGTGATGACGATGATGAAGATGATGATGATGAAGATGATGGAGAAGATGATGATGACAAAGATGTTGATGAGGAACCTAGAGATGACAATGATGATGAAGATGTTGTTGATGATGATGATGATGGTGATGATGATGAAGACGTTGATGATGATGGTGATGGTGATGAAGCTGATGATGATGATGATGGAGAAGATGATGATGACGGAGATGTTCGTGAGGAACCTAGAGATGACAATGATGATGAAGATGTAAAATTAACCTGAAGTTTGATTATCATTAGAGACATATCAAGTAAGAGGATATGTGGAGGGAAACATTTTAAAATGTGCCAACTTAGGATTGTTTGAATGGTGTTGATGTCATCTAATCTTATTGTTGGCTTTGCGACATTTATGACAATAATGAACAGAGTGCTAAGATTGTATTTTGACTTATTTGTGATCATCTATCTAGTTGACATTCTTCTTTTTAGCAATACATGGGAAGATCATTTGCATCAATTGGACCTGGCACATATTTGTAGCAATGTGTAGATAAAATTTGGTCAACATGAAATACTCATGCAAGCCAACATGCACAGAGCATTGATCATGTGAAGATTTCAATTATTGGCAATGGCATTTCGCATTGGAATTTCATTTCATCTCCTCCCTTCAAACTAATTTTTTTTCACGTTTTGAATTTTTACATTGCCCTTGACACGAATTTTTAGTGACAAAATAACCCTTCAGCAATGAAGTTAGACTTAAGAAAATATCATTTAATAATTTTTTTATTATTAAAGAATAATTCGTGGAAGTTAATGTTTGGCCACATGTAATGCAACAAAACTAAACTTTCAATTTGAACACGTTGCATTAATGGGGTAATTGAAATCGTGACATTTTATTCCAAATGAATTGGCTTTAAAGACCAGATAAATATAGTATGCCCTTTATAGAGGTTATTCATTAAAAAACACATTGCTATTGAGACTGTACTATGATGTTCTCCCTTTCCTTTGTCAAAAGAAGATTAATAAGGTTGTTTTTCCAAGGTATAGGATGTTTTGGATTTCTCAACTATTATTGCATGTGAACTTGCATGTATACCAAGCTACAACAAATCTTTGACGGAAGTGGATTTTTCTATGCGAATAGATAAGTGAAAATCTTTTAGCAACAAGACCTATAAATTTTAACTTGGAAGTATTGGAAATGTACAAAGTGGGATTGAGAGGCTTGATGGTGATTGTAGTAGTGGGCATGGTATTGGTGAGAATGATGTCGTGATAGGGGAATTAAACATTAAGATGGTGACCCTAGAGCTTGGATCCTAGCCTAGAAACACGAGAGCCTAGCCTAAAAACCCTAGTTTGTATTCTAATCACAATGAAACCCTATTATGTAGCCTAAGATCTAGCCCTAAATTGTAATACATATAAAAATTAAATCATTTTCATTGTACATGTATATCCATGTGCATACATTTGAATCCAAATCACTATACACATATATGCATAGTATCTCATGTATATAGCAAGGGTCCATCATCAACTAGAAAACCACTGTACCTAGCATCGGATACCTAATTTAGAAACCTAATGGTTTGAAATTGGTTGTACAATGAAGATTTTTTTATGGTGGATATGCACACCTATGACAACCTTCTCAATGGATGAAAAACCTAATATTATCATAACATTAGTAAAGCTTAGTCCAACATGTAGTAATGCTTACATGTTCTAGTGTTGATGGCGCACTAATGGATGCATGCAACTTGATGAGGGTGTATGTGTAACTCCATTGATGTAATGCAAGTCCTAAATGTCTTTAACAAGTGTCTGAGTGTCCAATAGATGAATTAAGATGTCCTAATACCACTCAATCCCTTCCAGACAGAATTCGAAAGCATTTGGGGTATTGGGGTAACAAGTTGGTGTGTTGAGGTGGATATAGCCTAAAAAATATACCTCATAGTAGTCATTTATTGCAATGTCAACTATATGTGTTTAAGTCAACGTGTCTACATAATATTAGATCGTTATCAAATAATGATAAATTAAGGAAGTCCTAATTGTAAATGGTAGTGGATGTGATGGTCATCAAATCAAAGGTGGCTATATCCGTGAGTGAGAAATAATGAGCTAGCTATACATTGTGCTCAAGGTTGTCCTATTTGTATGGTGACAATTGAGTAAGAAATGATTCCATAACTTGGTTATTAATTTGTTGCATGATCGTAAGTAGACAAAATGGTCAATATAAATACTAGTGACGACATTTCATTATGTAGAGTATGGACATTTTGGATCTCATTATGTAGAGCTATTAATAATCATGTTGGATCTCATTTTAACCTTCTGAAAATAGTGAAATTTTCTATTTTTATGTATTCTTTTCCTAGTACTCAAGTTCCCAATATATATCTTATGTGCCATGAGGTGTGATTTGTCCATACGTTTATTACGTTTGTTTTTAGATTAATTCTCACACATGATTTTGTTTCAGTTAACCTATGTTTATAATGTTTTCTTAACATAGATACCATTACAAGCTTTTACATGTGGAAAGATAAACCAAGCTGAACTATGATATCCAACTTCTCTTCTAAGATCTAGGTAAGCTTTAGGTCGATTCACATTATCAAATAATGCATGGAAATCATTGGTACCAAAACTTAAGACCGCATGCCATGGACGGATAGAAGTAAAAAACAAATTTAGACAACATCACATCATGATACACACAACATGAGACAACAAAATTAGACAACAAGATACTAATATAGACAACATCGATATAGATCACATAACTGAAAATCCATGTACATCAAGGCTACAAAACTCATCCAAACATATACAATTTATGGAAAATAGTGGAACATGTTCCCAATGTACATACAATGGCAACTCGTGCCCTATAGAAAATGCGACAACTCATGCTGTAGATCCAAAATACATGGCAACTCATGCCGTTGATACAAAGGACATGGAAACTGGTGCACAAAAGTGCCACATCATGGCTAATGTACATAACATGGTGTGTTAAACATTGCAACCACCCCCGTCACTCCCAGGCGCATCTCCAAAGTCGATATTCCTAATCTTCGAGCTACTGGTGCCTTGGGTCTTGTTCCGTCTAGGAGTAGACCGTCTCTCCGGGCTCTGGAACAAATGATATAAGATACCGTCATTTTCAAGAATTTGCAACATTTACCACATTTATAAAACAAATGTAGAATTCGAATCTTAAATAAATCACCTCTGATGCGAGTGGGAAACGTGGGACAGGTGTCCAGGATTTGTGGGACAGGTGTCCAGGATTTGCGGAGCCTCTCAGCAATTCCAGCCTACAACATTTATAACAATCATTTCATTGAAAATTAATAATTACTTAAATTAATTTTTGTTAATGCATCAAAATATTTTCATAAATTAGCTTGATTCTCACTATGAACACCTCCGACAATGGACATGGCTGGGATCTAGTAGGTGGAGCAGATGGTTGGAAAACTAGCTCTGATGGAGTCATGGGGGGGGGCACATATGTAGTGGCAACCACTGGAGATACAGATGAGGATACTGGAAGAGTATATGCCACAATAGTGGCGGGGAGTGGGTATGATATGGTGGGAGAAGACATGGTGGTATGGGGTGGAGGAGGACATCATAGACAATGAACCCCTGACGGTTGTACGATAGAGGGTATCGAACCAAAAGGGTTAGGGGGGATGTTGAGGTATGGTGCATGGGAGGTGAGTCCTGCATAGAGGGGGGAGGATGGACGGAAGGGAGGTTGTGGATGAAGAGGGGAAGCTGGAAGGAAGGGGGGCGTGGACGAATGGGGGAGGATGGATAGACAGGGGGGCGTGGATAAATTGGGGAGGATGTATAGATGGGGGGGTGGGGGGCGTGGAAGAGTGGGGGAGGATGGATGGAGGGGGGAGTATGGTTGGAGAGGGGAGGCTGGATGGAAGGGAGGGGGTGGACGTAGGGAGGGTTCTAGATGGAAGCGACGGGGGGGACTCATGGGAGAGGGTGGATACATAGTACTAAAATGGGGACCTGCAGCTGTTGGTGGCACCTACATATACATTTGTAACATCACAATTTAGTAAACAAACAATAAATTAAACCATAGTAAGTCGTAACAATTCAAATTAAAAGCGTGCTTATAACTACACATTGTACCTGTGTATATGGTGATATGCCAATCCCTGGCGGGGATGGTTGATCACTGTAGTCAGGGAACACCTGTGGACACCAAAATGCATGCATGTTATGAACATGTTAAACAAGTCATTATTTAGGCAATCAAGATATTCAAAAACATTGTATGAATTATCAACGTGTATGCCATAAATATAGATACTTGAGTAATATAAATGACATAAGTAATAACAATATTGTGTCAGGTAGTGAAAATACCTCCGTGTGAGGTGCCACAATTTCAGTTGCAGCTGTCATTGCTGCATCCAGGTTGGGAGATCCTACGTTCTCCCATGTTGGTGTCTTAGCTCTGAATAACTGTACATTGAAATAATAGTTTAAATCAAACAAAAATACTTTAAAAATACTTTACAAGTTATTAAGTGATGATTGAAAACACATTAAAAAAATTGCTGACCTGATCCATATAACAGCCCTTGATTGGGCCAGGGCAAGTGTGCCCACAATGGGGACAAAGATGTGGCATTGTCCCCGTCGAACTAGAATGCCTAACATGGCTACCACTGGTCACATGTCTATCTTGGCCCTGTCGTGAAGGCCCTGCACCTGGATCTCTATCAAGGTCACCTGACCTCTCCACTGTAGTCGCTGCTACAAAGGAGGTGTGTCAAAGGAGTCCACATGCAACATTCCTCATTGCCTCCTCGATCTAATCAAGCTTGTGAGGGTAACTGAGGTGGTTGGGGAGAGGGGTTGGGGTCGCACCTAGGAGCTGGTGGCCCTCTCAGTGGGTTCCTCCTGGCAGCAGCTCAATCTTGGGCAGAGCCATGCCCAACATACACCCTGGAACTCGGTTATGTCAAAATAGTTGACATGTAAACCGAGGAAAAACGCAGCCCACAGTTGGCGAAGTAAGTACTGTGGAACCTCCCTATTAATGCAGAGAGGTTTATCGTACACCATGAACCACCTCTGCATCCAAATGTCCCTCCACGGTTGGTAATGACACCAATCCATGCAGACACGTGGCTTTCTAGTGTTTGGTGGTTGGTTTGTTTTCGGATCGGTGAACATACTGTATAATTGGGCTTTTGTAGTGTTCAAATATTTTATTTCTTCCTTGGAGATGCCCGTGGAGTAATACTCCTGCATCCTAGCTCTAAATTCAGTCATGTCGGTCAATTGCTAGTGTGCATGGATGAGGGAGTCAATTGAGCTCTCAATTGACATGGCAAGAGACAATCGAGATGGTTCCCCCGAGTTTCTTAGTTCTCGAGTGTGCACTCGCATTTCATTTACATAATGGTTAAGGTCATCTTGTTCAAAATTTGGTTGGGGGTTTTGATTTTGTTCGGCATTTGGATTTTGTTCACGGTTTTCTTCGGCATTGGATCCAAGGTTTCGGTTTTCTTGTGTTCCACCGGACTCGGGGTTAACATCTTGTTCACTCATTGTCTCAGTTTACAATCTGCAATTGAAAATTGGTTCATTGTTTTAAAAATTTGGGAATTATTAACAATTAAATAAACAAAAAAAATAAAAAAATTGACACAAAGAATGAATAAAATGAAAAAAACTCGATATTTACCTATCAATTGATGCGTTGATGAGTTTGTGGGTGAATTTGGGGGGTTTTGGAGTGGATTTGGCCTCATTTGGTCGCTGAATTGACGCGCACACGGGAGTGGAGGTCACGCTCGGGTCCAAATAGCAGAATGGGGCATTCTGCTCTGTTTTATTATTATTATTATTTTAAACAGGAACACGTGCGCGCCACCGTAGCGCACACGCGCACGCCCCAAGCATGTGTACGCACCTCGGTTCAGTACCAAACCTAGCAGCGCATGCGCATTGTCTTAGGTGCATACGCATAGTTGTTTTTTTGCTGCTAGCGTGTCCCTGTTGCAACAGATTTGGGAACATCTTTGTGCGCCCACCCAAATGTAAATTTCATAAGAATCAAATGAAGTTATTTATTTTTATGTATTTCATAAAATTGAATTGAAGTTTTTATTGTAACTTGGGTGGTTGAGAGGAATGATTGTTTCCATCCCCACCTAGGTTCAATTCTTGTAAGTGACATGTTACTCTTATTGTATTGAATTATATGATTATATTTTTGACCATATCTTAATAAATAAAAAATGTGAATATTTTTTTATATATTAATTTTCATTTAAGATTATAAAAAACGACATAAATTTTTATTTGAAAATCATTGATTATATATATATATTAAAAATAAATAACTTCAACTTTCAATATTAATTTGAAAGATTTATATTATACATTTTTTTCAAGAATATATGGTTTTATCATAGTGAGAGAGGGAATGCATTTTTCATTCACTTTTCTTATTTATTAAAGGTTTATATTCACTTTTCTTATTTATTAAAGGTTTATATTTATTAGTAGTTAATTATTAATTAATTTTTATTTTAAAATTTATTAAATTAATATTTTTATATTTACTAATTTAAATATTTTTTATTAGATATATTTATTTTTTTAATTTAATATTTTAATTATCAATAACTTTTATATAATTTAAATTTTAAAATTATATTTCAATAATATACTTTAATAATAAATAATATAAATTTAAAATTTCAAACATTTTTTTCTTTATTTTTCTTTCCATCAATTTTATATTAATTTTTTTATCAAACAATTGTCATATGTAAAACAATTGTCATATGTAAAGAATGTCTCTATTGCCTTGTAAATGCATATAAAAAGGACACCAACAATGTTTTATAGAACAAAATTTGATCTAATATTAAATCTTATTTTTGTTATCATGTCTACAAAATATATCTATAATTATCTCTTTGTTTTTTCTTAACTTTGCATCAATTCTATATTGTTTATATACTTATTATATTGTTTGTTTACTTTGTATATTGTTTTTATTTTACATAATTCTACAATTATTCTAATAATAAATCTTATATTGCATCATGTTCAGTCAACACATCCATAATTATCTTTTTGATTTTATTTTTCATAACTTTGCATAAGCTCTATGTTGATCGTTTACTTATTATATTATTTTTATATTACATGATTTTATGTTTGATCCAATATTAAATCTTAGTTTTTGGTATAATGTTTACTCAACACATCTATATATATTTTCTTTTTTAATTTTCTTTTGTTTTTCTTAACTTAAAAAAATGTTGATTCACTGTTTATTAGAGAGCTACATTTATTGAGAGAATGCCAATACCATTTGTTTTTCTTAATTTTATATGGCTCTAATGTTGTTTATTTATTTATTTATTGTTTTTATTTTATATGATTTATATGATCAAGCAATCCAACTTAATTCTCCCTTATACGTTCATAGCATTAAGTGACCGCATATTCGAACTTTTAAACAATTTTCAAACTTCATAAAACTCTTAAATAACTTTTCAAAAGTGTTAAAGACAAGTTCAATCCTTTTCTTTTCAAGGAGTATATAAAATTCCTTGTTTTTGTTGGAAAATCTACATGGGACAAACACAAAATTTGATTCATGCTCTAGCACAACTATAAATGAGTTATAGGAGAGAACTCTTTTAATAACAAACACCTTATTTGTTTCGATCAAACCAAACTGCTTGTTTCTACCTCTTGATATTCCTCTCATCTGATTAGAGAAGCTTTACAAATAGGAAATAGCCATGTAATAATTTTAATAGTGAAGATGGTTACAAGTTAAGCTAATAAATTTAATTGTGAAGATGGTTACAATTTGAGCCAATCCTAGAAACCACTAATTCACAACATTTACCTTTAAATCCTCTCTTATCTCCCCCTTTTTCACTTCTTCGTTTTTGAAATGTTCACTTTAATTGTTTTTATCCTTTGAATTTCTAATTTATCAAGTCTCTCTAACTGGCGCGTTAGTTGCAATGACATGTTGAAAAAAAGAAATTTGATAATTAAAATGAATTATTAGAGGTACCTACAAAACTTTTTAGAATTAGGTGTAAAAAGATGAAACGTAGAAAATCGGATCACCTTCCAGAATATATAACTTTTATTTATGGAAAAGTGATATAACCACTCCAAAATGCCATTATTTTAAGAATGGTATGTTATTTTTTCTCTAAAACATAATGCATGTGTTCACCATATGTTCGCGTTGGTCCATTGGTTTGTTATGTAAATTGTCAAATTACGAGGAAAAAAATATGCAGAGGCACATGCAATAGACAGATCTTGTGGAGGGCTATTTTTTCCAAAATTTTAAAAGCTAATTTTATATTTTTTTAAATTACGAAAGTCAGTAAAGCCCTAAAACGACATGGTCGAGCATTGGTCCACCATATCATGGTCTTAACATAATCAATCAACATTTTTTTTAGCTTGTAGGTATTCTTGTACTCTTGTGCGGGTTCTTTTTTCGTTTTTGAAATATGTAAGCCAATGATCCAGGTGGATATCGGTGGCGACCCACCTATTCCACTGGCTCAAAACAGTTTTTCATTCTGGTAGTTTTCTTGTAATTTTTCTACAGTTTTTAGAGTCCCAAACTTCCGGGGCCGTTTTGAGCCCCTAAACGATGTTTTTTGGGAAATCGTGGTCTGACGGGGCCCATCCATATAGGGGTCCCCGGCGTAGTCCTCGATAGATATTTCCAACAGGCTACTGAGCACCCCAAACGGAGATCGTATGCAAAAGTTATGACCTCGGGAAGTTGACTGTTCAACTAACCACCTTGGGGCCGCAAACTTTATGATGGTTCATCTTTTAGGGTTAGGTTTTTGGATGTTTGGGATTCCTTCCCTCATGCTTATGATAAATAGGCCCTTTCGGCCTCTCTTTGTATTCATCTTGGCACGAATGAGCATATCGGCCACATCTCTTCTCAGAGATAGCTACCACCATTCTAGCTATTGTATTTTACAGTCTGTTCTATTTCTGCTATTTAATATAATATATTTTTACTGTATCACTGTGCTCTTTGCAATGTATTTGTGTATGTGAAAATATATCTGCTATCTTTTTTCGTTTCTGCATAAATCCGGATCAGTTCAAAAGTTATAGCCCAAATAAACGACCTATGTTTTTTACAAATTTGACACGAGTGTAGATAAAAATGAATTAAAAATAGAAAAAAATAACATATATATTAAAAAAATATATAGTTAGAATCTGCACACAAAGCTCGACAAATGTGTGCAATTTCATCACTAGTGCACAAGTGGAGCATATGCAGAACTAAGCGTGAAAAACATGAAGTTACAGAATTTATTGTGTTTTGCCATAACTCAGACCAAGCCTCAAGGTTTGGCAATCTAAAGCTAGTACCAAACTTGCAAGGGCGCCAATTGTTTTTTGAATCTAAACACGTGTGCGTGCAAATGTGCGCACATGTACTAGCATGCATGCGTAGATACACGCACGTGTTGCTGCGCTTATGCGTTCATTTTGACACCTTCATTTTTTTCTATCTTTCCCTAAACCCTCCCTCCCTCTCTATAACCTCACCCACCCACTCTTCCTATCCACCCAATCCCCCCCTATCTTCTACTCTGCCCAATCCCTCCTCCCTCCCTGACCTCTCTCTTCTCTCCTTAACCACAAGGGTTAAGATATTTAGTCATCCATTTCCATGAATAACACCTAAAGCCATGACATAGGATTTCCTGAGACTAGCATTGATTCTAAGTATGAATATGAGTGTGGCCATTCTAATGTCTTAGATTCTAGGTATGGGTGTTTGGGCCCTATACATGGTTGAGGGATGGAACCTTGGATTTAATCCCTAAAATAAGAGTGTAATCATCCAAGTTCAAGAACAATGCCTTAGTCCACTACACACGACCTCTCAAGCATATCCTCCGTTATGAGTAGCGATACTAATGATAATAGGAATGTAACCCCTATAACCATTGACATCTAACCCTTATCACCAATATACCCTGTAACCCCTAATAATTATAATCCATAGCTAGTAACCCTCATGACCCACAAATCCTATAATATTTTTCTATGATTACACAAAATTACTAACTCACAGTATCCTCTTGTACATATAAATCTTCATCCTTATAACCATAAATCCATGAACTCTATATCTCAATACCCAAACCCTTGACCATTAGTCCCTAGCCATTAGAACCCCTAGTCCCTAGTATAACTAACCATTATAAATTTTGGTCCATTATAATCCTAAACTAGTATAGCCCCTAAAACTCCTAAATCCTAACACATAATGATATATCCCCCATTTCCTAACACTTAAATATCCCTTAACCCCTATAATCATAACCACCTAATCCTAACCTCTAAAGTGTCTAGTCAAATAAAAATTAACCCCTAACCCTTATAACCTCTAATTCTCATCAACCCTAAACTCTATCATCAAACACCCAACCGTTAAAACCTATAACCCATAGCCAGTTTAGAGAGAGAGAGAGAGAGAGAGAGAGAGAGAGAGATTGAAGGCTATGGGTTTAGTGAGATAGAGATTGGGGGTTAGGGGTTTAGAGAGAGAGAGAGATTGGAGGTTGGGGACTTGCTGTGTGAGGAAAGAGTATGCTGGGGTATGATTTATGGGTATCCATTGTTTTGGCTTGAGCTTGAGTGTAAGCATCCAGAAATGAAGAGGGTTCAGATTTAGCCTGATAAACCCAGTTGTGGACTGGCTTGGCTTAGATGTAATGATTATTTGGGATGTGCATGAGCTTGAGCGTTCCCTTTTCCTTGCAGAAATCATGCCCAGCTCGGGGGTGGAATCTGAGTGCTAAAAGAATACAGGCTGGGCAAAGACCTATGGTTGGGTGAACATTGCAGCAACATAGCTAGTTGTTTGGGACCATTTCACAATGAAGATAAGTATTTTTCTATCTATGTGTTTTACTTCTGCAATGTTTTAAATTGATGACTATTATTGATATGTTGAATGCATATGAAACGTGTGTCGATGAGGTTTACTTCCGCTGTGCATGTTTGCTTGATTTACATCTGCACATGTTTGTTTATTTCGTATGAATCTAACGAAATGGGCTAAGTTTATGTAAAAGCCCCATATTTTGGTAGTCACGTTCCCTTCCTTGCATTGGATCGACGGGAGGGGACATTACATGCTATACTAGTTTAGGATCATAGTGGGACAAGAGTTATAATGGTTAGTTGTATTAGGGAATAGGGATTGCAATGGCTAGGGACTAATGGTCAAGGGTTTGTGGATTGAGATATAGGGGTCATGGATTTATGGTTATAAGGATGAATATTTATATGTACAAGAGGATAATGTGAGTTAGTGATTTTGTGTAATAATATATACATATTATAGTATTTGTGGGTTATAAGGGTTACTAGATAGGGATTATAATGATTAGGGGTTATATGGTATATTGGTGATAAGGGTTAGATGTCAATGGTTATAGGTGTTACATTCTTATTATCATTAGTATCGCTACTCATAACGGGTTATATGCTTGAGAGGTTGTGTGTAGTGGACTAAGGCGTTGTTCTTGAACTTGGATGATTACATTCTTGTTTTAAGGATTAAAGCCAATGTTCCATCCCTCAACCATGTATATGGACCAAACACCCATACCTAGAATCTAAGACATTAGAATGGCCACACCCATATTCATACTTGGAATCAAGGCTAGCCTCAGTAAATATTATGTCATGGATTTAGGTGTTATTCATGGAAATGGATGACTAAATCTCCTAACCCTTGTGGCTAAGGAGAGAAGAGAGGGGTGAGGGAGGGAGGAGGGATTGGGAAGAGTGTCCAAGAGAGCGGGGGGATTGGGTGGATAAGAAGAGAAGGGGGGGGGGGGGGGGGGTTAGGGAGAGATAGAAAAAAATGAAGGTGTCAAAATGAATGCGTGCGCGCAACAACATGTGTGTGCATATACGCATGCACTCTAGTACGTGTGCATGCATTTGCTCACACGAGTGTTTAGATTCATTTTTTTTTTGTGTCCTTGCAGGTTTGGTACTAGCTTCGGATTTTCAAACCTTGAGGCTTGGTTTGAGTTATGGCAGAACACACCAATTTCTGTAACTTCATGTTTTTCATGCTTAGTTCCGCATATGCTCCACTTGTGCACTATTGATGAAATTGCACACACTTGTCGAACTCTGTGTGCAAATTCTAACTATATATTTTTTGAATAGATCTGCTATTGTTTTCTATTTTTAATTCATTTTTAACTGCACTCATGTCAAATTTTAAAAATCATAGGTCGTTTATTTGGGCTATAAATTTTAATTGGCTTACATATTTCGAAAACGGAAAAGAACTCACACAAGAGTACAAGAATACCTACAAGCTATTAAAAAAAGTTGATTGATTATGTTAAGACTATGATATGGTGGACCAATGCTCGACCATGTCATTTTAGGGCTTCACTAACTAAATCGTAATTTAAAAATAAAATAAAATTAACTTTTAAAATTTTGGAAAAATAGCCCTACACAAGATCCATCTGTTGCCTACGCCTCTACATATTGTTTTCCTCATAATTTGAAAATTTACATAACAACCCAGTGGACCAACACGAACATATGCATTATGTTTTAGAGAAAAATAACATACCAATCTTAAAATAATGACATTTTGGCGTGCTTATACCACTTTTCCATAAATAAAAGTTATATATTCCGAAAGGTGATCCGATTTTCTACGTTTCACATTTGTACACATAATTCTAAAAACATTTGTAGGTACCTCTAATAATTCATTTTAATTACCAGATTTCTGTTTTTCCAGCATGCCATTGCAACTAATGCCTCATAAGTGGGTATCATTACCTTGCACTAGCCTAAAAATCTCATTGCCAATCAGTTAGAGAGACTTGATAGATTAGAAATTCAAAGGATAAAAACAATTAAGGTGAACAATTCAAAAACAAAGAAGTGAAAAAGGGGGAGATAAGAGAGGATTTAAAGGTAAAGGTTGTGAATTAGTGGTTTCTAGGTTTGGATCAACTTGTAACAATCTTCACAATTAAATTTATTAGCTTAACTTGTAACCATCTTCATAATTAAATTTACTAGCTTAACTTGTAACTATCTTCACTATTAAAATTATTACCTGGTTATTTCCTATTTGTAAAGCTTTTCTAATAAGGTGAGAGGAATATTGAGAGGTAGAGACAAAGAGTTTGGTTTGATCGAAACAAATAAAGTGCTTGTTATTAAAAGAGTGCTCTCCTATAACTCATTTATAGTTGTGCAAGAGCATGAATCAATTTTCGTGTTTGTCCCATATAGATTTTCTAACAAAAACAAAGAATTTGATATACTCCTTGAAAAAAAAATGATTAAACTTGTCTTTAACACTTTTGAATAGTTATTTAAGAGTTTTATGAAATTTAAAAATTGTTTAAGAGTTTAGATAAGCAAACACTAATACTGTGAACACACAAGGGAGAATTAAGTTCGATTGCTTAATCATATAAATTATATAAAAGAAAAACAATACAATAAATAAACAAGCAACATTATAGGTTAAGAAAAACATAAAACAAATAAAAAAATTACAATATATGTTAAGTAGACATTATACCAAAAAATAAAATTTAATATTAGATTGAGATAAAATCATGTAATATAAAAATAATATGATAAGTAAACTATTAATATAGAGCTCATAAATCAAAGAGATAATTATGGATATGTTGAGTAAACATGATATAATATAAGATTTGATATTAAAATAATTGTAACATTATATAAAATAAAATAATATAAGAAGTAAATAAACAATATGGAATAATATAATAAGTAAATAAACAATATTGAATTGATGCAATGTTAAGAAAAAACAAAGAGATAATTATGGATATATTTTGTAGACATGATAATAAAAATAAGATTTATTATTAGATCAGATTTTGTTGCGTAAAACATTGTTAGCATTCTTTTCATATGCATTTACTGCATTTACAGACATTCTTTACATAGGTAAAGAAAATTAATATAAAATTGATGGAAAGAAAAATAAAGAAAAAACATGTTTAAAATTTTAAATTTATATTATTTATTATTAATGTATATTATTCAAATATAATTTTAAAAATTAAATTATAAAAAATAATTGATAATTAAAATATTAAATTAAAAAAAATATATCTAATAAAAAATATTTAAATTAGTAAATACAAAAATATTAATTTAATAATTTTTAAAATAAAAATTAATTAATAATTAACTACTAATAAATATATTCCTTTAATAAATAAGAAAAGTTACAATGAAAAGTGCATTGCCTCTCTCACGATGATAAAACCATAAATTCGTAGAAAAAATGTATAATATAAATCTTCCAAATTAATATTGAAAGTTGAAGTTATTTATTATATATATATAATCAATGATTTTTAAATAAAAATTTATGTCATTTTTTATAATTTTAAATGAAAATTAATATAAAAAAAACATTTACTTTTTATTTGTTAAGATATGGTCAAAAATATAATTATATAATTCAACACAATAAGAGTAACATGTCACTTACAAAAATTGAACTTAGGTGAGGACTAAAACAATCATTCCTCTCAACCATCCAAGTTACAACAAAAACTTCAATTCAATTGTATGAAATACATAAAAATAAATAACTTCATTTGATTCTTATAAATTTACATTCATTCTTTTAGCCTAGTTCACATGGGGTGGTTAAAGCTTCTGGAAAGTTGTTTAATAGATACATGGAGAGTCTGTCTCTTTCATGGGAGAATCAATAACATTCGAGAGAATAGACACGATAATCCCATTGGAAAAAGAATGAATTTGTAAATCTTTTTCATTTCTATAATTCTTAAATATAATAAAGATAATTGAAATGATTGAAATTTGTTTGTTTATCTTTTTAATTTCCATAATTGCCAAATTTTATGCCAATGCATCTATGGTATAAGTAATTACTAGATGAGTAGTTTTAAGCATAGCAACATAATTCGAGTACAATATGGATACGAATAAATACGTAATAAAAAATCTCAATACGGATAAAATAGGGAAGTAGACTTCTTATATATAATACTTTTAATCAAATATATAAACCAAATTAGCATAAATGTACGTTAAAAACCATCCATTTTGATAAGAAAGTAATAAATTGATTGTTATTTATATTTTATAGTTATTAAATAATTAAAATTTGGTTTTTAAAATTTACTTTTTTTCATTAGTAAGAATCTATATTCGTATCATATCTATACCGAATATTCGACGAATTCGAATTGCTCCGAATTTCCGTACGGGAAATGCCAATACGGTCGAATTATGCTACTATGGTTTTAACTTTTTTATTTATTATAAGCTAGATGTAGGTCCTTATATTATCAGCAGCAAAATATACAGAGTCAGAAATGTAATGGGTCATCTCACAACAGAGAAAACAGACCCATAAACATGGAAATGCATCTGGAGTATGTCGGGTCCTCTCACAACGAAGAAAACAGACCCATAAACAGTATGGAAATGTAACTTTGAAACAGTAAATATCGACATAATAAAACTGGCAGTGCTATAGATGAGCCAACAAAAAGAACTGTATAAACAAAAGAATTGTGTAAACCAAAAGAAAAGCAAGAGAACGAGCATCGATGGCACTCCTTAATTGTTGAGGTATTCCTTTTGATCAGGTTGATTAGTCGGGTCCTTGGCCAAAGTGATTCCAAAGCGATGGGCAAACTGTTGTTGTTTGTAAAGAACCTGCTTCAGCATGTCCTATAAATCATCAAGCTGCATGAGAATTTCGGCCTGCGCCTCATTGTAGTCAGTGAGAGCCTTACCCAGGACGATCTTGTGAGACCAGTGCAGGTCCAGAGTCTTTTGGTAAAGAGAGTGTTCCTGCCCCTAGTGTTACCAGGTTCTGGGATGAGGGCTTCAAATTCCTCGTGGATTTCATCATCAGTAAGACAACCTCTAGATACCCCGGCGTCTTCTTCGGAGTCTTGAATCTCTGCTTGGGCTTGAACAGGAATTTCAGAGTGAAATTCATGGGCCTTTTCAACCACCCCTCTCATCAGACGAACCGACGCAGTGGTAGAGGAGCCGCTTTGATGCTGAGAATTCATCTGCTGGGTATCTTGACGGGTACGAACTCGCTGAGGAGGAGCCATAATATCAAGTAAGGTGGTGTAGGTAACCTGAAGATGCTGCGGAGTCGAGAACCTTAGCCAAACTAAAACCCAAGAGGACCAGCGAAACAGAGCACTGGCACCCAGAAAATCGAGGGGAGGCGGAGGCCGACACTCAGAGAACCAGAGAACGAAGGAACGTGAAGCCGAGCACTCAGAGCGAGTGGAGCTGTGAAAGCTAGAACAATGGCAACGAGAACAAAGCCAGGTGCCGACGTGACGAGCAGTGGAACCTTTTCTGAGTAGAGATTTAAGCCTAGCGTCTGCCGACCTGAGAAGATGCTGCGGGAAACCAGAATGAACCCTTGAATTATTGCTTGTAGTGCCCGTAGAGCTCATGAGAGCAAAAGGACAGTGAAGATTATAACAAATCGTGGGCATTAACATAGCCATTACCCAGAGCAGGCTATGAACAGTGGATAGGATGTTCCACATGCGTGAATAGTTAAAACAACGTCGGGAGGTCGAGCTCCGGACATAAATGGTGCCGGGACAATAATCACTCTGCATGGGACGTAGGAGAGGTGGAAGACGACCCTTTATCAGCCTCGGGGAAGGAGCATGCAGAAAGCACGTGGGGAGGAGCATGGACAGGCAGCTGGCTGGAGTTTGCAGTGAGCGCGTGGCTGGAGCAGTGGACTGGCACGGGGTGAGGGTCATAATTAGGCAGCTGGGTGCTGGCATGACAAGTGTCCGACGAGCCCATGACGATGCTACGTGACGCAATATGCACCCGCTGTGGGGGCTATGATTTTAACTTTTGAAAATACAATCATATTTCTTATAAACGATGCACCATCTCTTTTTCACCACCTAATGCACCACCTCTTTTTTCACCACCTATTATAAACGATGCACATTATAACCTAAGTGACTCTTTTCATAAATGTCTTTTTAAATGTGTAGAACAACTTAGGAGAAACTAATTCGTCTAAAATTGAAATGGAGTGTTTTTTTTCATGTGCACATTAGCATCGAAGAAAATAATTAGATTAGACCACAACTTAAGTGGCTGGCTGTGAGTTACAAAAGTAATAACTGGTTTTATAAATTCTAAAAATATAACTATTTTGAATCGATATTATAAAAATGCAACTAGCTTGGTTTATTATAGAATTTATGTGCAATGAAATCTATAATATCAAAGTCAAATTTTTCGTGTGTTTGAAGCTGATCCCATAGACGAAAAAGGATTCATATTAAACGAAAGTACATGAATACCTAAATCATCAAACTAACTTGGAAAATTACTAGTGACAGTATTAAAGACTAAATAGATGAAACGAAGGCCAGAGAAATCGTGGTCATGCCTTTGCAATCTGATCGATAATACTCGCAACAACAGCCTTGGACTCTTTAAGCAGATCAATGCTCCTTGTCAAGCTTCTCCTCTTGTTCGCAACCACGGGGATTTCTACCAATAACAGTTTCATGCCACCCAATATGGGACGTCCCAGTACTTGTGCCAGAATTTCAACGTTAAACTCAGACATCACTAAATTTATGCAAACAAATTGTAGATATAAAGGAATCTCATCTCCCATTCTCAGAGTGACAACCTTCCAGTAAGCCATGACGCTCATCTGCAATATATCATAGGCCTCCTCTATGCGCTCAGTAGAGATATCCATAATCTCCGAAACATCCACTTCTCCAATTCCATCAATCACCACAGATTTGTTGCCTACATCGTAACCGCCGCGATTGCCTGCATGATAACTCAGATTTTCTAGCGTCCTCGATAGCAATCCTAGCAATCACGTTCTTGACAGAGATTTCCTCAAGCTCGTCACTTTATTTTCTCTGCCAAGCTTGATGATCAGACATATATGACGACACAATGGTGGCTTCTTTGAAGCGATCTTAGCTCTCTCCAAGATGGCTTTCCTTCTTTGTCTCAGCAATGGTTCTCTTCACGTTAACTTCACCTGTAGATAATTGTTCCTCTGACTCTACAGATATGGGGGGCTGAGCTTATCTCGCCTGTACGTTCAGGCGAGATAAGCCAGCTGGGCATGTGGGTCCGGAACCTCCCCGTTTGACTCCTTTCGTTTCTCCGTTCACCCTCTTCGTTTCTCTGTTCATCGGCGTTTTTTTCACTGGTTGCGGGTGAAATCTTCCGGTGGCAGTTGACTCCTCCGGCATCGTCGAGCAGCAGACCCTGTCTCCCGTACAACAATACTATCTCGTCCCTCGATCACGTCATGCGAAGGAGTTAATGCCTCGATCGTAGCGGATCGTGTTGGTGAATTTGAATTTGGATATAGCATTCCCTTCCCGCTTCATGTGCTGTGACTCTTCTTCTTCGATTTCCACCACATGAGGGAGCTGCACGAAGCGGATGTCGAAACCCCCCGCGAAGAGGCTATACGCTGAGAGTAAGTTTGTTGCAGGCGAGAACCGGAGAACATGCATTTACACGTAATGAAGGTGACAGTGATTCCGTGGTCTGCCGAGAGGCGCTTGGTGACCTCGGCAGAAGGTATGAGATGGCCCATTCCAGCGCTGGGAAAAATGGTGACATGAGGCTTTCGGCTCCATTTCCACTTCACTTCCCAAGGTCGCACTCAGCAATTCGGCTTCGCAAAAACGTGAGAAAGATGTATAAGAAGTTGTGCTACTTAAAACTCAAATAAAATACAGAGTCTGAAAACGATGTACTCATGTTTCCAAAGGGAAAATAGAAATTCTCAGCATAGCCTCTATCACCCAGGATTGATTTGTGTGCTAGTCGAGTTTAAACTCGCTCTGATTGGGGATTCTCTGGATGGATTTTTGGTAAGAAATATTTTTTTTAAGAAGATATTGGATAACCCAAATCTATCCCTGTCAACCCTAAACAACAAAGCCTTTAGTCTTTTGATGCTAATTTGGGAACGAAACCTTCTAATACGAAGTCAAAATAGGAGCATGCTCCATGTCATGAGAGTGAAAAAATGTCTCAGGTGTATGTCTCATCTTTAGATACAAATGCTAAAGTAACCTTTGTAGAAACTTGACCCATAGGTCAAGCAGATAATACTATGGAAAGCACTGAACATGATACGCTTGGTGTGCGTAATTAAATGAATATTCATACTCTGTATGAAAAACCTCATGTCCCCAGTTTGTTGCAGGGAAAGTGCCAGGATGGTGAATTCTTGAAAAAATTTCAAGACCATATCGTCATAGTTGATGAGAATAGCAAAGGAACAAACGTCGAATCTAAACCTCTGCCAGAGGCCGAAATATTGTTGTGAATACTCCTGAATGGTCGGCCAAATCTATTGAAACTAGTATTGTTGTGAATACTCCTGAATGGTCGGCCAAATCAATTGAAGCTAGTATCCATGTATTAGATGATCAGACTCACAGTCAGACTCAGAACAAAACCATATTTGTCGACTTAATAACTGGCTTTTGTTGTCAAAAAATTATGAAGGGGTCTCTCTAGAAGTTCATCTCAACCATATTACATTTATAAATAAGAACTATTAACTCACCTAAGACTTGAAATTGCGGAAAGCCATAATTTGCTTGTTCAAATTTAAATAAAAACTATGAATAGTTTAAAAATTTTCAAATATGTTAACTAATTAATAAAAATTCTTGTCTCATACGCAAGATGTTAAATTACAAAGGCCATTGGATATAGCTTAGGCACTTGGGAGGAATGATTGTTACCCTCCCCACCCAGGTTCAATTCTTGTAAAAGACATGATGCTCTTGTTGAGCCCTTATGTAATGATTGGCCATACCTTGATTCTCCGAAATAACAGGTATTGGCATATTTCTCAGTGGATGTAGCTTCGGTGAACCACCATTGGAAAAAAGAGATGTTGAATTACAACTCAGGGTAGTATCTAGTCTCATATAATGGACTAAGGCTAGATTCTACTAGAAAGCACATGACCCCACTATAGGTGGCCTTAACGAAGGGCACAAGAGATATTGGCTTTCTTGCATTTACTATTAGTATGTTGAAACCACCTTTTGGTCCTAGAGTATGGCCTAAAATTGCCTCTAGTTGGCTAAGAGCTCATCTTCTTGTTGAAACCACCTTTTGGTCCTAGAGTATGGCCTAAAATTGCCTCTAGTTGGCTAAGAGCTCATCTTCTTTAGACATAAGGATACATGTTAATGGCCCTAGATGCAAAGGCATCTAGTAGGAGTGAAAGTCTACCCCATTACAAACCACCAACATGTCATTTTAGGTGGTGTGGTTCTCCTTGAATAAGTGTGATGAGTCAACCCACATTCACAAATAAGAGCCAATGATAACCATAATCACTACCACAACTAAGTTATGATAGGTTTTGCCACCTTTAAAAAATAAAAAATAAAAATCTAATAAATATTAATCTCTATTTATATATAGAGACATTAATTTCTTGAAAAGCCTTCTTTACAATTGTGCTATTCAACTATAAACCCTTAGCTAAAACCTTCATTCTGTACAAATATATTAATGAGCTCCTTTGACATTGAACATGATGTGTAGTCCCATGCATTTAGACCGCAACTACTCTCTTGTAATAGACTAATGAGCAACCCTTTCATTAAAAATTGTAAATACTCATCACTAAAAATTACAAGTCTTCTATATGGAAATAATTGATGTTACCGTGCAAAATCACCAATTCAAAGGAACTTTCTATCTTTAACCTTAAGAATCATGGCAATTACATGGTTTAATAGATATACATGTATACTATAGTGTTATGTAAGGTAGATTTTATTAATACATATAAGGAAATTTGTGGTAATGAATAATATATAAACACATAAATATGGAAAACTATTTTTTAAGAAAAAACAACGCATATTTCATAGCATAGTCAAATGTATTAATTACAAAACTGCGTACTCAAGTTATATTTAACTTTTTGTGTTCATTAATTGCGATTAAGTTATTAATTATGGATAATTTTATTTTGAAAAGGATTAAATATTTTGAGTTTAAGTTGGAAAATTCTGAATTTTTGATGTAGAATTTTTTTAAAATCTTAGTTATAGTTATCAAACTTTAAAATTTTTGGTGTTTTAAAGGTTTTTGATGATCCTTTAAATTCAACCATCTCAACAAAATTCAATATTAAGATAGAAATTTTGAATTTCCATTTTTTATCTATACAAAAATTGTAAGTTTAGAATGATAAAATTTTTATTTTTAATAAAAAATGAATTTAAAACTTTTAAATATTTTTATTACAATATATTTATACAATATTAAAATTTGGTTTCTATAATTTTTTAATAATAAAAAATAATTTTGATAATTTTTTTTTAAAAATTAGTACCTATATAGTTTTAAACGATGACCTAACTCAAAGAGTACCTTGACAATATTACCCATTCCTTCAATTAAAATATTAGAAAAAACAAAACTTTAAATCTTATTTAATTAATTTACAAACATTTTACCACAAGTCACCTCTTTCAACAAATCAATATTTAATAATATTAAAAATCTCGAAATCCATTGTGGAACCTAGATCCTCTTTCAACAAATCAATATTTAATAATATTAAAAATCTCGAAATCCATTGTGGAACCTGGATCCTCTTTCAACAAATCAATATTTAATAGTATTAAAAATCTCAAAATCCACGTTGCCCAGGACATAATTACGACTTGAAAACAGAAAAGCTTCCGAAGCAATCGAGAGGACTATAGTTATTCCACGCACCAGAACGCAATGCGTTCTTTTTCAAGGTAAAATTAGTGCTTAAATCTCCAAGCAAATGCATAAATCTCGGCACTGACTGGTGATCAGTTAGAAAGAGTGAGAAGGATCAAGGATTATCCAAGTACACGCATGAAAAAATTATTTTCATAGCATGCTTTGAATTTGAAGCCATAATTAAATATAATAATCAGTGGGTTTTGCGGGCAACGTTAATCCCATTTGCTTTAATGCTAATCACGATCCTCAACCCAATGCCGGCCATTGATGAAACTTTGGACCAGGAACGGCCGGGCCTACGCCGGTGTCAATTCGTGAGCCCATGAAGTCCGACGCGTAGCTCGAGCTCTCGGACCATAACAGTTGTAGAGCCCGAAGAGCATAGTCCTGCAAAATACCCAATACATTTTTCACCATTCATGTCTGTGTTTGAAGGAGTTTAGGAAAAAAAATTTCCCAGTTTAAAACGATTTAGATCTCGGAAATTTTGAAAAAAATAAATCGATTCAAATAAAATAAGCTAATCAATGGACTCTTTTTTCAATTACAAATCTGATAAAACAACTTCTGAAATTATAACTTAATAAAACTGCTTTTAGATTTGGAAAAAAATTCCAAAAAAATTGGGATTGTCACAGTTATAAGTCCATTCTAAGTATACTGTGATGCTAGGTATCTAATTAATACGCACCCTTATTTAATGGTTTTATCCCAGTCGTCCCAGCCTGCAATTATGTCGTCGAAGTAGGAATAAGCATAGACGATACGCGAGTACTGTCCCATGGTGCGACCCGGGTAAAGTGGTCCAGTCCTCGTCACTTTATAGTGCACGAAGGAAAAACCCGTCTGCTCGTTCGGCGTAGTTCGGGCTTGAGCGGCTGTGGCCCCGAACACACGGGCTATAGAATGCAGCTCGCATTTTTGCAGTTTCAGTACTCGGCCTCTTCGTGGGGGGTTTCGACATCCGCTTGGTGCAGCTCCCTCATGTGGTGGAAATCGAAGAAGAAGAGTCACAACACATGAAGCGGGAAGGGAATGCTATATCCAAATTCAAATTCACCAACACGATCCGCTACGATCGAGGCATTAACTCCTTCGCACGATGTGATCAAGGGACGAGATAGTATTGTTGTACGGGAGACAGGGTCTGCTGCTCGACGGTGCCGGAGGAGTCAATTGCCACTGGAAGATTTCACCCGCAATCTGTGAAAAAAACGCCGATGAAAGGAGAAACGAAGAGGGTGAACGAAGAAACGAAAGGAGTCAAACGGGGAGGTTCCGGACCCACATGCCCAGCTGGCTTATCTCGCCTGAACGTACAGGCGAGATAAGCTCAGCCTCTCAGAACAGACATATGCTTATCACACTTGCAAATTTATACTGAAAGTGGGAAGCTTGGTTGTTTGTATTATGGCCAAGATATTATGCTCCAAGTTATCTTTATATGCATATTGTGTTCAACAAATCCTAAGATATTAATATGTAAAAGATTTCAAGGTAGTGGGGATGGAAAATTTTCAATTGAACATTTGCATTTTGAATAACGCAACTGTGACATTGAGGGCTAAGGATGTGTTGCTGAAATACATCGTTGAATACATTTGCAACCAACTTGAACTGCTAGTTGGCAATTTCACACGTGAAAAGAAAGGGATTTCCTAGTGCTTGTTCCGAGTTTGATTTTGTTGACTTGTGCTCTGTTAAGGCAGAAAAATGTACAAATGCCGCTGAAATACATCGTTGGATACATTTGCAACCAACTTGACCTGCCAGTTGGCAATTTCACATGTGAAAAGAAAGGGATTTCCTAGTGTTTGTTCGAGTTTGATTCTGTTGACTTGTGCTCTGTTAAGGCAGAAAAATGTACAAATGCCAATGTAAATGGTAAATATAGATTCTAATCCACGATGGCAATTGGAAAGGAACCACAGAAGCATCACAGAAAGTGCATAGTGCACTATTTGTAGTACACAAGAAGATCAAATTGAAAATTATGCATAGACAAAAGGTCTCCTTCTCTTGACATGGGACATATTGTAAAATTTAGTATATTGAGAAACATCACATACAAACTAAATTGTGGTATCATACCTCCATCAACCTTGAATAATATTTTGTTTTCTGTCAATGGTTCAAAGCTTCCTTCAAACTTCTTGAATAGTAATAGAGAGAGATGTAAATACTGTTTGTACCACAGAATGAAGTTAATATAGTGAAATTCTAGCTTTTGGAAGTACATCAAAGATTCAAAACGAAGTGACTACAACATTTCCACTAATAGTTAACCTGTAGACCATTCCGAAAAACATGTTGTTGCATGTGTTATTAAATGTGCTATAATGTTTTGGAGTCACACTCATTTGTTACTCAAGGTTTATGTTGCATCTATCTACCTGTCTAACCTTCATTATTTATAGAATCATGGAGTCATATCTATAGTTTTTCAGCTTCTCAGATGTTGGACGTGTTTATATGAGGCATGTACATGCTTGGGTGCTCACATGGTTATGTAATTTGTTCTAGAACTATTGCAACATGGCGTGTTCAAACTTAAATGTTCAATGTAATTGTTTTGTATTTAATGCTTACAAACTCATCCTCATTGTTTGTTTTGTAGTTTTCCTGCCCAAGGTAATGAAGGTATGAATGTTCTGTTGTTGCTGCAACACCCCCCCCAAAAAAAATTTCTTGCAAATATTGGGGCCCCTCCTTTATTTTTAAGGGAAGGAAAGTTTACCTAAAGTCAAAGACATTAGAACCTTTTCCTTACTTAGTTCTTTTTGAGAAAACCTTTGCTTGTTTCCTTTGAGTTCGTTTTTGATTGTTTGGACCAAGTAAAAATCATGAATTTAAGCCGCAACGACGGAAGAACTCATCCAACTCTTCTGCAACGGTGAGAAAATTTGGCTAAGTTAAAGTATTGGAGGAAGAAGTCATCAAGTTCTTCCGAAACAACGAAAAAACTCACCAAGGCCTTCCGAAACAGCGGAAGAACTCAGACAACTTTGCTGCAACGGCGGATCACTTTGCTTAGAAATTGAAGCTTCACTTTTCGGATAAACTTGCTGAGTTTCACCGCAACGGGTGGGAGGTTCGGTTGAGACTTGAACTTCACCGTTTTGAGAGAGAGCTACGCCGGCTTTCCGAAGCCTTTTCCACCAATTTTTTCCGCAACAGCAGAAGAACTCGCGCAAATCTTCCGTAATGGCAAAAAGGAATGAACAAGTCATACCTATGCGGAAGAACTCAGGTAACTTTCCCGCAACGGCTCGTCCTTTGTGGAAGAACTCGGATAGTTTCCTCGCAATGGTCGAAGTCTTTCTAGTTTTGGCGGTCACTCTTTAATACTGAGTGTGTCGATTTGACCCCATCTGTACGCCCATTAACCCCGTTTAAATTTTCACAACCACCCTATTAATGGATCACGCGTTTCAAATTCCTATATATAGGGTGTAAACCCCGTTGGTATTCATTGTTCAATTTAATAGAGGTTTGTCTCCATGTCCGTTTGAGACCATGACAGCCCACTCCAGACTCGTCGGCTTTGCAGCAGCATTAACGTTCCCATACACGATATTTTTCTAGCAGGTTAGTACCTTTCAGGACTTGTATCCTCTCTTGAGGTGGTTTTTCTCATTGAAATGAATGCCATATTTCATTGGTTTTTTTCGTTTTAGCCTTGCCATTGTGGAAGATTTTCAGTCTAACTACAGCCCAAGCGGACCCATGCCCATACCTAAGTAAGCTTACTCAGGCCCATTTCCATATGAGCATAGAAGTTTTTTAGGACCTTAATCACCCATAGTATGATCGTTAAGAGAGTCCGCAGCATACCTCTACCCATTGTGGAAGTTGAAACCAGTCCTGCTACCCTTACGAGAAGAACATTGGTGTCCCTATCCGGCTGCGAACGTTCACGCCATGAAGTATATTATACTCAGAATCACTTCGTTTTGTTCCGGATTGTTACTATGGAAATGTATCACTCTTATATTTCGTGATTGCAATAAATCTCAAAGCATCACTATGCGGTTCCCGTAGGGTTTTTTTAACGTGCAAAATAAATGTCTTAATCTGAAATTGAAAGTAGAAAAGCTGTATCGATTGGGAAGTTGTAAACTATAATGAACAGAACTAGGAGGGTTGGGTTAGTCTTTTCGTTCAGTTTTGGGAAGAATCAAATAAGTATCCATCAAAAGGCTTATCGGAGTATTCTTAAGACTTATTCATTGTTTGCAAGAGGCTAGTCTAATTTGCTAATGTTACGTTGTAATGCCTACTCATGTGTGATTTCTATTGTACAGGGTTTTAAGCCAAAATGCCTAAAGGTGGCAAACGAAAGTCCAAAGCGACCGAGCTAGGATTAGCCCCCACGAGAGTAGAAACTATATATTAATACACCAAGTGCACTACAGGCGTTCCTACAGAAGTCAAATGGAGAGACATATATCATATGATAAGAGACCAGGACATCCCTGAGGCACTCCTTGAGGAAGAATACCGATACCGGAACATCAGAACCTTCTGCATATCCAAAGCAGCCACACGTCCAGAACTTTTTCCATGCTCAAAAGTAATTGGATGGATTCTGCAACACACGAATGCAGAGACAAGGGTTCTTTCGGACAGTAAGGGGGAAGCTTTTGCATCCTTCCATCCATCTTATATCGCAGCAGCTTACAAATTGCACTGGGCTCATCAGCAGCTTGATGATGAATGGCTAGGACAAATCAAAATGGATAATCTAGAGATGGCTAGAAAGTTGCTGATCTCAGGCAAACAGATTAGAAAAAAAGGATAGTGAGGAGTACGAGGTTTGGAATTTGAGGCCTCCTTTCAAAATGATTTCCCTCATGCTTAGTAGAATCTTTAGAAGGCCCGATGGTACTATTTTTATGCTCCAATGGGTGCCCATCATCCACTATGTAGCGTTCAGAGGAACGGTTTTTAATTGGGCAGATATTCTCTCAGACGACCTATCATCAGCCATAATTGCTGCACAAGAAGGATCAGGGGCAAAGAAGGCAGAATTCTACATGCCATCCTACTTGATAGACTGTATTGTGGCGAAGCGCCCCTTCCCAAAGCTAGGATGTAACTAGAGAGAGGCCAACACCCCGGTATACACTACTTACAAACTCTTTTGGGCTCAGAACTACCAATGGCACTACAAACTCATTTGTGAGGAATTTATCATACCTTTATATGAGTTAATGTTAAATGAAGAACCTAACTGCTTATCCGAAAATGCCATGGAAGTCCTGGAGAATTATGGTGATTTCTATTTTTCACCAGAAGGCACTTTCAGAAGAATGTATGGAGGCTCTAAACCCCCATATATCCTACCCAGATATGCTACTAACTACATAGTCCACAAGGAGGCAGTAAGACAAGTTTTCCTTGATGGGGTTGGTAGCACCTTGTACAAGGAAAAGAAGGCCACTTTCCTGCCTTTACCTTTTTATGTTGGGGCCTACAAGTTCTCAGGGATTGCAATAGTAGAAGAATTTATCGCATAACTGAGAGACTTTCACTTTGGGGAAAATATTTTTTGGAGGAACGATCGACGAGGCAAGGCTGCACAACATTGCAGGGAGCTCCATGCTAGCTTTGAATATTCTCACTATTATGATGAAGATGAAGAAGTGTATAGAGGGGTTAGTAACATGAACGAACTACAGATTTTTCGACTAAGCAAATTCGGGGCCAGTTCTAGCTCTGGTAATGTCAAGGAAGCAAAACAGCAGCAGGAAAAGGAAACAACAGAAGCCCTTGAAACCCTCTCTAAAGAAGAGCAAAGGCTCAAGGAAGAAGCTAAGAGAATCCAAAGAGAAGTTGTTGAAAGGGAAAACAAAGTGAAGGAGGATGAACTTCGGGAAGAATAAACTCAAAAGATCCAAGTAGCGGAGGAAGAAGCTCGAAGAGTTTAAGAGGAAGAACATATCATATTGGAAGGTATTTCCAAACAAGCAGAAGAGGAAGCTTAGAGGAAGGCTGCAGAAGAAGAAGTGCAAAGGAAAGCGGAAGAAGAAAACAAGGCGAAGGAGGATGCTGAACCAAAGAGCCCAAACGTTCAAGACATGGATACAGACATCCCTATAAGAGACCTCTCGCTTGTCCCTTTTACACCATCAAAAGGTAGCACAGTGTCCCAATGGGACAGGTTTGCTTATAACAAGAAGAGGAAATCTATTGTCAAAGAAACAGTGACTAGGATGAAGAGACCTTTTCAACCAGACATTGTCACCAAACATGAAACAACAGTCATGCAAGGTACTAAGTGTGCACACAAACTCGTATCATCCATTTTTGTGGCTTATGTTCAAGCAACTACAGACAATGTCAACATATTAGCAGATGAGTTAGAATTAGAAAAGGAGAGAACCCACCATTTGTAGGAAACTCTGGTCAAAGAACAAAATTATTCAAATTTGATGGTGGAGAAATGTGACACCCTTGTGTCAGAGAAGGGAGAATTAAACAAAAAATTTCAGCACCTAGAAGCTGAAAAGAGAGCTTTGGTCATACAAATGAGAGCCCTGGAAGCAAAAAAGAAAGGTCTTGAAAGTAGGAACTTGTAGCTGGAGTCCGAGAAATTTGATACCACTCAGTAGATCGATGACTTAAAGGAGAACATAGAGAAGTTAGAAGAAAGCGGGGAATTGCTAGAACAACAATTAGAACTCGCTACTAGCAAGGTTGGTGATCTGGGTCCCTTTCATGAGCAGGCTTGCGAAATACTGAAGAGGATACATGGGATTCAAGAGCTCATAATGGAGGAAGTTTGCAAGTTAAAGGGAGTGGTGGCCAGAATCAAAGAAATCAATGCTGAAGCCACTACGCGTAGGAGAAAATATGTACGCATTAGTGAGGACATTAAAAGGAAAATGGAATGGAGAGAATGAATGATCCACATCGCAGTTGACATTTGTTGTCGGATGCTGACTTCGACACATTCTTGACTAGTCTTCGCGGTTGATACAACTTCGACAAGTTTCGACGCAACAGGACTTCAACATGTTTCGCACCTTCGACATGTTCAACGACCTCACAGTTCGCGACATTGGCATACAACGTCGACATGTGACCAGTGATTGTCGAATCTCGACAGACTATCTTTCTGTCTTCCAGTTGACTGTAACGATTGAACAGTTGAATTGCTCTAACTTCTTCTTTGTAACTGAACGTAACGGGCAGGCACCCAAGCATCTCAGATTTCTATATAAGCATGTAAATTATTGTAACATGCATCGGATCTTTAGCTGATCTTTATCTTGATCAATCTAGAACAGTTTGCATTCCTGCATATTGTCTGTGTGTATTTGTGTTATCTGTATTGCGTAATCCTATTTTTGCTCATTTTGTTTATTAAGCTTCCGCCATAATAGATCCCACCATTCAGTCGAACTGTTGTCCCCCTCGTGCTTCCTGGACATGATACGGATCAGTGGTATCAGAGCTTACTCAGTTTTCTTGCTTAATAAAACTGACTTCTGCGTATACACTCTGCATATACACTTCTCTCGAAGTTACCTGACTTATGCCGATTCAAACTTGCTCGCAATCTCAGCAATCCAAGAAGATGCGATCTCCAGATATGACAGAAGAAACAGATGATAGACATGTAGCCGACGAGATATCACAGCTTATTGAGCAAGCTCTGGCTCGACAACTGTAACATCCCTCAAATTCAACCCCTATTGATATTACTCTAGTAAATGAAATTATGAAATTTGTAAATGGCCATGGTGAGGAGCTCAAGGCCAAGGCCCCACCAGAGGACCTTGAGTGTACTGTATTATATTCTTTTTAGGTTGTAAATGTTATTAATATCTTAGGAGGCCAAAGGGTCGTCATACAACTGAAAAACGACAAGGTGCAAATCCACTAGGGGAAGAAGAATAATGACAGATAGTCATCCTAATTTCTATGAGTAGTTGAGAAATAGTATAGTGACTTATTTTAGTTAATAACCTAGCTAATAGTATAAATCTATACCTATGGTAACTATTATCACTGAATAAACCAAGTAATCTATAAGATAGACACATAAATATTTAGGAAAAGAAATAATATGGATATATATATATATATAGGTATGATTATCAAGTATATACATTACAATGTCCGAAAGATCCTAGGGCTAAGCAAAGTAATGTTAACCTTTATACATATAAGGGTATGGATACAAAGGTGATTTGATCCTTATAAAAACAAAGGAACCTAGTCATATGATAAAGCTAAGTAGTAGTAAAAATAACTATAATAAATAGATGGTATTGATTTATATATATATGGAAAAAAGAATGTGTATGGTCAAATGACACTCTTATACATACGATATGTATAATAAAGTACCTTATATAAATTCAAATAAAGAAATATAGTAATACCTTTTGGAAAGAGTTCTAAACTGGCATACCACCATTTGATCGACTTACTTTTTATTTGGCAAACTAGGTATCATTGAAATAGGTTAAGGTGGATATCAACTTTTGAACATTTAAAGGTTTCTTTTCTTAAAGTGTTATAAGATTAGTCACTTATTTTTGTAAAGGGTACCATAAAAATTATGAGAATATATAGTGTTATAGATATTGAAATTTCCAAAATCATAAATATGGAGGACTACATTTACACTAATAAGATCATCGTTTAATTTTATTATCCGTATTTATAATTTTTTAGATTTCGACTCAGCATATAATATAACTATAGTTCCATGAGATCTTACGTTAGAGGCATAAGTCCCGAATAAAATTAATATCACCTTATAGCCGCCAAAAGAATCCAAGGAAAAATACTTGTGATAGTTGTGTTGTCAAAATGAATTAATACTTTTGTCACACATGCAAGTGCGCATCTTTTGACAGGGTTGAAGAAAGTAAAACGTAACTAAAAAGAGAGTGTAGCATCATGTTACATCTAAAATCTACTCATCATCATGGTTTAGTGTATACATTCCCGAAGTCATCTGGACCAAGTACTCATTTGGGAGGATTTGTATTCAGTTTGTACAATCTTTTGAGAGGTCGTCGTAGGTTGCACACTAGCAACATGCGACGTCGTAGGTTGCTCTATAGTAGGGTGCGACGAGGTCTGTTAATGGGCAAAAATAGTCATTTCGAGATCTTTCTCAAAGCTTGCCCATTTGGGGACTTATCCCTGATCTCTTGGAGAGCTGGTACTTGACCCCTAGCCTATTGAGGAGATCCCCTATCTCTCTCCTACCATCTCTTATCCTATCCTATCCATAACCTCATCCACTTAGTCCTATATATATGAGGCTCACTCCCATACCAAAGGGAGGAAGACTATGGTATCTACATGTTGGTGAAATCTCTCTTAGACACCTTCACTCACCTCTTGGAGAATTCATGCTTCCTTGGAAGGGCTTGGCAATTGGCTTGTAGGGAGAAGGGTTGCTACGTTAAGTCATTGGTTGTAGTTTTATATCTCTATCATGTACTCCTCTATTTGCAGTAATACAAATGCTTTCCACCAATATCGCTCTTATATGTGATGATGTTGTGTTGTTTACCTGCTTAACTGTTTACATAGATCTCTTATTGTATAGATGCTCTTTACTCATTTCTCTTTTCTGTGTCTTGACAGGTCTTGCAGCTTGGATCTGACGACTGCGGGATGTGGAGCAACATTCGGGAGAAAGGATAGCGAATCAAAGAGGTAAGACATCTAGCACTTGATCATCTAGGAAACGTGTTTCTAGTTTGTTCTATTTGTTCTAGACTCGCATTGAGCTAGGGAGATCCGACTCGCCTCCGGTCGAGTGGATTGTCCGGTAACAGATCATTTTCCCGAAATCATTGGGGAGTGCTTTCTGGAGGGAATGTAGCTTCCGTATTTTACCATACTAAATGCCATTTGTCATCGTTTAGATACCAGTTGTCAAGAAGTCGAGAAAAAGGTTCTCTTCTTAAGAAGAGTGGAGTTGTTACAGTTGGGGGGAGAGGGAACAATTGCGTTAGTATGGTTCCAATATTTGCGTTACAGATTTGCATTTAGTTAGAAAGATTGTTCGGTAGTATAGATCATCCGGGGAAACGATATTTCCATTTGATATGACGGGTAACATATCTCGATGCGCAGCCATGGAGATGAAGGGGGAATTGAGGGTAGAGTATGCGTTCTTTGTGCTTTAAACATAGTGTATGAGAGGGTGTGTATTTCTCTGTTTTATATTTGGAGGATCTAAAATGAGGGAAGGCCTCCCTTCGTAAGATTATATTTGTATAATATAAAGTATTAGTATTTAAATCAGGTTATAAGTCTGCTATTTTTTTTTGAGACTAAACATATATGGGTTAACTAATTATTAATGTTGGCTTGACATAGATCAATATACATTCTTATATATAATCATCTCTTTAAACTAACATAAAACCTTGGGGTTTGGATGAGAACGTCTAGGTAAACATTGCGTTAGTAATTGAGATGTTTTGGAATGAAGAGTTTAGCTCGACAATTTTTTACATAGACATGGAATGTTCATATGTCAAGAATAAGTAAAAAGTTAGGTTACCCTACTATTTTGTTATAAATTAATAGGTTTTTAGCCTAATAAAAAGGAATGTTATCCCTAGTCAAAATTAAAATAACAACATATTGTTGAAAGGAAATTATCTATATATTCTAAACGTAAAAAAAAAAACACAACTAGAATGGTTTGTACTTCGGTAGTAAAATAGATTTATACTGCCTTTGTTAGATGTAGAGATAGCAAAGATAAACCTCTCTATGAGAGAAGATTGAGGAAAGTAGGAAAGTGGTTGGCAATAACTTTGTTGTTGGATGTAACTTCTTCCTCTTGTTTAATTAATGCAAACACAACTTTTTGTGGACGTAGCCCAAGATGCAGGTGAACCACGTTAAAATGTCCTTTTTGTATGCATGCATATCTCTTGATGCCTTGTGGTTGTATATGATGGTTTTTTCTCTTATGTCTCATATTCGTTTAATTGTCCTAAAAATCATATTAGTTGATGGTTTCATCGATTATACATTTTTTATTTGCATGAGAAAATAGTTAGTGAATTGATCATGAAATGTACTTATATTTTAGAACTTCATGAAGTGATAAGATAACAAAGTAAAATTTGAATTAAATAATAATGTGTTAGTTGTTGTTAATTATGATGGTTTTGTAATTTAGGTATAATTAGTATTATTTAATTACAGTCAACACAAAGATGTTATATAAAAACATTGGACCTACTCTTTTAGTTGAAGAAATATACTTTGCTCAAAAAGTAAGATATAAGCAACTACTATTATAACAACCCAAAGATGTAGGTTGAAGACTTGTTTATAAGTAAGGTTTATCAAAGAAGAGATAGAAGAAATGTCCATGTATAATTAATATTTCTAATGGGTAGTTGGTCGACATTATGAGTTGGTGTATCTCAGTGTATTATTCTTTTCTTTACACTAGTAGAAGGGTTTGGTAAGGTAGGACAAATGATAGAACATTATTAAGTTATGTCATTAGAATGAAATATTTTTTTATAAGAGTTGTATTTTGATAGTCGAGTTGCTTGTGAAGTATATAGAAGACCTTGTGCCGACAAGCAAAGTTTCATTAATGTTTACAATTAAATATTTAATGTTAAAAGTTATGAGATGTTATAATGTTGCTTTAATTAAAACAGTAAACTGTTGTACATACATTTTATCTTCAGCAACCGCAATTAGTGACGATTGAATGTTTAGAAAATTTTTAAATTTTTATGAAAATTTGGGTTCGTGACAACAACGAATTGAAATGTTCGCCCAGTTTAATGAGATTCTCTTGCGATTCGCTTCGACATCTGGAGGATCCTCGACGAGAACTCACTCCGATAAAATCAGCCCCTTCAAAGTGCAAATGAATCTCAACATACCGAATCTTGAAGGAAATATTGACGCGGAATCCGTTGAAAATTGGGTGCAACAATTGGAATCCTATTACGCTGTAAATCAACTCTCCGAAGCTGAAAAAGTCACCATTGCATCCTTAAATATGTCAACCTCCGTGCACTGCTAGTGGGAGAACCTCTCGACAAAGATGGAGAAAAACGGAGACCCCATCGACACATGGGATAAATTCGTCGAACACATCCGGAAGGAATTTTACCCGCCGAAATACCTCGAGCAACAACATAAGAAGTGGCAGCAGCTAAGGCAATGGAAAGACCAATCAGTACAGAGTTACATTGATGAGTTCTGCTGACTCATGGAAAGACTTGGCGTCCAAGAAGAAGAGAAATTGCTTGTTCTAAAATACACCAGTGGATTATCTCAGTACATTCAACAGGAGATGGAATTTTTGACTGTCAATATGCTTGCGGATGCTTTCCACTACGCCAACAAACTGGAAACCAAGCAGAAAGGAAAAGTATGTTTCGCGACAAAGACGACATCAGGAAGACCACCTGATAAGAGGACATCGGCCGACTACGACAAGTCGAGATCTTCTCAGCCGACACCGCCAAAGCCTGACAGTGGTAAGAATCCTTTTCACAAAAAGGAACATAGCAAACAACCGTCGACTGGAAAATGGTGTGATTACCACCACTCATCTTGGCATGATACGTCTGAATGCAAAGCTCGGAAGACATTTTTGGAAAAAGTGTCGACCTCCGACGCATTTGACAAGACGGTGGAAGAATCTGATCCAGACGCGACGACTCTTTTGACCTCGACAACTCAAGCAGCCTCGACTATTGTTGATGAGGAGGAATGAGAGCGCCTGTTCCATACACGGATATGGGTCCAAAGCAACCCATTACATCTGATCGTGGACAACGAGAGCCAAAAGAACTTCGTTTCTGAAGAACTAGTGAATAAATTAGGTCTTGTCACCACTCCGCATCCTCAGCCTTACAACATTGGTTGGATGAAGGATGGACAATAACTACGGATCAATCGACAATGCAAACTCGCCTACTTCATAAAAAAATTTAAAGATGAAGTAATCTGTGACGTGGCACCACTCTCCGTAGCCGACACCCTGTTTGGGAAACCTTACCTTTGGGATAGACATGGAAGTTATCAGTCACGGCCTCAGAAGGTGATTATCAAAATCTGAAATCGATGATTCAGCATACCAGAGCGTCAACCTACACCGACGGTTGCACTCGTATCTTCCAAACAGACAAAGAAGCTCATCAATCATGCTTAGAAATTTGCATTAATCATGATCAAGCCGCAACATTCTAATAAGACTGCAGGAACGAGTTGAGTCACCGACCAATGTAGCTCTGGACAAAAGCAACAGGTAGATCATATTCTTGATGAGTACCATAACCTATTTCAAGCTCCAGACGGAGTACCTCAGCATTGCCAGGTAAAACACTCCATTGAACTTGTTCCTGGTTCTTCTTTGCCTAACGCATTTGTTTACAGAAGATCCATTCTCAAAAATGAAGAGTTTCGCAGACAAATCCAAGAGTTAATCGACAAAGGTCATATCCGACCCATCTCCTCTCCTTGTGGAAGTCTAGTCATCCTAGTTCCGAAGAAAGATGGGACTTGGCGCATGTGCATCGACTATAGAGCTCTCAACAAAATATCGGTGAAGAATCGATACCCTCTGTCGCGGATAGACGAGCTTATCGATTGTCTGAAAGGTGCTAAATTCTTTACTAAGCTCGACCTCAAGTCGGGATACCATCAGATTCCAATCAAGCCCTCAGATGTGTGGAAAACTGCTTTCAAGACCAAGGAAGGATTGTTTGAATGGTTAGTCATGCCTTTCGGCTTAACCAACACACCTGCGACCTTCATGTGACATATGGATAACCTTCTCCGACCTTTCATCAGCAAATGGGTTATTGTCTATCTCAATGACATATTGATTTTCAGTCGATCATGGGAAGAACATGTCGGACATCTTCGACAAGTCCTCGACACTCTCCAGCGACATCGGATCTATTTGAACATGGATAAATGCTCTTTTGCGATGACCAGCATCAAATACTTGGGGTATGTAATTGACTCTGCAGGCATTCACGTCGATCCAGACAAAGTACAGATCCTCAAAGATTGGCTCATTCCTAGAAGCATTCAAGAACTAAGAATTTTTCTTGGTTTGGCGAATTTCTATCGACGATTCATACTCAGCTTCAGTCACATAACCTGGCCCTTGAATCAGCTGATGAGAAGAAACGGGAAAACTGTCTTTCAATGGACAGAAACACATCAAGCAGCTTTTGAACAGCTCAAAAACAGGCTTTGCACTGCACCAGTACTTGTGTTACTTGATTTTCATCAGCCCTTTGAGATTGAGATGGATGCATCGGACTATGCCTTGGGCACAGTGATCACTTAGTCTGGTCACCCAGTCGCTTTTCATTCCGAGACTTTTAATGACACGGTTAGAAGATAATCGACGTACAAAAAAGAACTATATGCCATTGTGCAAGCTCTCAAGTAATGGAGGCATTACATCCTTGGCAAGGAAATGGCCATTCTTACTGATCACGAGCCTCTACAGTTCGCTCTGACACAATCAAAGTTGCAGACAAACCGACAACTCAAGTGGATTAATTACCTACAACAATTTCAGTTGGTGATTAAGTACCGAAAAGGCAAGGCTAATGCCGCTGCAAATTGCCTCAATCGACCACCCATTGCTCTCCTCTTGACAGTGATGAGTATGTAGGGTTACGATACGACCACTTGGCAACAATTGTACGAGGACGACAACGACTTCTCAGCACTCTACCGACAGTTACAGACTAACAAGTCGTCGACCTCAGACTTCGAATACTTCCTAAAAGATACCTTTCTATACAAGCTTGGACAGCTTTGTGTACCGAGCGATGAGCAACGACAGCAGCTCATTTGGGACATGCACTACAGCAAGACCAAAGGACACTTTGGAGTCGCAAAGACACTTGCTATTCTGCAGAAGTATTTCTTCTGGCCTACACTTAAATCTGACATCAACAAGTACATTCGATCATGTGTGGTTTGTGCCATTGCTAAACCACCTAATCGACGACAGGGATTGTACACACCTCTGCCAGTTCCTAGTCAACCATGGGAATATATTTCTATAGACTACTTGATGGGGTATCCTACTACCGAACATCAACATGACGCGATATTAGTAGTAGTCGACCAATTTTCCAAGATGGACATTCTCATACCATGTAAGAAGACCACAATAGCGCAGTAGACTGCTCAACTCTTCTTTACACATGTTTGGAAACACTTTGGTTTACCCACAACCATCATTTCCGACCGAGATGCCAGATTCGTCAGCATCTTTTGGAAGACCCTCTGGCAACAGCTAGATACACGACTCTCATTGTCGACAACTTTCCATCCTCAGACCGACGGACAGACGGAAGTTGTGAATCGCTTGGTAGTACAATTGCTTCGCATGTACAATCACCAGCATCGACGCACATGGGATGATAGTCTTCCATACACAACTACAATCATGCTCAGCACAGCTCTACAAGCAAGAGTCCCTTTGAAGTCTGTTTCGGATTTCAGCCCTCAGCGCCTATAGACTTGATCAGCTCCTCGACACAGCCAAACTACAACACAGATCGCAGTCAACGAGAAGTTGATAAAGCAGTCAAATTTCGAGAATAGATTTGCGACATTCAGCGACAAGCACAGGATATGTTGCATAGAGCAAACAAGAAATCTAAGGCCCGACATGACAAGCATCTCATTCCTCATACATTTCACATTGGGGATAAGGTCTGGCTACATCTTAAGAAGGAGCGCTTCATAGGTCCTTTCAAGAAGTTAAAACCTTTGCGATATGGTCCACATAGTATTCTTCGATAGATTGGCGAGAACACTTTCCAGCTCGACATTCCTGCTTGCCTGGGTCTGCATCCAGTCTTTAATATGGATCTACTTCGACCATACCATGCACCCTTGTTGGAACAAAATGATTTCTCAACAACAGATCCCGTAGACATCAATCCAGATATTCAGGAGCCTCTCCCTTGCGACACCATTGTGGGATGACGGGTACGCCTTACAAGGACGAATACAATTCCCTTGATTCAGGTTGCCAAAGCTAGCCAGATCCCATCTCAAGGAAAGTGGTACTCTGCTACTGAAGTGATAGACAAGTTTCCTCACCTTCGCGAGCAAACAATGGGGTCCATTGTTTCTTAAGGAAGGAGGTCTGATCCACATCGCAGTTGAAATTTGTTGTCGGATGCTAACTTCGACACATTCTTGACTAGTCTTCGCGGTTGATACAACTTCGACAAGTTTCGAGGCAACAGGACTTCGACATGTTTCGCACCTTCGACATGTTCAGCGACCTCACAGTTCGCGACATCGGCATACAACGTCAACATGTGACCAATGACTGTCGAACCTCGACAGACTATCTTTCTGTCTTCCAGTCGACTGTAACGATTGAACAGTTGAACTGCTCTAACTTCTTCTTTGTAACTGAACGTAACGATCAGGCACCCAAGCGTCTCAGATTTCTATATAAGCTATTGTAACATACATTGGATCTTTAGCTGATATTTATCTTGATCAATCTAGAACAGTTCGCATTCCTGCATATTGTCTCTGTGTATTTATGTTATCTGTATTGCGTAATCCTGCTTTTGCTCATTCTGTTTATTAAGCTTCCACCATAACAGAGTCGACCATTCAGTCGAACTGTTGTCCCCCTCGTGCTTCCTGGACACGATATGGATCAGGGAAAGTCAGGATTCCCAGAAAATATCCCTCTTAAATCCATCTCTGGTTTCAAAGCAGATATCCGCCTTTTGGGGTTTTGCAAGGATTTTGGAGTGAAGCTAAACGAAGTGGCCTTGGTCACTCTTGAACAATGCGGAAATTTGTATTTAAATATACGAACCACCCAAGAGAATTTCCTGATGTTAATGCCCCAGACTATAGAAGAATTTTCAGACAAACTCCAATGTTTGTTTGATCTAAGGGATGGGATGAATGCTGAAATAGATTATGTAAGGAAGGTGGATGCTTTGACCACTGAAGACGTTTACCAGTGGATCGGCCAGGCTGCTATCCACGCACATCTTCTGAAAGAAATACTCCAGGCTACAACAACAGAAGTTGTTGATATTGAAGAAGAGCTTGCCAAGCATGAAGTTTCTCTGAAAACCATGCTCCCTCTTGATGCAAATAATGTCATAAAAGAAACCGGCCTCTGGGTAAGACATATAGCAGAAGCAGACAGGGCACTGACAACAGAAACACACCAAGTATCAACAGGAGAAGCAGGGGCATCAACCTTAGTGGAATTACCGACAGCACCAGTGGCACAAGTTCCAACAGAAATACCCTTAGCAGCAGCAGCGCCTGAGTTAGAAAAGGCGCCAGCTTAGAAGTGACCCACCTTTTGTCTTATTTTTTAATTTATAGCCAGCATGCCTTCTTTCGGCCTTTGTATATTTTATTATTAAACTGACATTTGGATCTCCTTCCCATCCTTTTTTGTAATATTGCTGGGTTTTTATTCTTTTTGTAAATTGGGAACTACAAGACAAATTAAAAGAATTTGGAAAGTCAGGATACAGGTGGCAACTCTTGCAGCATTTGTAAAGCTATATATAGCTGATTAGAGAAAAGAAGAAGGACTTTTGGCAGGTGAAAGGGACTCCTCTTGTACACACAAACTATTTCTGCTACATGAATGGAAAATCGTTTTGGCCTGTAGAAGCCTGTGTTGTGTTTTGTTGAGGATTATGATGGACTATTGCTGAACTATTTCTGCATTTTACCATCCATATTCTGTGAGATCTTTCCTAGCTACTGTGAATTAATTCTCTGCTAATGAATGGTTTCATTTCCTTCGCAAAATTTCTGCACTATATGAGTAATTGAATGTTTAAATTAAATCAGAGCTATCTCCGATATTATTTATCTTCCGCTGAAATTACATTTAGATGATGAGATGGCTATCTGTTGAGTCTTTAAATGTTTCTTTCAGTTTATTGCTCATCCTTTCAGCTGTTGCTCCTTGCAAGGATAGGTTAGACTAGCTTAAATATTTTAAATTAGATTTGTTTTATTCGCATGCATTTAGTTTAGAACACTTGCATATCATCTTTTAATATAAAATATAGAAATGGTGGATCAGGCCGCAACCGGTGAAAACAAAGCAAATCTTTACAATATATATGGTAGCCGAAACCATTAACCAGACGGATTCCCCACACCAAATGGTGAGTGATCTAATTGGGCTTAAAAAAGAAAAAGTCCATCGATTTTTTCCATCGGTGGTATGGCATTGTTGTTGGAGTCATTGGAAAGGCTGTCGGAGATCCGACCACTGTGGGGAATTTAAAAAAAAATATTACTAGTTCTATGTAGATTTTCCCACAGAATTTGGGAATCCACCAATGGAATCTACGAAATTGAATGAAGGCCTCAAAGAGCAGATGATGTGGCCTATTAAACCTAACCTTCATAATTAGTATGGTCTAAAGGATTCAGATTACTAATTGTTGCATGGTAAGTTAATCAAACTTGCATAGTTAAGTTATTGGAGTTGTTTATTTCCATGAAATTATGCTATTTCAACATAAGGTTGTATTCCTGCACTATCAGTATAATATATTCCTACAGTACAAGTATAAGATCAAACTCATTGCTAGTCAAGTGATTTACATAATTAACCTAACCTAACTCTCTACAAAACCAACTTTTTCTTGAGCATAGGAGTACACACCTGGTATGACCCATAGGATTTTCAAGAACACCTTGATGTTGCATGGCTTCACAAAGCTCTTCTTCCCCAGGGGCCGAATCAACAGTGATATTGACAAATACCCGCTTGAAGAAAGAAAATGGGTTACATCCCCAACAATAGTACAAGAGCCCAAGGGAACTGGCATAACTAATTTCTACAATTAGCCTTTGAAAATTCTTTATGATTATCACAAAAACAAAAGGAGCAAATAGAAAAAAGTACAACTACCTTTATTTAATGCGTCAAAACTATGTTAGAATCAAAGACATTTACAATGTTTGTGTGAACAACATCAAGATCCACATGAAGCCCATCAATGCCATTCAAAACTTTTGCAAAGAGAAAAAAAGAAATATTTTTCCAAGATTATATTTGAAAGAACATTTAACCACAAATTATAAACAAATGTTACACTAATATTAACTCTTTATTTCCAACAATAGATGTAACATGCCATGATGATGTGCATAAGAGGAATTCATAATATGTGCTAATATTATCTATTTGGTAAAAAGGTTTAGTGATATGTAATATATATACGAATATACAAACATAGTAATGAAGATATAACACTGACCATTTAAGGAGCAAATCCATGGAAGGTTTTCCTGGAATACAGTTTTCCTTCCAGGTATAGCACCATGATCTGCTAGGAAAACAATACTAGACTTGATCATCATAGCAATAGTGGTTGAGCAGATCTACATTCACCATAACTACATAAAATAGTTTATTTTCTTTATGTGACTCCAATGTGGGAAGGAAATCTATAAAAAATGTTTAGAACCTATAATTGTAATACCCAAATTTTGATTCTACAGAAAAATCTTATTTCAAATCTTGTATATATTGTACATAAGTTTCAATACTTTTTTTATTAGGCCATTAGATAGACATACCATGGCAACTTTTTTTTAAAAACAAAACTTATAACATGCATATTTGTGACCAACAACAAAAGAAAGTTTCAAGGCTTCCTCAAGGAGCACACCATTGGGCTATGAGTTCACTAGTGAAAAAGAGTGTGGGGATCCAATGGAGAACTTACCTATGCCTTGTGAGGATTCCTTATTTGACACACGATCCTCCTTATGCTAATGTTAAATTTGACCCCAAGGGCCAAAACCTCATAAAATAAAAATTAATGCAATGTTATAAGAGAAATATTAGTGAGTTGAGACTTAGGATTCTTAGTGTAAAAGTGACTAACTCCTATTTAGAAGTAATTAACTCCTATTTTGGTAGAACCAAGAAAGAAGTGGATGGAAAAATCCCTCCTCATCCCTCATTCACTCATCCATTCAAAGAAATTTCGAATAGGAAAAAGAAGCTTGGAAAAAGGAGAGGTTGATGAAAAAAAGAGAGGGATTTAAAGAGAAAGGACTCATCCTACTTGATAGCTGAACCATGGAGGGGTGAAAGAGTGACTTTTGAGAGATATTAGAAACCATTAGAGAGAAGTCAACAATCATTTAAAATCTCAGAGGATTGTTGGCCTGTTTTGTTGTGTATAGTGTTATAAATATCCTCCTAGAGGTGTGATACTACTGGAAATAAACATGTAGCAGTAATCTGCTTGGGCACACCTTGACCATACTGAAGAGCATAGAAGAGAAGGGAATCCCTTAGGGACCGTGTAACATAGAAAGGATGGATTCATGTGTTGTGTGGGACAAGGTGACCAATGTTTACCAATTTTTACCACGGTGCAGTTTGGTATTCCATTTTTCATCCTTATTTCTAGCATTACTTGTTGCCTTTGTATTTTATGCACCATGCTTCTGTCCTACAGGAAGGATAATTGATCAAGAATGCTCTCTTGCTGTATTTTATGGTTTTGATGATTGATATCTAGTAAAATAAATATAGACTCCCTTTTAGGTTTAAAATGAGAAACATATATCCTTGTTCACATGGAATGAATTCTCTAAGATGTAAGTACCATGGGAGAATGGATCTCCATCAACATGTTTACAGTAGGACAAAATCATCTGGTGATGAAATTGTTTGTGTAGTAATGCTAAATGTGGATTGCCAATAAACTCATAAGCTAAATTTTTTAATGAGAAGATGATTTGCATAGAAAATATTTGTTGCATATCGACAGATGAGGCCTTTAGAGGGAAGAAGAATCAAGGTTGTGCAAAATATAGATTTGAATTTATTTTTTTGTTATTCTATAATAGGTTTTAAGGAATCCTTTTTGTTTGTATGATGTGCATAATGGCAGGTGATATAGTGAAATATTTATTCCAACAATATGGGGAAGGCATAGATCCCTCTCCATGTCTCTTGGAAAGGTATGGCAGTTGTTATTCATGCAACAATTTCAATTGAACTTGGTCAAAGACATTTGATTTGTGTTTTCAAGTGTGAATATTTTGCTAGGATTATATTTTCAACTTAATCCATCTTTGAAAATTTTCAACTTAACTCATATATTTGAAAATTTTCAACTTAGTACATCTTGTTTTCCTAATGTTGGGTTTTTTGGAGGTTACAATATTAACGGATTTCATCGTGGAAGTCATGAAAATGTAACAATTAATGCACACAGTAATAAAAACTTGTACTGCAATCATCCCGAACACCTCACCAAACCTTCAACAAGGGAATCTACGAGTTGTTAACATCTAATTTGTTGTGTGCATAGTTCAGTCATTTGCTTCATTTCATTAATGTGTCAACTCATAACATAATCAATCCTATATTGCTCACATTGTCCTCTAATTGCAACATGGAGTTGGATCATATTTTTAACGTTTAAATCTATTTTGATGCATATTTTGATCGTGATTTTGAAGGATCTTGTGGCATATCTTGTTGTGGATATTTGTGACATAGCTTGGACATATTTAAAAAACCCTAGACAAGTCGATTTGTGAAGGCAATGAAAAGAGGCATTCGACGTATTAATCATTGATTTTGGAGGCATTGTCTCCTTAGCTTCTGCACGAACCCTAGCTTTTGCACAAAACCGAGATTACTTCCCTAGGCCAACATAAACAACAAAAGAAAAACCACAACACTGACGCATCTAGGGATATCCATAGGCTAGGTTTCTCTGCTCATGGGCTGGCTTGCTCCACTTGTCCTCCCTCTCCCCTACACGACCTCAATAATAACCCTTGGCGTTATCCCAAGTCATTAAAAAAAACTAACAATCAGATAATTAAGTAGACAGAGCTCGCCATGAGCTTACCTTGGTTCCTTAGCTCTGCACTAACCCTAGCTTCCGTAAGAACTCGATATTGCTTCCCTAGGCCAACACGAACTCAAGATTTCTCTATTCACGCATGGAAAGAAAGATGATAAATGAGAGCTTTAATCCGGTATGATAAATGAAGCAGCGTTTCGAATAGAATTTGTCACATTAGCAATGACGGCAACAGAGGGATGGGGAGTATTGCGATACTTGCTTCTCCAATTGATTCGGAAAGGATCCCTTTGGCTAATAATTGACGGATCAATTCTATCTGTTGGCTTGCTTCGCTCGGCCAAGTCCGTAGAACCTCTTAGGATGGATGGGAGCCTTCAAAACCTACTGATGTTGAAACCCCAATTTGTTTTAGATGGGATCGACCTCCATTGAATGACTACGACCAAATATATTCGCTATTAACAGTGCTTTCATACACTCTTCTGAACAACCCACAAAGCACTATCTAGTGTAGCAATTTTATGAATTTGAAAGTCCTTCCGCCTTATCAGACCGACTCGAGCCATGCGAAAGGGATGGAAACATAAACAACGGAATGGGAATGGGGACATACCGCCCACTCTGGCTAACTAGCTTGAATGGAAACCCAAACAACTCACTAGGAATCTAGACGAAATGGGTATGGATGGCGAGAATGTATGGATCATGGATGCGATGGGCTCGAGTATTGATCGACTGGCGCCCATTGATCGATATTCGTCAGTGATTGAAATAGTCACTTGTTAGTGCTTTTGGTTGGGCTCTTGCCTCTGTTTTTGTTGGGCTCTTGACTATTTTTAAGTTTTGAACTATGCTAGTGAAGGTTATATTTATAGCTCATGTTTTTTTATATTAAATTTTTTTTATCTCTATCCTTTATAACAATTTGTTACAATCCTTAAATATTATATCCCCTAAGTTATATAACCCCAAAACCTTAAAACCACTAGTAACTTAAAACCTTAAAATATTTTACCACTATGACCATTATCACCATGCTTAATGTTTAACTTTATAATGCATACCATGAAAACCATATAAACCATATTATTGTTCTCTTGATTTCCATATAATTCTAAACAACTAACCCTTGAAACCCCTAATTAATAACATATACCCCCCTACTCTTACAGTTATTAACATCTAACCTTTGTCGACACCAATACATATGGCCCTTAATTTGTGTCTCTTGTAACTCTTAAGCTTTAATCATATAGCATATAAACCAAATGAGAGACACTTATATACCATCACCGTCATCGTCGTCGTCATCATCAACATCATCATTTTAAGATGCATGCATGGCATAGGATTAATCATTATATGGTTGACTATTCAAACCTCATTTTCATCATCATCATCTTCTCATTGTAATCGCATTGTCATCATCGTTAAAATCATCATTGGCATTGTCAGTGTCATCATTCCCTATAGATCCTCAAACATGTAACCCTAAACACGTGTAACCCCCAACAACTCAAGAAAAAACTTAAACAAATCGACATCATCATCATCATACATGCCATCATCATTATCATCATCACCATCATCAACATCATCGTTGACATTGAAATCATCATCAACACCACCACCACCACCACCATCATCATCATCATCATCATCATCATCATCATCATCATCATCATCATCATCCTCATCATCATCATCATCATCATTGTCATCATCTTTGTCATCCCCGTCCTCATCCTCATCATCATCGTTGTCATCGTGATCATCATCATAATTGTCATCATAATCATCATCGTCATCATCGTCATCATCATCATAATCATCATCATCATCATCATCATTATCGTCCACATCACCATCCTCATCATAAATGTCATCATCATTTTCATCATCACCATTATAACCATCATCATAATCTTAGACATCATCATCATCACCATAATCATCATCATATTCATCATCATCGTCATCCTCTTCATTGTCATCATCATCATAGTCATCATCATCATCATCATCTTCCTCATCCTCGTCCTCATCATAATTCTCATCATCATTGTCATCATCTTCATCACGGTTGTCATCATTTTCTTCGTCATAATCCCCTATAACACCTAAACGTGTAACCCACAACACTTATAAAACCCCGTATCACCGTCATCTTTATCATCATCATCAATGTCACTGTCATCATCACCATCTCCACTTCCATCATCATCATCGTCATCATCACCATAATCATCATCATTTTCATTGTCATCATCATCATTATCGAGGTCATCATCATCATCATCATTATCGTGACCCTATACATCTTATCACGGCCATGGACTCTGAATTCCCTATTAAATCTAACCCACATAGCCCATGCCACTTCATATAACCCTCAAAACTAATCCTTAACCCCTAACTTCTAAACACTACACAATTAACACTCTTATGTAGCCTTATAATTATAGAACATATCCCTTGTAACAATTAAATCTTATCAACCCTATCAATATTAACCATGATAACCTCGACTAACACCTTCTCTCTATAAACCCCTCTTAACACATAATCTTATAACCTCTATAAGGGTTATGTGATCACCACTAACCTAATACCTTATAATATTTTACATCATGCTTAAAGTTTCACATTTATCCATTATAACCTCTATCCCCAAAACCGTTATCACCATTGATTGTTATAACACATAATTCACACTACGTAACACCTAGAGGACATATTATTGCACTCTAACTGGGGCTTGCTACATGTTTGAGTCTAGATAATATACCTTTTAAATTGAACCAGAACAACAAAAGAAGTTTGTTAATGGCTCGATTTGCGAAAATTCTAGATACATGAGTAATTAAGAGCTCAAGGCTCTAAATTTGATGTGTTTTTTTAGCAATCCACGATTCAGTGAATTCATAGTCACTGGCATGAAATTTAAGTTATTTAATGAAAGAATTAAGGTATCTACCTCTATGTCGAAACCGTTTTTCATGCTAATGCGGGCCACTACCCTCCTTATTGTTTTACCGAAAGGCATGAGAATGAGGAAGAAGACTTCAAATTATGGACTTCACTATCAAAGAAGCCTTACAATCACATTGGTAAGGAGTGATAAAAAGATCACAACAATCCAACGTGTCAAGTCTCATATGACAATGCCAATTAAATACTTATATGGTAAACTTAATATAAGACTTACTTATAGTTGTCTCTTAATATTTGTGTCTTGACACATTTGATAATTTATGGTTGTCTCTGCGCCTTGACTCAATTGATATTATAAGGTGAGGATGTGCATGCATAATAATCCGTAGTTATGACTATGCGATGAGGATTTAAATGGAAGAGGATGTAAATACATGTAATTTTTATACGTATTTTGGTGGCAAGTGTCAAAGACAAACGTGGTGAGAAACCACATATGTTTGGAAGGACGGGGGGAGATTACATGATCATTATGTTAGGGTTAACCTTGACTCGGGATTGAGTCAAAGTTGGTTAGGTCTAGAACATGTTTTTGGGCACATGGTTTGTTGTATCCCATGGTATTGCCCCATGGTATTGCATGTAAGGAAGCCTTTATAAGGCTTGAGGAGGCTCCATTGTAAAGGGGCCTAAAGGTGAGCTGTGGCTAGATTACTTGGCCCGGATGGCTGGTTTGGCCATGTAATGAAGATCTTCATTGGGTGTTGGTTTTCCCCGTATGGGGTTTCCAGGGTATATTGTGTGTCTCAAGTGTATGCTTGTTATTTCTGTTTATTTATCTCGCAAGTTAAAATATGTATGCTCGTATAACTTAACAAGTGGTATCGGAGCCATGGTGTTTGGAGTCCCATCCGACGAAATTTTTTTGGCCCATTTTTTTTAATCTGGGCAGTGAGAAGCTGAAGCAAAGAACTCCCTCCACTTGGCCGCAAAAAGAAACCCCAGTCGCGTGAAGGAGCAGTCCGTGGACCACAAGGACAATCGCTGCTCCGAGGTGTGTGCTGAAGATGCTATGGCGGATCTACTAGAGGGTGTGAAGTTATGAGAGTATCCTCAGATGCCAAACCCCACGAATAAGAAAGTGTGGACGAACCTGTGGTCATCATTGGAGTTTGTGGGTGCTTCCATTGTAGAGAAGATCCATTTCATGGAGAGCAACAGCACTGCTGTCGTAGAGCAGAAGTGGAGAAGATCCTACCACCACTGAGAGGGAGCCGCGTGAAAGCAGAAAGGAAGGGCCGTTGTGGGAGAGCCATCCCATAATCCTGTTGAGGAGCCCGTTTGTGGGTTGTAGCTGGTCCCGTGGAGTAGTGGAGAGTTCGTGAAGAAGCCTTAAGCCCGGTCCCGTGGAGCAGTAGAGAGCCCGCGTGAAGGAGCCAACCCAAAAACTAGTGGTGAAGCTGGACGTGGAGAAGAGCCAGCCGTGAAGACTGTGCGGTGTTAGAGGAGGAATTCTTGATCCAGAGAAGAGTTGCCGTGGATGAGAAGGTCATAGAGGAAGACCTGCATTTCCTTGAATGTTGCATAGGAGCATTGTGAGGGGATATCGCTCCAGACATATAGTAGAGTGTGTATCTTGTGCAGAGGATTACCACTCCAAGGAAAGTACTGGTCATGGATGCCATGCTCAAAGACGAAGCACATACTAGAAACCCTAGATCGTTGGCTTTGCTATGAAAAAGCTGATTAAGTTTTTTTGTTGAGTGATAGCTCTGGATTGGGTAATCAATGTCTCATGTTGGTTGAGGTTTATTGTAAAGGAGCTTCCCCCCATAGCTATGAGAGAGAATATTTTGTGTGAAAATCAGTTCACCAGAGTCATGAATGCATGTATGCAATCAATGGAGAGCAGAATGTCTCGAGGATACCTTAGCATGAAGAGAAGCCACGGTCTGCGTAAAAAAAAGAAAAAAATCACATGGATAAATATGGAGGAACTATAAATGGTGAAAGTATTTAAATAAAGCATGGAGTATATAATTTTTTTTTAAAAGAAAGGTTTACTGCCATGTCATTTTAAGAAAATAAAGTGGAATGAGATATTTGTGAACGATTTATACAAAGGAAGGTTCTATGGAAGACTTTTGAAATTCCATGTTTAAAGTTTTTATCCGAGGGTTTTATTAGAAGTGGTTAAGAGGATTTTAAAATGAATGCATGTAGTATTGGTGGGATATGCCATATTGTTGAGGCTCTAGTTTGAAAAAGAAGCATGGCAGAAAATGAGTAAGAAAGTGAGCATGGAAAAGCGAGAGGATGAAGCAATCGATGGTGATGGTGTAGTCACCATGAAGACACATGAAAAAAATAAAAATAAAAAATTAAATGGAGTAGTTTGCATGTAAAAGGGCATATGGCTGTAAGACCTAGTAAGGCATGCATACCCCTGGTAACTCATTGGTAAAGTTGGGGGAAAGACCTAGGTGATAGGGGGTGTATGTGAGATTCCTCGGTTAAAGCTTTGAGGGGGGTTGGTGATTACTCCAAGTCAAGTTTAAAGGGGGGATTTTTAGGGTTAACTTTGACTCGGGATTGAGTCAAAGTTGGTTAGGTCTAGCACATGTTTTTGGGAACATGGTTTGTTGTAGCCCATGGTATTTCCCCATGGTATTGCATGTAAGGAATCCTTTATAAGGATTCCTTACATGCATACCCCTGGTAACTCATCGGTAAAGTTGGGAGAAAGACCTAGGTGATAGGGGGTGTATGTGAGATTCCTCGGTTAAATATTTGAGGGGGGTTGGTGATTACTCCAAGTCAAGTTTAAAGGGGGTATTGTTAGGGTTAACCTTGACTCGGGATTGAGTCAAAGTTGGTTAGGTATAGCACATATTTTTGGGCACATGGTTTGTTGTAGCCCATGGTATTTCCCCATGGTATTGCATGTAAGGAATCCTTTATAAGGCTTGAGGAGGCTCGATTGTAAATGGGCCTGGAGGTGAGCGATGGCTAGCTCACTTGGCCCGGATGGCCAGTTTGGCCATGTAATGAAGATCTTCATTAGGTGCTGGTTTTCCCCATATGTGGTTTCCAGGGTATATTGTGTGTCTCAAGTGTATGATTATTATTTCTGTTTATTTCTCTCGCAAGTTAAAATATGCATGCTCGTATAACCTAACACGTGATCATGCCACGCATCAAATTAAAGACAATTCCTGAGCCAAAATTTGTTTTTTTTAAAATTGTATTAATAACCATTGTGGTACTTTGGTCCAAATGTTTTTCTAACTCATTGTTTCTCCATATTGTGTTCCTAGTGCCACCTCTCTATATCAATGCATAAATCAACCTCTACTTGGTTGTTGGTTCTAGCTGCATGCCATTATTTGTAGTTGCATGCCATTGAGTGTTGTTTAGAGTTGTCATGAGTCTGTGACATTCATGCAAGAAATGAAGCCTTGTAGAGGCGGACTCATCAAAGTGGCAATTTGAATTTCATTTTGACGAAAAATGAGTGGACATTGGTAGCCAGGTTCACATAAGTAGTAGACACAATGTTTTGGCCTTGTTTTGGGCCTAGTAGTGGTTCTCTATTGTTACAACCATAGTCATTAACACATTGTCACACCTTAGATCTCATCCCGAAGTGACTCGGGATTTAGAGACAAATGTGGTCAAATCCTAGTGGCTAGTACCTTGTAGCAATCAGTCATCACTTGTCACCTTGCAAAGCTAAGCAATGAGTGCATGACTGAGTGAGTGAATGATTATAATTTATGATATTTCCAATATTTTGAATGACGAGTCGAATTTTATAGCATAGGAATTTCAACATAGAAATTGAAATTTATATGGATGGGTAATTTCAAATGTTTCCCTTCTTTTGAAATGTTGATATAAGTTATGTCCTTCCTATTGGAAGGGTAAAATTCATATTTTAAATTTTTTTTGAAGGGCAATTTTAACTTTACACTTTTAGGAAGGGCTAGAACCCTTTGGAAGGGCCAAGAAGGGTTCAAATTTGAACGTTGAGTACAAGGCTAGGCACATCACATATTAAAATACATTTATATGGATTCACAAGAAAGCCACTAAATTCAATAAATTATTAAATACATTGTTTAAGTAAATAATTATGATTCCACTTTAGAGCTAAGCAGAGCAATGGAGGATACGTCCAGTACAGAAGCTTCTCAGGTCTCTTCAAGGTTTTTTCTGGTGTTTTAGAAGTGCATGAAGAATTTCTCCATTTTGTTGTGTATATGTGGAAGAATGGAGTATTTGTTAGACGTGGAATGGGAAGCGGAGACTTGAGTCACCTTTCACAAAAGGGGAAAAAATGAGAAGAAAGGGTGATAGAATGAAAATTACTAGCATGTTGAAATTGGCGGGAAAAGTTTCATTTTTGGTGTTACAGATCTAAAAATTACCAACTTCTCCCACTTGTAGTTGAAATTAGATTCACTCTTTAGAGATTATGTGATGTCGCAAGGCCTTAATCATCACTCAAGAGCAACAGAGGGAATTGTTACATATAGGACAGATATTCCATATGTAGGTCATATGTAGTAGTCTAGGTTAACATGCATGGACCATCAACCCCATAGAAAATTAATATGGTATTAGGCCCTAAAATTAGTTTATATGACATGGTATAGGCCACGAGAACCATCGTCAATGTTACAAATATTGAAATGGCCACAATATCTTGCTTGTAAGGTAAAGTAATTATGTGTAGGGCCCTACACATGGACCATGAATCATATAGTAAATTTATTAACCATGGACCATTATTTAGGTTATGAGAACCACTATTGGTTTACATAATCTATAAATATTAAACCATGGTTGTTTTATTGGTTTACATAACCATGGACAAACCAACAACAACAATGACATCGAAGATGGTGACAATAATGATCATGACGATCTCACATGTAGGCTAGAGATTCTTATGTGGTAATCTAGGTTAACATGCATGGACCATCAACCTCATGGAAAATTAATATGGCATTAGACCCTAAATTTAGTTCACATTCCATAGTCCAGGTCACAAGAACCATCCTTTGTGTTACAAATATTGAAATGGCCACCATAAATAATGCCACTAATTAGACATTGACCTAACACAACCAACCCATGTAAATGACTCATGCACTTGGCACACTTGATCCGTGCAATGAATTCATGCACCTAGGAAGCTTCAACCTATAACCCCCTAGTGGTATCCCCTAGTGGTATCCCATTCGGGATGGTAGAGGAGATGGGCAACTAAAGAGGTGACCCAAGAGATGCCACGGTTCCTAATGCAAGGTGGGAGTCACGTCAACCGAGGCACTCTTCACTTTAGATCGAGATAAATCAAGACCTAGGGGGAGACCCTATAACCAATCAAAGATGATTGGACCCAAACAAAGGTTCCTAGGAATGAGTAAATGGTAAGTTACGGAAACCAATGCAAGGTAAAGTGGACCTAGAAATTAAAGTATGGTTGAAGGTGGTTTGAGAGATGATTAGTGTTTCAACCAATGTATGATTTAGGCCACATGATTAGTTATAATGACAAGGTATAGTACCATGTGTCACACAAGTGGGTCCTACTTTCTTGGGATATGTGAAATGGCTTAATGTGGACCCACAAGGTGAACTTTAGGGATGCAATTGGCACTAGAGGATGTGCAATGAGTAGATCTATGGATCTAAATTGAAATTAGGAGTACCCACTTACTGGATCTAAGGTTTGACACAATTCCCAAGGAGTGCGACTTGCTTTGAGGAGGACTAGTGCCTTGTTGGATGGGCTAATGGAGTCAAAAGGTATGTCAAAGTGTAGATCGGGACACCTAGAGGTCAAGTCAAGTGGTCTAATTGAGATAGAATGGTTGGATCTAGCTAGATCTAGGATTTCATGAAATGACCCTAAGTGGACCGCAATCCCTTAAAACAAGGAATGCTACCCCCAAGGTAGATCGTCACAAAATGATACTCTATACCTAGGTTTCAAGGTATGGCCGTTCCAACTCCACAAAAATATCAACCACCCACTTCCTCAAAGTGGTCAAACTCACTCACCCAAGGGATGCGACCTTGCTCAAGGAGGGCTAAAAGACGGATAAGGTTGGCCAAATCAAGTCCAATGGCCACCAAACTGTAGATCCAAGTAGCTTATGCACTGATCTATGTGGATCTAGAAAATCAAGTTAATCCAATGGTTAGATCTTACTAGATCTGAGTTTTAAGATGCCAAGTAGTTCAAAAGGGGGGTTTTAATCCCTTAAAATGTGGAATGATGCCCACAAGGTAGAAATCACCAAAGTAAAAGTCTGGGGGTAGGTTATCAAGTGTGCAGATTACAAATCAAGCGGGATCTCACCTACCCATATGCTAGATCTAACCCAACAAGCCTCTCCAAGGAAGTGCGAATTGGTTCAAGAGGGCTAAATTGCCTTGAAAAGTGTGTCAATTTTAACCCAATCATCACCAAACTATAGATCCAACTAGGGGTGCATGCTATAGAGGTGGGTTCTTAAGATATTTTCAAAAGCAAGGCTAGATCTAAGTAGATCTAAGAAAAACCAAAATTTGGGGTTTTAATTAATTAGGGTTTGTGACCAATGAAGATAGAATGGATGAAAGAGGCACATACCTTGTAGATCTTACCTCAATTGCTTGTGGCCACCTTGAAAATTGATAGCATTCTCCTATGTGTATATTCAAGAGTGAGATCCAAGAACTCCAACCAAAATGTCCTCCTCCAAGATAGCCAAATCGTCCTCCTCCTACAAGACAAGATCAAAGAAACAAGTCAAGTAAGATGATTATGAAAATGATAGAAAGATGTAATAGAAAGCATCAACTATGTCACAAACATACAATAATGATACTCCCTGTCACAAGATCAACCCAAGAGAGAATATGTGGATCCCACCAACAATAACCCTCAAGAAATCGCCCTCCTCTCCATCAATTCGACTTTCCTGCAAGAAAACTAGTAGAAGCACCAAAATCCACAATGATACATAGAATAGATATTGTATACTCAATATGCAAGAGAATCCACAAGACAAGAGAGATATGCTCCACAAAGAAGTGTTCTATTCCAATATTCCAGAGCTCCAAAGGTGAGCTATACAATAGGGGGTCTCCTCCTTATATAGGATAATAAAGACCAAAACCCTATATTACTTTACAATACTACATCAAATGAGTGGTTGAGATTAAAAGATCTCAATATACAATCAATGGCTAAGATGAACCATAATAACATAACACATGGATCACTCATAAATTGATGACGCCATAGTCTAAAATAATCATGGAGGGTGACGTCATCCACTAGAGGGGATAAAAGGACCAAAGCCCGCCTCATAATGACTAGGACATGACATAAGAAGCACATGGTGGGGCTAGGAGGCATCAATCCTTACTAGCTCATCCCCAAGGCACAATAAAATAATAAAATATGTCCAATATAATATAAATGATCAAATCTGTCCTCAAAATCTGTGACAGACAAGCAGTAAAAGACCTCCTGTGATCGTTGTGGGCCTGCCCACATGGTGAAAACTGGCTGGAAGATAGTGGGATCACCCTGGAAGACCTCTGTGAAAACCAAATTCCAAAACCTTGCCTCAATTTCCCAAATCGAATTCCTGAGTGACCACTTTAGTGACCACTTTATCCCATTTTTTAACTGCCTCGGTAACTGTGAAAGTGCCAAAACTGCCTCCCAGGGCATCAGCACTGTCCAACTGATCCCACTAGGCTCTCCAGAAGGGGGGGGGTAAATGGTAAAAACAAGTGGTTGGACCACCCCTTCCTCATACAGCGCCCTAGGTGAACTGGCCTCTCATGGCCCCTGCTGCTCAGGCTGAGAAATCAACCCCAAATCTGGTCAACAAGTGTAAAACTGCATCAATCACTGTCAGAAGTGCCCGAAACTAAAAGATAAGTGTCTCATTGGATCCAGAAGACCCAAATCCACTAGGAATGTGTACTCATACACCATGGGTTTCCCTAATGGGCTAGCTGTAAGGTCCACCATATATGGACAGTGCATAATCTGATGATCTGAAGTAATAATAAAACCTGCTGAACTGCATCAATCATCATCTGAACCATATGTCCATCATATGATATCATCATCAAGTATGTGGGACCATCAATCATCATCAATAGGTATATATATATGGCCCACATCATCACAGATCCCAATAATATACAACCAAGGATAAATCACGTCCGTAGACTAAGACATGCTTCTCTAATCATTCTCACAGCCAAGCTCAAAGTATAAAATCCATTCAGTGGCATTAATCAAGTTAGCATATTCCTTTGTTATATAAAATTACTTGCACAATAGTTCAAATGACAAACTCACCCATTGGACATGGTCAAACTGCTAGTGAAGGATGAAGGATAGGAACAAGGTTGGGCCAAGGGGTTGACTTATCTAACTTAACTCAAAAATACTTAGGACTGGGAGAAGGGGGAAAGCTACAAACTCTATGATGGACAAAATAACATGGGGGATGGTTGTGCCTCACAAATGGATAAGATGTTCAGAGAGTGCTTATTCAACTTAGGCATCATGTCTACATCAAGTTGATCTAGGTTCATTAGGATCATTCAATTTCATTTCATGGCCTTTTTGGCCTACATCACCCTTCGGATCTCAGGTGTACTGATAAGCACAACTAGTTGCAGCTTGCATCCAGGGCATGTTTTCAAATACATATAAGGTTAGCAATTGTTTAGATATAGATTTTAAGAACCATTGCTTTTTGGACCTTTCTTATACTCTTCGAGGAGTATTTTTGGCTGTTCATCACTCTTGCCCTTTTTAGTTTCCATGGGCGAATTTATAAGTTTCCATAAGTAGAACATGAGCTTTCAGTTTTAGCCAAAAACATCTCAAGTGACTAGGGGGAGTTCTAGCCAATGCCAAACATCGGGACAACCGACCAGAATGATTTAGGCCTACAATCAAACTCACCAAAGGCAAGTTTTGTCACCAACTTAGAGCCGAGACACTGAACATACAGGGATGCGGTCCAAACACAGAGGTAGAAAAATGGGGAAGTCCTCAGTATCAGAAAGTCAAATGAGATAGGTCAAGGTTTAAAGTCAAATAGGAAAGTCATGTATGGATGGAGTCAAGTGAATATGGAGCCTACACTAGCAGACAATTGGTGTCAGGAAAGACCATATCTATGTAAGGTGGAAAACCAGTGGGTTTTTTTAAATGACCTAAATGTGCAAGCAATTGTCCATTTTATGATTTATAGTTCATTTTAATCAGTTTGCCACATTAGGAATAATATACCAAGTAGATGCTGTGAACATGACTAAATCAACAAGATAATAATCCACAGTCAATGATAAAATATCCATAGATCATACAACATCATCATAGTAATAAACATCATATACCATCTGAAACATTGTTGCAATACATCTCTAAGCACTGAACTGAAACTGTATGGGATAAAGGGTCACATCGGTCATCAAATATGAACTCTCGAGGCTCAGCCTTGACACAAGGTCTAACATAAGTCTGAATAATACACTGCTCTGATCATGAGTGATCACAAAATATACAATCATCATAGCCATGCTCTGAATAATGGAAGCTCTGGAATGTGCAGATATCTTCTAAGCAAGAATAGTAGCCCTTCTACTATGTTGTGATAACATCTGGCTCCAGCTGGGACAAGTGCTCTAAGGGAGAGAGCGCTTGAGAACCTCAGAATCTCTGGTCTCGATCTTCTCTGCATCAATATTCAATCCAGCACTACACCATCCTTGCTTTTAGCTTTTATTTTGCACCTATTCCTGCACTCATAAACACTAGAATACCTCATGGAGCATGTATGGGACAAATATAAAATAAAACTAAAAATGAAATCTATTCTAAAATAGAAACTGAAATGCGTAAAAGAAAAATTCAAACTAACATGGTGTACATAATTTATTCATGATTCATTATTTTTGTTACTGTGCAGGAGGAAAAGAGAACTTTTTCAAACAGGCAATCTCAACTTGCACAGGTAGCCAAAAATATAACAGGAAATTAAAATTCTTAAATGCATGCAGGAGAAGAGACAAGCTTAGGAGCAAGGCTCAACTCAATCAAACACAAAAACAAGCAGACACTGCAAGCAAAAAAGAAAAAGGGGCAATACTCATCACATAGAAAAAGAAAAAGCACACAAATCCTATTGCTCAAGTGAGCTTATTCAGAAGCTACCTACTCAAAACAAGCAAGGCAAGGCATAGCAAGGAAGATCAGGGATGATAATCCATTAACTCCCTCTAGTTGATAGGGAGTAAGATACGCTGGCCAGTCCCAGTGGTGAGAAAACACATCTCACCCATGTAGCGCTCAATAGTGAGCGATCCAACCCAAAAGTCACCTAATCCCCTGGATCGTATATAAAATAAATCATTAGGCATTACGACCCTATCACCAATTTCGAACCTTTAGTGATTTACAGATTGAGGGATGGCTTCAATAACATGTTCAGGAATAGGTTGGATATCAGAATTGCATTGAGGTTGAGGTGTTACTATGCTTGAATTCCTATTAGGAGGAATTGCATCAAATCTGGGAGATCCACCGTCTAAAGGTATAGCTACCCTACCAATCAAGACTTCTCTCACTATTCTCCTAGAAGGGCTTTCTAAATGTGGGTGAATGATATACTTTGGAGCTTCCCCCACAGTCCAAAAGTCTCTATCAACATCCTCATCTCTTTCAGTATAGACTATGGGTGGTAGGTTTTGATTTTCAATACTTCTGCTACTACCCTCTCCAGATGGGATATGAATGGTCATATTTTCTAAATTTGCCAGATGGTCAGCAAGAAGGGACCTATGACTAGGAACCGTGCAAGGCATACTCTGAGCTCTTATATCCAAAGATGTTGGTGAAGAAACAGGAGTATGAAATGAATCTGTGGAGTCCATATTCTCTTCACTAGTAGGTAATTCACTAGGCAAAAGGAAACTAGGGTAAGGTGGAAGCCAACTTGGCTCAGCAGGTTCTTCTTGAAAAATGGCTAGATTATTCAAAGAAGAGTCTTCCCCAGGGGCATCATGGATTAAGGCATGTTCTTGCCAACTCATGGAGTTGTCATTCACTTGCCTCAAAACCCCATCCTCCAAGGACAAATGGGACAAATGATCAGGGACATCAGAAAAGTGATAATCAACTGGTTCTTCATCATTCCCCTCAGATGAGGGAAGGTGTGTTCCTTCATTGTTATTTGCCCAAGGAGTGATGTGAGGTAAGCCTTGTCTTCCTCTTTCTGTGTTAAGGTCAACTAGGAAAAACCACTCATGTACAGTCCTAGGTATATACTCACCCCTTCTAATTCGATCAAAGTTAACTTCAGAAGGGTTTAGTTGAGAAGTGGGCTCGGGTTGTTCAATGTGTGGCCCTACACTACTAGGTTGGTTCAAAGTCCTAAGTTCTTCAGACACTTCACCCCGAAGTGACTCAAGGTTTGCAATAGCTCTTTCCCTTTCTTCCTCAGAAGAACTATCATATCCAAATGATCTCCAAATATTCTCCCTTTCTGGACTAGGATCATCATTGTGGCCACCCATAACCATGAATATACCTTCAGGTAATAACTCACCCTCACCAAAAGTGTTCCTCACACCATCCTCATAATTCTCAAGATGTCCATCATAAAATGGATCCCGGTACACCCTAACCAAAGACCCATCAGAGTTGGGGATAGTAGCATATGATAAATCCATTTGAAGATGTCCCCCTAGCCCAGTGGACCAATTCCTACAAAGGAGCATACCATAGGCTGGAGGGAGATCTATAATTACTATATCCATTAGCATGGATATGTCGGGGCATGAAAACAGGTCAACTCTCAAGTTTTTGATCAAACCAAAGACTTTAACTGGCTTAGAGTCAATCCCACAAACGTTCCCTTAAGGCCTAGTTATTTTTAATCCCATGGCTTCCATGACTTGCAAAGGAATCACATTCATGGAGGCACCAGAATCCAACATACAATTATGAAGAAGGGTATCACCAATGTGAAGTGTAAGATAAAATGGTTGGTGACCACCATTCTTTCTCTCATATAAGGTAGTTTGGATGTTAATGGGAGGGTCATCCTCTTCATCAACCATAGCACTAGGTGCTGGGTTTTGAGAAGATGAACCTTCACCACTACTTGTGGCAGTCTCAGGGATACTCTCGAAAAACTCTACCACTTGCTCCTTTATTGATGGGATTTTCATTAACTCAATGAGTGGAATGTTATGCATAACTTTGTCCAATTCTCTCTCGATGTTGATATCAAAGTCATACTCAGGCAGAGGGAATGGCTCACTCACTGGACTAGGCAGCTGATTGCTTCTCTTTTCACTAAAAGGTATGGGCTTTTGGCCATCCTTTCTTCGTTGATAGGTTTTAGGGGGAACTTGACTACTACTAACTTGCTCAGTAGCATATATGGGACGACTAGGGTTGGGTTCTCCTATGGACTCTTCTTCATGATCAATCAAAATCCTTCCGAAGTCCTTGTCAAGTTTTAAGTCATCAACCCAATTAATGTTCTTTGGAGAATCTGGAGTATCATCACCATGGGTGGTATACTCAGGATCTTCCAACTTTTGCTCTTCAGACCAGTTTATGATAGGTGGTTCAGGTGAAGCTTGGCTCACAGGGTTTCTTCTATCACCTTCATTAGGCTTCTTTTGTTGATTCCAATAAGGTTTAGGGCCGTAGGGCTGCCTATATCTATCCACCTCTTTGCTCTTAGCTAGATCCCTAGTCAGGAGAGTTAAATTCTTCATCATTTCATGCATGCTCTCCATCATTTCATTGGGATCTTTGCTAGGCTCTTTACTCTTCTTAAACTTAGGCTCAGATCTGGAAGAAGATCCATTGATTGGGTCAAAGAAATTTTGCTTTCCCATGGAAGCAGCGTTTGCTTCGGCTTTCCTAGCGTTATCTTGTGCTATCTTCAAACTACTAGGGTCTTTGTCTCTCAGATGGTAACCCAGGTAACCTTCATATGCATTGAGGTAATGAATCAAGATGGCTTGATCAAGGGGCCTTATGTTACTTGGGATGTTGGCCACAGTCTTATCAAAGCGCTGGTTAAACTCATGGACAGACTCATTCTCCTTCTTTTTGATGTCAAAAAGTTGGTGTAAAAGGAAGCGCCCATCTAACTTGGCTGACCACTCTTGCTTGAGTTTATCGGTGAATACATCATATCCATTGATTGATGATGCAGGCAAGCGGTCAAACCATTTACGAGCATCACCCTCCAAGGATGCAAAGAGACCCCTTATAAACACATCTTCTTCCTCAACCCCATAAGCTTCCATGTGAGCCCAGACATTTTCTATGTGGTCCTCAATGGAGGTGGTACAATTCCCATTAAACTTTGGGATCTTTTCAAAGTACTTGTCTGGCATGTTATGGGGAGCACCCAAGATCTGAGAAAAATCTAAGGGAGAGGCCCTAGCCTTGTTTCCAAAAGCACGAGCAACAGGAGGATTGTTTTGGTTATTGTTCCCAAAGTTAGATTGACTTTGTCCAGCCATTGGATTGACTGGAGCTGAAATAGGGTTAGGATTCGGAGATGAAAGAGGAACTGAATTGAACAAAGGGGATCCCAAGATACGGTTTGGAGAATCTGAGTTAACAAGTTTCCAAAAGAAATTAGATGATTGGGCTTTAGGATCTCTTTTGTGATAGGTAAGTGGGGTTCCTTCTAATTGATTTGGATTTGATTTACTTCGACTGTTGTAAGGATGGCTATGAGCTCGCTCCTCAGCGGAGTCACAATTAGGAGTCGCCAGGTAGATTTTAAAGCTCTACTACCAAGATGTATGTCGTTTGAAGCACAGGGAGAGAAAAAGACACAAAGGTATGATGAACCAAGGTAGGCCTCTACCTCCCCGGCAACGGTCGCCAAAAATGTTATCACACAAAATTTGTAGTTTCCCCTAGTGGTATCCCATTCGGGACGGTAGAGGAGATGGGAAACTAAAGAGGTGACCCAAGAGATGCCACGGTTCCCAATGCAAGGTGGGAGTCACGTCAACCGAGGCACTCTTCACTTCAAGACCTAGGGGGAGACCCTATAACCAATCAAAGATGATTGGACCCAAACAAAGGATCCTAGGGATGAGTAAATGGTAAGTTACAGAAACCAATGTAAGGTAAAGTGGACCTAGAAATTAAAGTATGGTTGAAGGTGGTTTGAGAGATGATTAGTGTTTCAACCAATGTATGATTTAGGCCGCATGATTAGTTATAATGACAAGGTATAGTACCATGTGTCACACAAGTGGGTCCTACTTTCTTGGGATATGTGAAATGGCTTAATGTGGACCCACAAGGTGAACTTTAGGGATGCAATTGGCACTAGAGGATGTGCAATGAGTAGATCTATGGATCTAAATTGAAATTAGGAGTACCCACTTACTGGATCTAAGGTTTGACACAATTCCCAAGGAGTGCGACTTGCTTTGAGGAGGACTAGTGCCTTGTTGGATGGGCTAATGGAGTCAAAAGGTATGTCAAAGTGTAGATCGGGACACCTAGAGGTCAAGTCAAGTGGTCTAATTGAGATAGAATGGTTGGATCTAGCTAGATCTAGGATTTCATGAAATGACCCTAAGTGGACCACAAGCCCTTAAAACAAGGAATGCTACCCCCAAGGGATATCGTCACAAAATGATACTCTAGACCTAGGTTTCAAGGTATGGCCGTTCCAACTCCACAAAAATCTCAACCACCCCCTTCCTCAAAGTGGGAAAACTCACTCACCCAAGGGAGTGCGACCTTGCTCAAGGAGGGCTAAAAGACGGATAAGGTTGGCCAAATCAAGTCCAATGGCCACCAAACTGTAGATCCAAGTAGATTATGCACCGATCTATGTGGATCTAGAAAATCAAGTTAATCCAATGGTTAGATCTTACTAGATCTAAGTTTTAAGATGCCAAGTAGTTCAAAAAGGTGGTTTTAATCCCTTAAAATGTGGAATGATGCCCACAAGGTAGAAATCACCAAAGTAAAAGTCTAGGGGTAGGTTATCAAGTGTATAGATTACAAATCAAGCGGGATCTCACCTACCCATATGCTAGATCTAACCCAACAAGCCTCTCCAAGGAAGTGCGATTTGGTTCAAGAGGGCTAAATTGCCTTGAAAAGTGTGTCAATTTTAACCCAACCACCACCAAACTATAGATCCAACTAGGGGTGGATGCTATAGAGGTGGGTTCTTAAGATCTTTTCAAAAGCAAGGCTAGATCTAAGTAGATCTAAGAAAAACCAAAATTTGGGGTTTTAATTAATTAGGGTTTGTGACCAATGAAGATAGAATGGATGAAAGAGGCACATACCTTGTAGATCTTACCTCAATTACTTGTGGCCACCTTGAAAATTGATAGCATTCTCCTATGTGTATATTCAAGAGTGAGATCCAAGAGCTCCAACCAAAACGTCCTCCTCCAAGATAGCCAAATCGTCCTCCTCCTACAAGACAAGATCAAAGAAACAAGTCAAGTAAGATGATTATGAAAATGATAGAAAGATGTAATAGAAAGCATCAACTATGTCACAAAGATACAATAATGATACTCCCTGTCACAAGATCAACCCAAGAGAGAATATGTGGATCCCTCCAACAATAACCCTCAAGAAATCGCCCTCCTCTCCATCAATTCGACTTTCCTGCAAGAAAACTAGTAGAAGCACCAAAATCCACAATGATACATAGAAGAGATACTATATACTCAATATGCAAGAGAATCCACAAGACAAGAGAGATATGCTCCACAAAGAAGTGTTTGATTCCAATATTCCAGAGCTCCAAAGGTGAGCTATACAATAGGGGGTCTCCTTCTTATATAGGATAATAAAGACCAAAACCCTATACTACTTTACAATACTACATCAAATGAGTGGTTGATATTAAAAGATCTCAATATAAAATCAATAGCTAAGATGAACCATAATAACATAACACATGGATCACTCATAAAGTGATGACGTCATAGTCTAAAATAATCATGGAGGGTGACGTCATCCACTAGAGGGGGTAAAAGGACCAAAGCCCGCCTCATAATGACTCGGACATGACATAAGAAGCACATGGTGGGGCTAGGAGGCATCAATCCTTACTAGCTCATCCCCAAGGCACAATAAAATAATAAAATATGTCCAATATAATATAAATGATCAAATCTGTCCTCAAAATCTGTGACAGACAAGCAGTAAAAGACCTCCTGTGATCGTTGTGGGCCTGCCCACATGGTGAAAACTGGCTGGAAGATAGTGGGATCACCCTGGAAGACCTCTGTGAAAACCAAATTCCAAAACCTTGCCTCAATTTCCCAAATCGAATTCCTGAGTGACCACTTTAGTGACCACTTTATCCCGATTTTTAACTGCCTCGGTAACTGTGAAAGTGCCAAAACTGCCTCCCAGGGCATCAGCGCTGTCCAACTGATCCCACCAGGCTCTCCAGAAGGGGGGGTAAATGGTAAAAACAAGTGGTTGGACCACCCCTTCCGCATACAGCGCCCTAGGTGAACTGACCTCTCATGGCCCCTACTGCTCAGGCTGGGAAATCAGCCCCAAATTTGGTCAACAAGTGTAAAACTGCATCAATCACTTTCAGAAGTGACCGAAACTAAAAGATACGTGTCTCATTAGATCCAGAAGACCCAAATCCACTAGGAATGTGTACTCATACACCATGGGTTGCCCTAATGGGCCAGCTGTAAGGTCCACCATATATGGACAGTGCATAATCTGATGATCTAAAGTAATAATAAAACCTGTTGAACTGCATCAATCATCATCTGAACCATATGTCCATCATATGATATCATCATCAAGTATGTGGGACCATCAATCATCATCAATAGGTATATATATATGGCCCACATCATCATGGATCCCAATAATATACAACTAAGGATAAATCACGTCCGTAGACTAAGACATGCTTCTCCAATCATTCTCACAGCCAAGCTCAAAGTATAACATCCATTCAGTGGCATTAATCAAGTTAGCATATTCCTTTGTTATATAAAATTACTTGCACAATAGTTCAAATGACAAACTCACCCATTGGACATGGTCAAACTGCTAGTGAAGGATGAAGGATAGGAACAAGGTTGGGCCAAGGGGTTGACTTATCTAACTTAACTAAAAAATACTTAGGACTGGGAGAAGGGGGAAAGCTACAAACTCCGTGCTGGAAAAAATAACACGGATGATGGTTGTGCCTCACAAATGGATAAGTTGTTAAGAGAGTGCTTATTCAACTTAGGCATCATGTCTACATCAAGTTGATCCAGGTTCATTAGGATCATTCAATTTCATTTCATGGCCTTTTTGGCCTACATAACCCTACGGATCTCAGGTGTGCTGATAAGCACAACTAGTTGCAGCTTGCATCCAGGGCATGTTTTCAAATACATATAAGGTTAGCAATTGTTTAGATATAGCTTTTAAGAACCATTGCTTTTTGGACCTTTCTTATACTCTTTGAGGAGTATTTTTACCTGTTCATCGCTCTTGCCCTTTTTAGTTTCCATGGGAAAATTTATAAGTTTCCATAAGTAGAACATGAGCTTTCAGTTTTAGCCAACAACATCTCAAGTGACTAGGGGGAGTTCTAGCCAATGCCAAACATCGGGACAACCGACCAGAATGATTTAGGCCTACAATCAAACTCACCAAAGGCAAGTTTTGTCACCAACTTAGAGCCGAGACACTGAACATACAGGGATGCGGTCCAAACACAGAGGTAGAAAAATGGGGAAGTCCTCAGTATCAGAAAGTCAAATGAGACAGGTCAAGGTTTAAAGTCAAATAGGAAAGTCATGTATGGATGGAGTCAAGTGAATATGGAGCCTACACTAGCAAACAACTGGTGTCAGGAAAGACCATATCTATGTAAGGTGGAAAACCAGTGGGTTTTGTTAAATGACCTAAATGTGCAAGCAATTGTCCATTTTATGATTTATAGTTCATTTTAATCAGTTTGCCACATCAGGAATAATATACCAAGCAGATGCTGTGAACATGACTAAATCAACAAGATAATAATCCACAGTCAATTATAAAATATCCATAGATCATACAACATCATCATAGTAATAAACATCATATACTATCTGAAACACTGCTGCAATACATCTCTAAGCACTGAACTGAAACTGTATGGGATAAAGGGTCGCATCGGTCAGCAAATCTGAACTCTCAAGGCTCAGCCTTGACACAAGGTCTAACATAAGTCTGAATAATACACTGCTCTGATCATGAGTGATCACAAAATATACAATCTTCATAGCCATGCTCTGAATAATGGAAGCTCTGGAATGTGCAGATATCTGCTAAACAAGAATAGTAGCCCTGCTACTATGGTGTGATAACAGGGTTTTCAAAAAACTTCCTCGAAAATTTCAATTCGCATGACTCTTAGGGGGGAGTTCAACAAACTATCTCCAAAAGTTCAATTCTCATGACTTTTAAGGGGGGTTTCAACAACCCGCCTCCAAAATTTCAATTCTCATGACTTTTAAGAGGGGTTTCCAAATAACCGCCTCCAAAAGTTCAATTCTTATGACTTTTCAGGGGGGGGCTCCAATAAACTGCCTCCACAAGCTCAATTCTCATGACTTTTAAGGGGGGTTCCAAAACACCGCCTCCAAAAGTTCAATTCTGATGACTTTTAAGGGGGGTTCCAAGCAAACCGCCTCCCAAAGTTCAATTCTCATGACTTTTAGGGGGGGTTTTGACAAACCACCCCCAAAAGTTATGAGAATTGGGCTTTTAGGGGGGGGGGGGGTTCCAACAAACGCCTCCAAAAGTTTAATTCTCATGACTTTTAGGAGGGGTTTTGACAAACCGCCCCCAAAAGTTATGAGAATTGGGATTTTAGGGGGGTTTTTCAACAACCGCCTCTAAAAGTTATGAGAATTGGGCTTTTAGGGGGAGGGTTTCCAACAAACGCCTCCAAAATTTCAATTCTCATGACTTTTAAGGGGGGTTCCAAAAAAACTGCCTCCAAAAGTTCAATTCTCATGACTTTTAGGCGGGGTTTTAACAAACTTCCCCTAAAAGTTATGAGAATTGGGCCTTTAGGGGGGTTTTCCAACAACTGCCTTCAAAAGTTCAATTCTCATGTCTTTTAAGGGGGGTTCCCAAAAAACCAACTCCAAAAGTTCAATTCTCATGACTTTTAGGGGGGGTTTTGACAAACCACCCCCAAAAGTGATGAGAATTGGGATTTTAGGGGGGGTTTACAAAACCGCCCCCAAAAGTCAAATTTCAGGACTTTTGGGGACGGATTTAAAAAAACCGCCCCCAAAAGTCCAATTTCCAGACTTTTGGGGACGGATTTAAAAAAACTGCCCCCAAAAGTCCAATTTCCATGGCCTTTAGGGGTGGTTTTAAAAGGCCGCCTCTAAAGGTATGAAAAAACTTTTAGGGGGGGGGGGTTTGCCAATACCCTCGCAAGCCAAAACCGCCCCTAAAGAGCTATTTTGTTGTACTACCTAATAATTGAATGCCTTATATCATGCACATGCATTCATACTTTTACTAAGGTGATCAGACAAGTCTAAAATTAATCATGATTGTACTAACCTTAATAATATGAAGACAAAAATATCATGAACTTAATCATCACATAAATGAAACAAATTTGAAAACATACCTGCATCTCCTCAAGTCATACCTGCCGAGATTGCTTGTAGTCTTCTCTATAAGGGTAAAACCATAATATTACAAGGTAGATCACTTGTAAACATCTTATATAGATCCATGGTACTAGGATGATAGAATATCAGTGCTATTTAAACCTCATTCATTGCTTCCCTATGAGTCTCCCAATTTTGCTAGGGTTTCTTCTTACTTGTAGAACCCAGAAACCCTAATTTTTAATCTCCTTCCTCCCGCAACATTTTGATGGAAGATTAATATCTATGATGAAGGGATTCCAAATTCATTTTCAAATTTTAGAATGTTACATCATGTGTCTCCAACATTGCATCACCTGCCATACCTAAAAACTGAAAACCCTAAGTGAGAACTTCTTCCTCCTCTTCTTTTATTTCCTTCGTTGAGCTATTTCAGATGTGCCTTATTGTTTATGCTGTATCTATGAAATTTAAGATCCTCAGGGTATGAAACTTCAGCCTGTAGTATCCCTGATGAGTCCCCATTACAGGTATCTGATAGTTTCTTTTCCCACCAGAAAACACAAGAGAGGTTGAAAAGATACACTCGTTAGTGGGAAAATGATTTACCTTAATTATTTAATGAAGTGTTTAAAAAATTATTTATGTTATGTTTTGAAAAGCGTTGCTATGAGCTAATTGCATGAAAAATGAGGTTGAATGAGCAGGTGTAGGTGTACTCAAGGATAACGCGTGAATCAAGTGAAGAACTGGAAGAACATCACCAAACTCAACGCCTTTTTCCTGATCTGTAGAGAACGAACTCCTGTTCAAAAGAGAATCGGAAGTTAGACATTTTTGTTAGGTTAAGCATTATGATTTTATAAATATGGACCTCTCGGGTAGCGAGAGGTCTCTGCTGCTATTTTGAAGAATTATTGTTTAAGTTTTAGACTATCAAGACAGTTGTGTTACAGACCTGGTTTTTAAACGATGAAGCTTCTATTTTAAATAAAGACTTGATGTTGTCTACGATTTAGTGTTTATAAGTTCTTTTCACTCCTGAGTACGGGTTGGAGAGGGCCCCTCCAACACGTAAGTCAAGAGATCTTGCAATACAGGTATTTCTCATTATGTGTTGTGCATTGATTGAATTTATATTGCAGATAAGAGTTTTCTAAATATCGTCTAAATAATACGATTTAAATTCTGTAGTGGTTGATCACTTCTGATTCCGTAGTTCATTACAACCCATACCATAGTATGATAATGATGTGTCTGTAGTCCTGTAGCAGCATTCTATTGAGGCATAATTAAACACCCATTTCTCTATGTACTTGCATTTATTTCTGAAGCAACAATCTAGATCTTCAGCCTGTGTATTCGTTTCATTATTACAACTGCTTATAGAGATCAATTCATTTTAGTATTTATTGGTTACATGATTTGATTAAAGATTGCAGCATTAGATAATGGCATTCCGAATTTAGCTTTAGGCTTAGATTATGTTAGATCAGACTTTGAGTTTTATGCATTCAATTTACAGTAATATTGAAGGTCAAGCTTTCATTCCTTTCAAATAGATCTGTTATAATTTCAGCATTCAATTTCACAGGATAAGTTTTATTGTTTTCAGCAAATTAATTCTTAAAATTAGATTGACTGTTTCCTAGATTCAAATTCTTATCCATAGATTTCCTGCTTTCAGTATTTGATTTCTTAGAATAGGAATTTCTCTTCCATAGATTAACAATCTTGTTTAGAGTTCATTTAATCTCTCTTAGGAAGCTCTTTAAGAACATTGATACAAACACCTAACTTCGACAAAGACTATCCTAGAAGAGCACATATAGTGCCAGTGCCTCTGAAGTTTGTACGTCCCCTAGTTTGATAATTAAAGTAAAGCTCCTAGTCTAGATGCCCTCATTAGGCACCCATACTTTGAGCTCACCACTTTTTGGTGCTGTTGCCGGGGAGGTGCTCAATCTTTTAGGAGACATCACCTAAAAACAACACAAAAAGAAAACAAAAATTACAAAAAACAGGAACATAAAAAGCAACACAAAAAGAAAACAAAAAAATCACATAAAATAAGAACATAATTTTTTTCCAATGAATGCCTTGTCGGCAAAGGGATAGGTTTGGACGCTTTCTGCCTAGGCATCCCATGAGCAATAACGGTGACAACAATTCTTACCACTCTCAGTTTGGATCACCAAGCTCTGAAAACGAAATTGATTCCACATACGATCCAAACAGAGACAACTTCTCTGCTAGTTCTAGGTCAAACACCACTATGGCTGAGGAAGAAGAAGAACCCAGGGAGCTTTTCACCTTTCTCATTAGTATACCTCTTGGAGATGCCAGAATGAAGAATATCAACCCTAACAATCTGCCAAACTTCCATGGATTGAACTTAGAAGATCCTGACACATTCCTGTTTGAGTTTGAGGTAGTTTGTAGATCTTTTGATTATACTACAGATGCACAAAAGCTGAGGCTTTTTCCCTCCACACTGAAAGATTTATCACTTAGGTGGTTCATGAGTTTAGAAGGAAATAGTATTTTCAGCTGGGATCAAATGAAACAGACATTCCTAGAAAAGTATAGGGACTACTGCAAAGCAAAAGATACAAGGGATGAAATATTTAGGATGCAACAGGGAGACCATGAATCCTTAGAAGATTATTCCCAACGATTTCAGCTCAGCTACAAATGAGCTAACCATTGCACCCTAGACCCTGAATCGCTGAAACTGGTCCTTCTTAGGGGGATTAAAGAGGACAATTTTGAGATCTTAAACCTCTTGGGAGATGGAGACATATTTCAGAAGACTTATGACCAAATACTACAGATCTTCAAGAACCATTCTAGGTCTAGGAAAAGCAAGAATGGGACAAGAGATACACATCTACCCATAGGATCCTCATCATCTTCAGGACCCAATCTTACAAAATCTGACTTAGGAAACCTATTAGATGACATGAAGACCGACATCTTACAATCTATGGCCATGCAACTTGATGCACTACAAATTAAAAAGAAGCAGGATGAAATTAACCAAGCCTTGGCAGTATTCTGTCCTCGTTGTAGAAAAAAACATGAGAAGGGACAGTGCACCTTGAACACCATAGAAGTATGTGGTCTCTGCACTGATGACCATTCCACTGATAAATGTCCCCTCTTACCCTCATGTAAGGCGGCTATTCAAGACCCAGCATTTGAAGTGGCAATAGAACATATCTGTTTTATAAATCAGAGGAGGAATAATTTTGTTATACCATATCAACAGAGCAATCAAGCCTACTATAATCAAGGACAGCCAAATTGGAACTCTGCACCAACTCCATGGCAAGCACAACCAAATCCAAACCAATGGAAACAGAATCAACAAACATATCAACCATCCAGTCAACAATCGTATTACCCACCATCTTACCCCCAATACCCCCCACCTTTTCCTCTATCCACCACAAATTATGCAAATCAATACCCCCATCCATCAAATTGGAGGGCCCCGTTACAACAACCACTTATTATGCCACCCCCACAGCCTCAACCACCCCCCAGACCTCCACCCATTCCAGCCCAACCAATCCCAAATCCTAATAATAACAGACCTCCACAACAGCAACAGACTTATAACACTGATATCACACAATTCCTACCTATGTCGTAGACACCATAGAAATAAATGAAATAAACGTACGATCTGGAAAAACGTTGCAGAATACATCCCCACACAATATCCAACAACCTGAAGCTCAAGAACAAACATAAGAACCCTATGTTCAGCATCCAGATGAACCAGACCCTCCTGAGGATGAAACCCAACCATTGCCACGCACTAGAAACCCTCAATTTCCAGAAAAAATGGTACGAAGTATGAAAGAAGAGGAAGAGAATACAATTTTAAACGAATTCAAGCACTTAAACATCCAAATCCTGATTTTACAAGCCATAAGGGATGTGCCCATCTGCAACAAATTTATAAGGGAAAATTGCCTAAAGAAACCTGGAAGGAGAAACTTGACCCACCAACCATAAATGTAGTGGGACAATTGGCTGATTTAATGTTGGGTGTCATAATAAACCCTAAATATCTTGATCCAGGTAGTCCTGTAGTAAACGTCACCAGGGTATTTTTTAAGGATTCTAATATTATACTTAAGTATAGTATCCTAGGCGATTATTTTGGATCGAAAAAAACATGTATGTAGATAGATAGGCGAATATTAAATATGAAACATACAATTTACTACTGAAATGTGTAAATTTTGGCGAATATTATGATAAAAAAACATATTTTATGTAAATATAGGCGATATTAGAGACTAAAAATGACCAAATAGTGAATTTATTTTTTGAAAAAAAGCCCGAAAAATAGCCAATTGGCGAAATTTCGCCCTTAAAATTTTCCCTGAACGTCACCATCAATAACAAGAAAATAAATAAAAGCTTAATAGATTTGGGAGCTGCGATCAATGTCATGACTAAGGAAACCATGCTATACCTGGCACTCCAATCAATGGTCAGACCAACCACAACATTACTCCAACTAGCAGACACATCCACTGTGAAACCCGAAGGGATGCTAGAAGACATTATGATCAATATTGAATCTTGGGAATACCCAGTTGATTTTATAATAATTGAAATCAAAAGTAAACTTAGTAGTTATCCAATTATACTAGGTAGACCTTGGTTAGCAACTGCGGACGCTTACATAGGTTGCCAATCAGGAAATATGACAATCACCAGTGGACATGCCAGGAAGAAAATCACAATCTACCCACCAGCAATGAAATCTTTAGAGTTAGAATATCAAAATTGGACTCATGATTACCAGAACATACCAAATCACAACCTCCGACCTATCCTAACAATTGATGCTGCACTATCACTAAAAGCAATAAACGAAGATGGCCATATAGATAGATTTATACAAAATGTATCTTCTAACAATCATGTTATTCAAGAATTTTTTTCGACAGAAACAGGTGACAGTTCAAAACAAAACGTGGATGAATTATGGACAAAAGTACTCGAAGAACAAATTGAAAAAGTAAAAATCGTGGAAATTATGCCTGGCAAAACAGTCAACATAAATTCCAACTTGAAACCAGAGCAAGAAAAGAAATTGATGAAGATACTAGAAGAACAAAGTAAAGCATTTGCATGGACATATGCAAACATGAAAGGAATACATCCTGATATCTGCAAACACTACATTTACATCAAAGAAGGTTTTACTCCTATCAGGCAACCACAAAGAAGGCTAAACCCTGCATTAAAAGACATAGTCAAAGTGGAACTACAAAAGTGATTAGATGCAGGGTTCATCTATCCAATATCTGACAGTGAGTGGGTTTCACCACTAGTTATAGTACCTAAAAAAGGAGGCAAATGGAGAATTTGTGTGGACTACAGAGAGTTGAATAAAGCAACCAAGAAAGATCACTTTCCTCTTCCATTTATAGATAAGGTGCTAGATACATTATCTGGAAACAAGTATTTTTCATTCTTAGATGGTTTCAGTGGGTACAACCAAATTTTAATACACCTAGCTGATCAAGATAAGACGACCTTTACATGCCCATGGGGAACTTATGCCTATAGGGTCCTACCCTTTGGTTTATATAACGCCCCAACAACATTTCAAAGAGCCATATTGAGTATTTTCTTCAATTTTATAAATGACAAAATGGAAGTCTTCATGGATGATTTCACATCCTATGGACAAAACTTTGAGCAGGCATTGAACAATCTTGAATTAGTATTGAAAAAATGTATTGAAATGAGTTTGTGCCTAAGCAATGACAAATGCAGGATGTTAATGGAAGAAGGCATCGTTCTAGGACATCATATATCCCAGAGGGGGATAGAGGTTGATCAAGCTAAAGTCTCAGTAATCAAAATGCTGCCACCACCTATCAAACAAAGGGATGTAAGAAGTTTCCTTGGAAAAACAGGGTACTACAGAATGTTTATTCAAAATTATAGCAGAATTGCTGCCCCAATGTTTGCACTTCTCACAAAAGACAATGAATTCATATGGTTAAGCAATTGCATGACAGCATTTGAAAATATTAAAGAGAAAACAATCATAGCACCAGTACTCCAAGGACCAAACTGGGAAATTCCATTTTACATCCACACAGATGCATCAGATAAAGCCATCGGATCTGTGCTTGGACAAGAATGAGACAAGAAACCCTATGCCATATACTATATAATCAAAAATTTGGCTGGGGCAGAACTCAACTACACAGTCATAGAGAAGGAATTTTTAGCAGTCATACATGCAATCAATAAATTCAGGCATTACATCACAGGATACCAAATTTTTATCCACATTGACCACTCAACAATCAGATATCTTATGAACAAGGCTAATACTAGTGCAAGAATTATTAGATGGATGCTACTTCTACAAGAATTTGACATTACTATAATAGATAAACCAGGCAAGCATAATGTTGTAGCCAACTTTTTGTCAAGAGTCACACATGGAAAAGATAATGAATTGGTTCAAGATAACTTCCCTGATGAGCACCTTTTTGCCATATCAACAAGAAGCCCATGGTTTGTTGACATAGAGAACTATTTAGTATCCGGGAAGTTTCCAGAACATTACAGTTATAAGGAAAGGACAAAAGTAATAAGGAAAAGTGCCACATACACATGGATAGAGGGCATGCTTTTTAAACAGGGACCAGATAAAATACTTAGAAGGTGCATTAGGGAAGATGAAGTACATGACATAATGCATGCCACTCACAATGAACCCTGTGGAGGACACTATGCTGCAAAAAGGACAACCTACAAAATCTTGCAAACATGGTATTATTGGCCAACACTCCACAAAGATGCTTATGAGTATGTGTCCCACTGTGATGATTTTCAAAGAATGGGGAAGCCTACACAAAAAGAAGAAATGCCTCTTCATCCACAGATCTCCTTAGAAGCATTCGAGAAATGGGGATTTGACTTCGTTGGTCCAATCAACCCACCATCAAATCAAAAGAGCCACATTCTAGTATGCACAGATTACCTTACAAAATGGATTGAGGTAGCAGCACTTGCTGCAGCAAATGAGAACAATGTAGCAAAATTTTTCACTGAGCAAATCTTCCACAGGTTTGGTGTTCCAAGGGAACTAGTTTCTGATCAAGGACCACAATTTACATCCAACTTAATAGAGAACCTACTGAAAAAGGACAGTCCTCTTCATATCACCCTCAAGGAAATGGTCAAGCAGAAGTCACCAATAGAGAATTAGAGAGGATTCTAACAAAGACAGTCCAACTCCACAAAAGAGATTGGGCTGACAGATTAAGTGAGGCATTTTGGGCCTATAACACCACATGGAAGACAACAATTGGAATCACACCTTATGAGTTAGTATATGGAAAAAAAGTCATGCTGCCAATTGAATTCAAAATAAAAACACTAAGAATTGCAGCAAAGTTAAACATGGAACTATCAGAAATACAACAAGAACGCATGTTAAAATTGAATCAACTGGATGAGCACCGCCAACAAGCACTAGCCCACATTGAAATCATCCAGCAAAAAAGAAAGAGGTGGCATGACAAGCACCTAAAAGATAAAAAGTTCAAGGAAGAGGACTGGGCACTACTCTATAATTCCAGGTTTCACACATTCAAAGGAAAATTAACAACCAGATGGCTAGGTCCTTACATCATTGGGCACATCTATGAAAATGGAGCAATCAAGATTATTACAATAGATGAACAACAGTTTCCCATGATAGTGAATGGACATCGACTCAAACTTTACAAGAAACCACAATCCAAAGAAGAGTTTACATAGGTTCTCTACCAGCAACAACTGATGCTGATAGAAAATATGAAAAAGCATTGAAAAAAATGATTGAAAAAAAAACAAAAACAAAAAATGAAAAAAAAGAGAAAAAAGAAAAAGAAAAAAGAAAGAAAGAAAGAAAAAATTGATAGAGAAAATAGCAGGCCAAATAAGAGGGCCACGTATATCACTATGAAAATCCAACATTACTATTGCAAAGAGAAATATCAAGCACAATTCAAGCAAGCCCGAAAATTCTCAAACATTTTCAGCAATCAAGCGAGCCAGCAAAATAATCTACCACTACAGGGAAATCCAAGCACACTCTTCAATCAACTCTGCCATATGATCACGAGAGCTTGACCCTACTTCAAGTGAGCCTGCAATTGATTCAAGCGAGGTTGCCATTTATTCAAGCGAGCCAGAGCGAGCTAGACATTCATCCAAAAGCAGCAACAAGCAATCAACTTCATGCAAAGCATCATCAAATTCAAATCAGAAATGGCACGAAAAAAGAAAATGCAGAACACACATAACTACTGGCACGCCAAAGATTACTACGGATTACACCAAATCTACTACAGCATCCAACACGCATACAAATCAGCAATGATCATGAACTCAGTATGCTAACAAAATATAGCAAGGTAATCTCTGAACATTTTCATTTTATTCTTAAGGTCAAATCATTATCCCCAAAATGGTTATATTTTAAGCTGAGGACAACTTTTCGATAAAGTCAGAGGGAAAGGTTTAGATTACAAAATCATGATTGCACATACCTGTCATTTCGAAAAATGATGAATCCGCATACAATCACCATACTTCACAATATTCGCAAGTACAAGCATAAAGCGAAATGGAGAGCTTGATTATGAAAAGAAATGGATCAATCAACAAGTACAGTGAAGAATAATAAGGATAAGTGTGGAAGGACATTTAAGTAAAGCCTGCATGACCGTCAAAGAAAAAAGCCAGTTTTTGCAAACAAATAACATCTCAACACTTCCCGGAAGCAAGCCATCAGAAGTGAGTGTGTTGCGCAGCAAGCAATCCGGCCCCAAGCTTATTGTCAATCCAGACCAGTGAGGTAAAAGACACATTCAAATTTGGTTTTTTGTCGATTGTAGAAGAGATTTTAAGATGATGAAAGGATTCAAGAAAAGTGAACCAGAGGAGCATATCGCCATCTACCAGAACTTGCAAATATTAACAACCATCCGCAGTGCAGGATGGATGCCCTTCATCCTAGGACTGAAAGGGTACAACAAAGGGGTAGCTCTGGAGTTTGCGAAAAAATTTAAACATATCAAGGATGAACAGTTCGTCACTTGGGTCAAGGGGTTACGTATTAATATTGATGAGGATGTAATTGCCAAATTCATTGGACTACAAAGAGGTTTGCATTGGAGTAGGGATGACAGGGAGGCAAACCAGGAAGCAAAAACAACATTCTTCGAACAAGGAGAGGTCTATAACGAAGACAAAAATGGAGTCAAAAGACTCTCCATGCCAGCATCATGGGAAGACGTGGCTGCAATAATTCAGAAGTACATCACATGCTCTGGTAGGTTAAGCTACGTCCCCATCTTTCATTTTCGGATTTTAGAGTTTTTAAGACACAAAACCCATCATCCACCAAACAACAACATTAGTATTCCATATTACCTACTCCAATCTCTAATAGAAATGAGCAAGAAGGTGGCTAAGGGTAAGGAGGATTCCTTGGCCCATCATGGGCTGATCAAGTTAATCATTTGTGAGGAATTAAAGGCGCGGATACTAGAGCTTTCGTGGGAAGAATTCATTTTGGTATCCGTCGAAGCTGTTCAAAGGATGAAGGGGACACCCACAGCTGGCATACCACCAGGAGCAATGAAAAAAACCGCCTCTACATCAGGGGCGAAGAGGAAAATTGACCTGGACCATGTGGCCGAGACCCTGGTGAAAATCAAGCACTCAAGAGAGGACTCCCCCAAGGCAAACCCAGGGATTCCTTCCAGTAATCAAGAGCCGAAAAGAAGAAGTAATAGATTCACCCAAGCATCCCGAATCCGAGTTACCAAGGAAAAGAGTAGGGAACCCAATCCCATAGTTCAAAATGTGTCGGATGGGGACGATGATCAGTGGGTAGATCAGAGGGATCCCACTACAGAAGAGGAGCAGGAAGAACAGGAAATGCATGATGAACAGGAAGAACAGGAGGAGGAAGAAGAACGGAATGAACCAAAAGAGAAAGTCAACCCCCAGGGGGACCCTCCTTAGCATAATGAAAACCCTGGGGTTGTCAATTAGCTGACTGAGGCGCGAACAAAATTAGAAGAGCTTAGAAAGGAGCTGGAGGAATTGAAAATTGGATAAGGAATCCAGACAACATCACCCCCGTTCTCATCTGAGAAGAAACAAATTCTAAGAATGAATCATGCAAGGGAGCTAAGACTGGTGGAACAGAGAAATTCAGTACTTCAAGAAAAGTTGGCTGAGGCACAAGGGGAACTAGCCAAGAAGGACCAGGAAATTGTTCAACTGAAGCATGTCTTGGCTACTACCACTGAAATATACAGTAAACTATTGGAGAATAGGCCACCTTCAGCAATATATGCAGTTTACCTACAAGAGAAGTGGGGCAAATTCCAGCTCCAAAGGTTGGCACAGGGAATCCCAATCGAAATCAAAACACCCAGGGAATTTGTGGATGCATCTCTCAAGGCCACAGAGTCGGAGAAGGACCAACTCAGTGAGTTTTTCCTACACAATTTTGTAGCTCCTAGCTCATCCAACTGGTCGCCAAACCCTTACATGGGTGATTTCCAGTTAAGGGAATTATGTTCTTGGATGAACAACGAAATTGAACTAGCACAGGACTACCACATTTATGTGGCAGCAAAATGGCAGACCCCATTATGGATCAGGGCAGAAGCATCTCACCCTGAAAGAATAATCTATGACCATAGAAATCTCACCAGAGATGAGGAACTGATCCCAATTCTCCTTGAGAAACAGTAGGGGGTTGTGGATCACTTCGATCTTACTCTTCAGAGCACACATAAGGAGGTTTAGGAGTCTATTGGTGAAAGATGGCGCAGAGTGGCAAATGACCTGAAAATAAAAGAAATTCACTCCCCTGCCAAACTAGAAAATGCTCTTGTAAAATCCAAGCTCTACAGAGAGTCATTAATAAAGAATCAGCTTAGATGGATAGGGATGAGGCTAAACCCCACATTCTTCCTCCCTCTGGTCATTAAGGAACAAGTCAATGAGGAAGAAGAAAGGGGGGCATGGGTCAAGGAAGATCAAAGTATGGGCTACCACAGACAAGCAGGGACCCCCAAGGTGGCAGCATGGGACATCAGAGATGTCATCAGATAGCAGAATATGTCACCCAAGGATGGATGAATCCTTCAAGCATGGGGGAGATGATGAGTCCCCATCACAGGTATTTGATAGTTTCTTTTCCCACCAGAAAACACAAGAGAGGTTGAAAAGATACACTCGTTAGTGGGAAAATGATTTACCTTAATTATTTAATGAAGTGTTTAAAAGATTATTTCTATTATGTTTTGAAAAGCGTTGCTATGAGCTAATTGCATGAAAAATGAGGTTGAATGAGTAGGTGTAGGTGTACTCAAGGATAACGCGTGAATTAAGTGAAGAATTGGAAGAACATCACCAAACTCAGTGCCTTTTTCATGATCTGTAGAGAACGAACTCCTATTCAAAAGAGAATCGGCAGTTAGACATTTTTGTTAGGTTAAGCATTAGTATTTTATAAATATGGACCTCTCGGGTAGTGAGAGGGCTCTGCTGCTATTTTGAAGAATTATTGTTTAAGTTTCAGACTATCAAGACAGTTGTGTTACAGACCTGGTTTTTAAACGATGAAGTTTTTATTTTAAATAAAGACTTGATGTTGTCTACAATTCAACGTTTATAAGTTCTTTTCACTCACGAGTACAGGTTGGAGAGGGCCCCTCCAACACGTAAGTCAAGAGATCTTGCAGTACAGGTATTTCTCATTATGTGTTGTGCATTGATTGAATTTATATTGCAGATGAGAGTATTCTAAATATCGTCTAAATAATACGATTTAAATTTTGTAGTGGTTGATCACTTCTGATTTCGTAGTTCATTACAACGCATTCCGTAATATGATAATGCTGTGTCTGTAGTCCTGTAGCAGCATTCTGTTGAGGCATAATTAAACACCCATTTCTCTATGTACTTGCATTTATTTCTGAAGCAGCAATCTAGATCTTCAGCCTGTGTATTCGTTTCATTATTAGAACTGCTTATAGAGATCGATTCCTTTCAGTATTTATTGGTTACATGATTTGATTAAAGATTGCAGCTTTAGATAATGGCATTCCGAATTTAGCTTTAGCCTTAGATTATGTTAGATCAGACTTTGAGTTTTATGCATTCAATTTACAGTAAAATTAAAGGTCAAGATTTCATTCCTTTCAAACAAATTTGTTATAATTTCAGCATTCAATTTCACAGGATAAGTTTTATTGTTTTCAGCAAATTAATTCTTAAAATTAGATTGATTGTTTCCTACATTCAAATTCTTATCCATAGATATCCTGCTTTCAGTATTTGATTTCTTAGCATAGAAATTTCTCTTCCATAGATTAACAATCCTATTTACAGTTCATTTAATATTTCTTAGGCAGCTCTTTAAGAACATTGATACAAACACCTAACTTCGACAAAGACTATCCTAGAAGAGCACATATAGTGCCAGTGCCTCTAAAGTTTGTGCGTCCCTTGGTTTGATAATTAAAGTAAAGCTCCTAGTCTAGCTGCCCTCATTAGGCACCCATACTTTGAGCTCACCAATCCCGACCTGTCATATTTCCAACCCCACATATTTTAGCTTCATTGGATTCTCCATGAGAGAGATATGCTAAGTTTCCCAACATGACCTGTTTATGGGATGAAACAACATAGCGAACATGTACGGCGTGCAACGTGTCACTGTTTCAAATTCGGCCTCTGAATTCAGACCTGTGAAACTAAAGTCCATGCCCTAACTGATACTTTTGACGGAATTCCATTTGGAGCTTCCTATCCTCAGATATGACCTTTTTTCCTAGGTCACCTGTTTAGGGCTTCATTCTAAAAGAGGCATAAACCCTATCTTGAACAGATCATATCTCACAAAGTACAACGAATCTGGGGTTGATTTGTTTACACCAGGTACATCTATGTCTTTTATTTGTCCTGTAGAAGTTTCACATCCTGAAACCTTGCAAAAACATATTTATAGAGAAAGTTCCACGATGACTAGTTTTTGCTATACAAAGCCCTAGCTTTCAAATTGTCACAAGTGAAACAAGTGTCGTAAATTCCATACATTGCCTTCTTTCAGGATAGCTATGATACCATGTTAATATTCAATATTCTAAGATAGATAACATAAGTATTCAATTCAATTTCACAACAATAGCATATATAGGATCACTGAAAGAATAACAAGCACAACATAAACACAAGAGACAATTTTATCCTCGGAAACCCTCTAGGGGAAGAAAACCCAACAAAAATTACTCAATATAGATGATCACAAGTACAAATAAAAAACCCCAAACAAGTGATCCTTCTCTTTGCATCTCTCTCTCTCTCTCTCTCTCTCAGGTACACAGGGTACTCCCAAAAGATCGAACACCTAGAGCAACCACTTCACACAAATAGATCACAGATCGATACATCGATGTTTTGACGTGGTTTAAACCTTCATGAGGGAAACACTCCACGGCCCCGGCCAAATAGCTTCTACGAGACAATTTATTATGCAAAGAAAGAAAGTTACAAATGAGCTTCTCATAATCGATCAACTTTCCAATGACCCTCCATGCTCTTTAAATAGAGATCATGGACCAATTGGGTGTTAAGCCATGGATCAAGGGTAGGTATGATCTAAAATAATTTGAGCCGTCGGATCACTCTATGTCGGGAACATATCGTGACCGTTGGATTAAGTATTTACAAATGCATACTAATGCATACTAAAGAAACACACTTTTCCTAGCGGATATATTACACAAGTTGATCTTAAATAATTCCTAAGTGTCTAAATATCCTAACATCCCCCCTTAAGAACAACTTGGGATAGGATTGAAGGATTTACAAAAGTGACAGTATTAGGAGAAGGAAGGAGGCATTAGAGCCTATCCCCCCTTAATGACAAGTTCTTGAACTCCTAACATAGATCGAAGTTTAGAAAACTTCGCTTCTGTAAGAGACTTGGTGAAGATGTCTACAACTTGATCATCTGTAGGACAAAAGAGCACTTCAAGAACACGATCATGAACAAGATTTCTGACGAAGTGCATATGTAGCTCAATGTGTTTGCTGCATTGATGTAGGACTGGATCTTTGGCAAGTTTGATGGCACTTTGATTGTCGCACCAAAGTGGAGTAGGATTCTATTGCTCGAATCCAAACTCTGAAAGGATTTGTCGAAGCCATAAAGCTTCCTGACTAGCATTAACTGCAGCTCGATATTCTGCCTCTGCTGAAGAAAGAGCAAGAGCTTGTTGTTTCTTACAAGCCCAAGTGATAGGTCTAGATCCCAGACTGAAAACATAACCTGTAGTAGACTTTCGATCATCAGGATCGTCGGCCCAATCTGAATAAGTGAAACCAACCAACAAAGGTTCCCCCCCTGTACTGTAATGAATCCCGAACTGAATTGTGCCTCGAATATATCGAAGTATTCTTTTAGCTGCTTTCCAGTGACTTTCATGAGGTGTTTTCATATAATGGGAAACACGACCAATGGCAAAGGAAAGGTAAGGATGGGAATGAGTCAAGTATAAGAGACTACCAACAAGCTGACGATACAAGGTGGCATCTACTTCAGGTGAAGTACAAGTGGCAGAAAGTTTGACTCCAGAATGGAAGGGAGAAGGGGCTAGTGTACAATATTCCATGTGAAAGCGACGAATAAGGTCACAAGCATACTTAGACTGAGAAAGAAAGATTCCTTCTTTGGTTTGTAGGACTTTGAGACCAAGAAAATAATGCAAATGTCCAAAGTCTGACATTTCAAAATTTTGCTTAAGACTGGATTTCACATGGGTTATAAGCTTAGGGTCACTACCAGTAAGAATAAGGTCATCAACATATAGAACAAGTATGATGAGATGGTTTCCTACTTTCTTGGTATAGACATTGGGGTCACAATGGCATCTAGAAAAACCGGTGTCAAGGAGAAAGCTATCCATTTTGGCATACCAAGATCTAGGAGCTTTCTTAAGGCCATATAAGGATTTCTTAATGTGGCAGACAAGGCTAGAGTTATTCTAAACATATCCAGGAGGTTGTTCCATGTAAATTTCCTCCTGTAAATCACCATGTAAGAAGGCATACTTGACATCCATTTGATGGACTTCCCAGTTATGTAAGGCTGCAAGGGAAAGAACAAGGCGGATGGAGTTCATTTTTGCGATAGGAGAAAAGGTTTCATTGTAGTCAATCTCTTCAACTTGGGAAAAACCTTTGGCAACTAACCTTGCCTTAAGTCTTTCAACACTTCCATCTGATGCATACTTGGTTTTGTAGACCCATTTACATCTGACAAGTTTTCTTCCTTTTGGAAGAGGTACAAGATCCCAAGTATCGTTTGCCATTAAGGAACGATATTCTTTATCCATAGCTGCATCCCAATCTGGATTTCCTGAAGCTTCTGCAAATGTTTCTATATCATGATTCTCGGAAACTTGAGCCAAAAGAGAAGAGGCTCGCTAAAACTGAGAACGTGTTCGACATTGATCTCTAGGATCACCGGTAAGATCACCAGCTGCTTCACATGTTGAACGGACCCATCGAGGAAGCACTTGTGCTGGTGCAACTGGAGGAACATAAGGTTGCCAACATGGTAGTGGTTGCCAAGAATTTAAAAGGTTCAAAAACCATAAAAGGCACAAAATACAATAAAAAGAAAGGAAAACCCGTAAGTGTGAAAGATCACACATGCACCTTTATTTTAAAAGAAAAGTAAGGGTGACCAATAACCATCCCGTAGTAGATCATTTAATGTTGATGTGGGTTCTAAGTTGTTGGATGTGAACAATCCAACAATCTGACAACTTAGAACTCCTTAACAACAACATTAAATGCTCTACTATGGGGTGGTTATTGATTGCTTAAAGTAAGGATTGTTTGTTTCATTTTTTTTATTATCTATTGCAATCATGACAATAGAAGAAGTTTTCCAAGGAGAATATTCACTAGTTGAACTCAATCACTTGCCACCACTAGTGATTGTTGGCATCATCAATCTCAATTGCATCTACTTGTACACCTATTAGGTAAGTCCTTTTTTCTCCTTATTCCATTGGTTGATTACTTGTATATTGGTTTAGTTATGTTTAATTGTGAGTTAAATTGCAAACACTAAATCATTTCTTTCCATGTCACCCAAGGGGAATTTACCACATTCCGTGCCAATGAGATTGTTCAAATAATTCTAGTTACGGTAACCTCTTCCATTTCAATTTAAAACTTAGGGTTTCATTGGGATGATAAAAATAAAATGCTAGGTGGTGTTAGGATATTTCAATACTCCATCATTGTCCTACTTAGCATTATTTATTTTTCCTAGTTGTTGATGATGTCATTTTCCCCTTAGTGGTGTGCAGATGTCATCTAGGAACCATATGCCACATTCTGAGCCCTGCATGCATCATTTTGGTACCACTTCAGTTAGTTCCCTATTTTATAGGAACCTACTAAGTGTTCCAGTGCAATCCACTTGAGTTATATGACTCTTGTGGGGGGTTAGAGCTCCAAATGCCATTGATTGTGGCCTCATGCGCCATTTTCTGAGTGGCATGTATGACAGACTCACTATTGCGCCCTCCTTAGTCAGTTAACTGATTGTGACTTTAGTTAGTTGAGTTTAGGTTCAGTTCAGTTGACTTTGAGTCTTCTGGAGCACTCCAGTGGTGATAATCCCTATGCTAGACCAATTGAGGTTTGAATTCTCCTGTATGATTCGAAATATCTCCATTGTAAAATCATTGTTTATTATACTGAGTATTGGAACATGTGACATTATTTTGATCCTATTTGAGTTCTGCTACATTATTATTCTTCTGCTCTTTTTACTTCAGTTTTCTCTTCAAATTTTCTGCTCATTCTTTCTTTGTGAGGTATCCTTAGCTCTTTAGATATGATGTGAATTAGAATTTCAAATGGTATCAGAGCCATAGAGAGAATAGGTTGAGCAGCTGCTTTTGGTAGTGCACCAGAAGCCTCTGGATTTCCACAGCAAATCCTGGTGCCATTGCATTGAATTCATTGGAGAAATCCAATGAGGTCTTGCCAGGTGTGAAGGATCCGGATAAAAGTGCCTACTATCCTAAAGTAGTGCTCAGTATTATTCTACCTCCTTATTGATATTTTTTTGCAAATTATTCAAATTTTTTGAGTGCACCAGCAGTTACAACAGTTTTTTGCAGTTGCAATAGTTTTCTGCCTTTGCAGCAGTTTTTCTGTAGTAGCAACAGTTTCACCTTGTATTTGCTCCAGTAGTTGTAATGGAAAATTCTAAATCTCCTCTTTCTCCCAGTATCTTGACACCCTTCAAATAGCTTGATTGGAGGGATGATATCCAGATGGTATTGCGAAACAAATCACTGTACAGGGTGACAATGGGGAAGGGTCCTGAACCAACATCAACTGTGGAGAAAACCAAGTATCTGAATATATTGGCTGAAGAATTTGGTTTCATGTGTATTCATATTTACAGAGATCTACTATTCCACATTGAAGGATTAAAGAGCCCAAGAGAGTTATGGTTGAATTTAGAGACCCTCTTCGGCAAACAAGATGAGCTAAGAGGCCATATTCTAGAAAATGAGTTGATTTCTCTTCAACTGAGTAGTTTCAAGACCATTCAAAATTTCTTTTCAAAATTAAAATCTCTGGTTATGCACTGCAAGCAGTGTGGCATTGAGAAGAAGGATGAGTAGTTGGTGCTATCCATTCTAAGCAAGTTAGGCCCTGATTTCTCTATCTTTGTCTCTACCTTCCATTCTGGGCGAATGTAAGTCCTTGACTGGAAGATGACCTCCTTAGATGTTTTCACTGAATATCTCATCCAAGAACAAGATAAGCTGATACATATGGACACCTTGCAAGCCTCCAAAGATCGAGCTCTTATGGTTGTCGAAGAAAAAAGTGTGAATGGGAAGGTGAAGCACAAGGGAAAGGATAAGAGGCCATATGAACCCAAGTTGAATGCCGAGTCAAGTCCATCACAAGGAGCCTCCATCTCTAAGAAGGAAAAACAAAAGGGATTTGAGAAATCCAAGTGTTCCTATTGAAGGAAAGGAAACCACCCAGAGAGATCTTGCATGCAGAAGAAGATGTTTCAATTGAACAAGCTTCTTCAACATTACAACATTGCACTCCCAAAAGGTGCAAGAGAGACTGATTCTGGAAGTGAGTCTGATAGTCATGAGAGATGCCATGCGTTGAAGGCTGGATTTTCAAAATCACAAGCCCTCCTCATAGATTCAAGAGCCTCCAACCACATGGTTTCCTCCAAAGAATCATTTTCTTCTTTAGATCTCAAAGATGGTCTAATTATTCACATGGGAGACAATTCTCAGTTCTTTGCTGAAGGGAAGGGAACAATACATATGGAGCATGGTAAGTTCAAAATTTTTCTATTTGTGCCTTCTTTGTCAGCAAATTTGTTGTCTATATATCAGATGACTCACACAGGTTCACCAAAGAAAGTGGTCTTTGGTTCTAACATAGTTGAGATTGCAGAGATCTCTATTGGGAAGATTATGGCGAAAGGGTTTGCAAACCATGCCTCCAAGGCATATGAATTCTCACATTTTTTCCATACTCTCTGCCCATCCCATCGGAATCTGATGAAGATCAGAGTGATACCTCTTCTAATGAATATGAGGATGAATATCTTGATGTTGTAAAGTTCAAGGAGATTCAGATTCAGATCCAGATCCAACACATGCTCCCAATCCATGGCCAAGGCCAATATGGGCTCACAAATTCCTTGTAGCTGTTGGGAACACAGCTGGAAATCCATCTGACCATGGAACCACCAGATCTCAGTATCATGCAAAACTTGAACTATGTCATGCAAATCCACTTCTCTCAGAGAGGTGCTACATGATGGTGGGGTTTGATCCACAATCTCTTGAGGAGACTTGCCATGGGGGATCTACAACCAAGTACAAATATTGGTTGTATGACAAAAGGTACTCAAAGGTTCATGATTTGAACCACAATGAGCCATTCACTCCAGTAGCAAGAAGGGTTCCTGAAAGACTTGTTTTGGAAAATAAAAATTCTACACAGTGGGAGGCACATCAAAGGAGCAAATACAAATCTAGTACCTGCATTGCTATCCTATAGAAGAGAAGCTTTCCAATATTTTTGCAAAGGCTTTCACTTAGGAAATTTTTTCCTTCTCTCCTTAGCATGAAGGTTATTTGAGTTCCCTACTACTGTTCTTTTTGAGGGGGGGTATTTTTCCCATGAGGTTTTTCCCCGTTTCCTTGGTTTATGGACAGTTCTTTATTTTTTATCATTTATTTGATTGTATGGTTGACCTTTGGTCTTAGTAAATAGGGCTCATGATGCAAAGTATAGATTAAGGGGGGGTGGTAGGATATTTCAATACTCCATCCTTATCATACCTGGCATTATTTTTTTTCCTAGTTGTTGATGATGTCATTTCCCCCTTAGTGTTGTGCAGATGTCATCTAGGATCCATAATATACCACCTTCTGAGCCCTGCATGCATCATTTTAGGACCACTTCAGTTAGTTCCCTATTTTATAGTAACCTACTGAGTCTTCCAGTGCAATCCACCTGAGTTATCTAACTCTTGTGGGAGGTTAGAGCTCTAGATTCCACTGATTGTGGCCTCATGTACCCTTTTCTAACTGGCATGCATGAAAGACTCATTATTACGCCCTCCTTAGTCAGTTAACTGATTGTGACTTCAGTTAGCTGAGTTTAGGTTCAGTTCAGTTGACTTTGAGTCTTCTGAAGCACTCCAGTGGTGATAATCCCTATGCTAGACCAACTGATGTTCGAATTCTCTTGCATGATTCGAATTCTCTCCATTGTAACATCATTGTTTATTATTCTGATTATTGGAACATGTGACATTATTTTTCTCCTATCTTAGTTCTGCTGCATTATTATTCTTTTGCTCTTTTTACTACAGTTTTCATTCTTCTTCAAATTTTCTACTCATTTTTTCTTTGTGAGATATCCTCAACGATTTAGATGTGCTGTGACTTAGAATTTCACATAGTATCAGAGCCAAAGAAAAAAATAGGTTGAGCATTTGCTTCCAGTAGTGCACCAGAAGCCTCTCGATTTCCACATCAAAATCTTGGTGCCATTGCATTGAATTCATTGGAGAAATCCATTAATGAGGTCTAGCCAGGTGCGAAGGATCCAGATAAAAGTGTCTACTATTCTAAAGCAGTGCTCAGTAGTAGTATACCTCCTTATTGATATTTTTTTGCAGGTTATTCAAAAAAATTTAGTGCAGCAGTAGTTACAACAGTTTTCCGCAGTTGCAATAGTTACAACAGTTTTTTGTAGTTGCGACAGTTTTCTGCATTTGCAGTAGTTTTTCTGCAGTAGCAATAGTTTCACCTTGTATTCGCTCCAGCATTTGTAATGGACAATTTGAACTTTCCTCTCTCTCCTAGGATCCTGAAACCATTCAATTATATTGATTGGAGGGCTGATATGCAAATGGCATTGCGAAACAAATCACTGTACATGGTGACAATGGGGAAGGATCCCGAACCAGCATCAGCTATGGAGAGAACCAAGTATCTAAATAGATTGGATGAAGCATTTGGTTTCATGTGTATTCATATTTCCATATATCTACTCTTCCACATCGAAGGATTGAATACTCTAAGAGAGTTATGTTTGAAGTTAGAGAGCCTCTTCGATAAACAAGATGAGCTAAGAGGCCATATTATGGAAAATGAGTTGATTTCTCTTCAACCGAGCAGTTTCGAGACCATTCAACAGTTCTTTTCAAAATTCAAATCTCTGGTTATGCAATGCAAGAAGTGTGGCATTGAGAAGAAGGATGAGTAGTTGGTGTTATCCATTCTGAGCGAGTTAGGTCTTGATTTCTCCATATTTGTCTCTACCTTCCATTCTGGGCGAATGTCAATCCCTGGTTGGAAGATTCCCTCCTTAGATGTTTTCACTGAATCTCTCATCCAAGAACAATATAAGTTGATACATATGGGCGCCTTGCAAGGCTCCAAAGATCAAGCCCTTATGGATGGAGAAGCAAAAAGTGTGAATGGGAAGCACAAGGGAAATGATAAAAAGCCATCTGAACCCAAGTTGAATGCCAATTCAAGTCCATCAGAAGGAGCTTCCAGATCTAAGAAGGACAAACATAAAGGATTTGATAAATCCAAGTGTTCCTATTGCAAGAAAGGAAACCACCCAGATATATTTTGCATGCAGAAGAAGATAGATCAGTTGGCCAAGCTTCTTGAACATCACAACATTTCCCTCCCAAAAGGTGCAAGAGAGACTGATTCTAGAAGTGAGTCTGCTGGTCATGAGATATTCCATGCAATGAAGGATGGATTTTCAAAATCACGAGCCCTCCTCATAGATTCAGGAGCCTCCAACCACATGGTTTCCTCCAAAGAATCATTTTCTTCTTTAGATCTCAAAGATGGTCTGATTATTCACATGGGAGACAACTCTCAGATCTCTACTGAAGGGAAGGGCACAATACATATGGAGCATGGTAAGTTAAAAAATGTTCTATTTGTGCCTTCTTTGTCAACAAATTTGTTGTCTGTGTATCAGATGACTCACACAGGTTCACCAAAGAAAGTGGTCTTTGGTCTTGACACAATTAAGATTGCAGAGATCTCTATTGGGAAGATTACACCGAAATGGTTTGCAAACCGTGCCTCCAAGGCATGTGAATTCTCACTTTTTTTCCATACTCTTTGCCCACCCCATCGGAATCTAATGAATATTAGAGTGATACCTCTTCTAATGAAGATGAGGATCAAGATATTGATGTTGAGAATAAAGTTCAAGGATATTCAGATTCAGATCCAGATCCAACACATCCTCATAATCCATGGCGAAGGCCAATATGGGATCACAAAGTCCTTGTAGCTGCTAGGAACACAGTTGGGGATCTATCTGACCATAGAACCACCGGATCTCAGTATCATGCAAAACTTGCACTATGTCATGCAAATCCACTTCTCTCAAAGAAGTGCTACATGATGGTGGGGTTTGATCTACAATATCTTGAGGAAACTTTCCATGGGGGATCTACAACCAAGTACAAATCTCGGTTGTCTGACAAAAGGTACTCAAAGGTTCATGATTTGGACCATAAGGTTCTTGAAAGACTTGTTTTGGAAAATACAAATTCTACACAGTGGGAGGCACATCAGAGGAGCAGATTTAGATCTAGCACCTGCATTGATATCCTATAGAGGAGCAGCTTGCCAATATTTTTGCAAAGGATTTCACTGAGGAAAGTTGTTTCCTTCTCTGCTTAGCTTGAAGGTTCTTTGAGTTCCCTACTACTGTTCTTTTGACGGCGGGTATTTTTCCCATGAGGTTTTTCCCCATTTCCTTGGTTCATGGAAAGTTTTTTTTTATTTTTTATCATTTATTTGATTGTATGGTTGACCTTTGGTCTTATTAACCAAGGTCTAGGATGAAAAGTATGGATTAAGGGGAGGTGTTAGGATATTTCAATACTCCATCATTGTCCTACCTAGCATTATTTATTTTTCCTAGTTGTTGATGATGTCATTTCCCCCCTAGTGGGTGCAAATGTCATCTAGGATCCATCTACCACCTTGTGAGCCCTTCATGCATCATTTTAGGAACACTTCAGTTAGTTCCTATTTTATAGGAACCTACTGAGTGTTCCAGTGTAGTCCACCTGAGTTATCTTACTCTTATGGGGGGTTAGAGCTCCAGATGACATTGATTGTGGCCTCATGCGCCCTTTTCTTACTGGCATGCATGACAGAATCACTATTGCACCCTACTTAGTCAATTCATTGATTGTGACTTCAATTATCCGAGTTTAAGTTCAGTTCAGTTGACTTTGAGTCTTTCAGAGCACTCTAGTGGTGATAATCCCTATGCTAGACCAACTAAGGTTCGAATTATCCTGCATGATTCGAATTCTCTCCATTGTAACATCATTGTTTATTATACTGATTATTGGAACATGTGACATTATTCTGCTCCTATCTAAGTTCTACTGTATTATTATTCTTCTGCTCTTTTTACTGCAGTTTTCACTCTTCTTCAAACTTTCTGCTCATTCTTTCTTTGTGAGGTATCCTCAACTCTTTATATATGTTGTGACTTAGAATTTCACAGGTGGAAATGAACCCTTGGTTGATGAAGAAAAAATTCCCTCGACCATCATGCACCTCTTTTCTCTTTCATAGTCACCCTTTTTTTCCCCCTGAGCTCAATCCCCTTACTCATGGATATGGCTTACCTAATATCAATAGTTCCTTGCTTGAGTCTATCGAATATATGGGTCTCTAAAGTAAATTTTTAGACACCCTCCTTTCCCCTTGAGCTCAATCCCCTTACTCATGGATATGACTTACTAAATCTCAGTAGTTCCTTTCTTGAATCTATCGAATAGATGGGTCTTTGAAGCCAATTATTACCCACGATACAATGCACTCGAATTGATATGATCTGTGGCCTCCCCTCTCTAAACATTTTGATATGATATTCCACACCTAAAAAATAATATTTATTCCAAATCCCAAGAGAATTCCACAGAGTCTAGGACAATATATTTTCTTGAATTCTTCTTGGGAGATAAAATATTTGAAAAATTAGAAACTTTCCTTAGCGAATGCTTAGAGTTTTGTCATTTCCTGGAAATTACAAGATGATTTTCTTACGTTTTCTAACCACAATAATTATTTTTGATGATGAGAGTGTTGATATACATGAGAATGACATGGCCTATAGGTATACCGGGATAAAGGGAAAGATAACACAATAACTATCTTCATTAGTGTGAAAATCCTCATAGCAGATCTAAGAGCTGATGTATACCTCACAATGAAAGAATTTAGGAATAAGATTAAGAGTGGTCAATGCAGTAAAATGAGCAACAAAATAATAATACAGTAGAACTTGGATAGAAGCAAAATAAATTCACACACACTAATTCATTAATCACAAATGGACAAATAAATAATACAATGCATGAGGATTCGAATGCCAAGGTGGCAATTCAAATTAGCCTTCATGGAGTGATCAAAAGATCACTGGAGTGTCATCAAAGCATAGTTATAAGTCTATCTCATCATCGGTGGAGTCATCAATGCACAAGTAACTATCAACCATCAGTCAAACTGAGTCTAACTGAGTGTGGTAGGTGTGACTGAGTGTAACTAGCACTAACTGAATGAAGGAGGCTCAGTGGAGGGCGCATGAGGAGCTAACTAGAGTCAGAATGGGCAGTCTAGTCTCACTGGAGGTCCATCGGAGTGATACAGTCAGTTGAGAGTCAGTCTTTTCTTAAATCAAGGAAATAACTAAAGATAACCTAGTTAACTGAAGTGAAACTGAGTGGTAGGTGAGAGAGGGCGAGTGGATTCCTAAAATCAAGGAAGAAGGGTGCACTAAGCTCTAGGAGGGATAAAACTGATCCGTGAGAAGCTCTCGGGGCTAGCTAGCTGAGGGCTAGGTGCTGGGACTGATGACTGGAATGCATGCAATTGCATGCATGCATGCTACATGCAAGATTGAAACTGCAAATGATGAAAATGTTGGTAGGACTAGGATGGAGTATAGGAATATCCTAACACCCCCCCTTAATCCATCCTAGGCCTTGGTAACTGAGACCAAAGGTCACCCAATACAATGAATAATAACAGACAATAAACCAAGGAAATGGGGAAAACCTCATGGAAAAAATACCCCCCTTCAAAATAGACTGTAAGGTACACACAGAAATAAATGCTCCAAACTCAAGCAGGTGTGATGCTTGGTCATATGTCTGGAGGTATCTTCTTCTTGGGAAGAAGTGGATCATGCTCAGAAAGCGTGTGCTTGTACTTTCTCTTCAGATCGAATGTGATGAGAACAAATCCAAAAGCATGAGGATGATCCTTGAACTTGTGATTCGAATCAGTTGAGGTAGGATCAAATCTATGAATGTGTAGATAGTCTTTTGTCTTCTCCTTTGAACAATCATAGGTGAGATTATGCCCAAAAGAACCATCACATGATAGTAAATGCTTTGAATCCAAATCAGATCCAAGACTTGAAGAATGGTTTCTTAAGATCTCCTTTGAACCATTTGAGGTGAGATCTAAACCATTGAATGCATGAGAAATTATCCCAAACGAATGGCAATGGCCATCATGGGTGAGATTATGCCCAAAAGAATCAAATATCAGTGATTGCTTGGAATCCAAATCAGATCCAAGACTTGAATCATGGTTGCTTAAGATCTCCTTTGAACCATTTGAGGTGAGATCTAAACCAGTAAATGCATGAGAAATTATCCCAAGCGAATGGCAATGGCCATCATATTCAATAACCTTTTGAAAGCATGAAATAATGATCATATAGTAGTAAGTAAGAGGTGATTGATCAAGGAGAGCGAATGCATTACCTCCAATGGCTGATTTTACCTCTGAGACATTCATGCGATAATGATGCAAACCAACAGACTCTGGTGCAAGAGAGGATTTAGGAACCTCTGCAATTTCTAGAGTGTGAGCTGACACAGAATTTGAAATAGAAGAAATTTGGAGCATGAGTGTAGAATCTGCAAGTTCTTCTTCTTTGTGGCTAACTTCAATATGAGATATGTTTGATACTGATTCATGATCAATGAGATCATCAAGGATGGTGAATGCATCACTTCGCTTGCTCTCGAAAGGGTTTGGACCAATTCCTTTATTATGTTTGCCAAATATTACATCTAGTTGGTCCCATAGCTCTATTGGAGATTCAACAGAATCAATGAAGTGGTACCTCATGCAACAAGGCATAGAAAACATCATTGTTGCATAGACATTGTCACCTTTATTTAACCAGTCAATCTCTTCTTTAGAGGATTCAAACTCTCTTTCAAAACAAGAATCAAAGAGATCATGGCTCTTCAAATATGCTATCATTTTTTGTTTCCATTCATCATAGTTGAATGGAGAAAGAGGACGAATTTCTTCTGAATACATGGAAACTGTAGAATACTTGCAAAAACAATAGAAAAGTCTGCAACTGCTACTGCTGCAAAAGTGCAGAAACTGTTGCAACTGTTGTACTCGAAATCTTGATAATAACCTGCAAAAAAATCTCAGGAATGGAGATAAACAATACTCTCAACATGCTCTGATACCATGTGAAAATCCTCACAGCAGATCTAAGAGCTGATGTATACCTCACAATGAAATAATTTAGGAATAAGATTAAGAGTGGTCAATGCAGTAAAATGAGCAACAGAATAATAATACAATAGAACTCGGATAGAAGCAAATTAACTTCACACACACTAATTCATTAATCACAAATGGACAAATAAATAATACAATGCATGAGGATTCGAATGCCAAGGTGGCAATTTGAATTAGCCTTCATGGAATGATAAAAAAATCACTAGTGTGTCATCAAAGCACAGCTAGAAGTCTATCTCATCATCGGTGGAGTCATCAATGCACAATTAACTGTCAACCATCAGTCAAACTGAGTCTAACTGAGTGTGGTAGGTGTGACTGAGTGTAACTGGAACTAACTGAATGAAGGAGGCTTAGTGGAGGGTGCATGAGGAGCTAACTGGAGTCAGAATGGGCAGTCTAGTCTCACCGGAGTTCCATCGGAGTGATACAGTTAGTTGAGAGATAGTATTTCCTTAAATCAAGGAAATAACTAAAGATAACTCAATTAACTGAAGTGAAACTGAGTGGTAGGTGAGAGAGGGCGAGTGGCTTCCTAAAATCAAGGAAGAAGGGTGCACTAAGCTCTAGGAGGGCTAAAACTGATCCATGAGAAGCTCTCGGGGCTAGCTAGCTGAGGGATAGGTGTTGGAACTGATGACTGGAATGTATGCATGTAGAATGCATGCTGCATGCAGAAATGCATGCAAGACTGAAACTGCAAATGATGAAAATGCTGGTAAGAGTAGGATGGAGTATAGGAATATCCTAACAATTAGAATATGAAAGGATTGTTAACACACACTTTTGGGAAACAAGCAATGACACTAAAGCAGAGTTTTCATTCAAGTGGGGAGAAATATATAAGATATTCAAAAATCAAAATTATCAAAGTATATTAATCGATATAGCGATGACATGGGGGTCTATCACAACATTTAAATATTAGAGTTTCGTAGAATGGTAGCCATGCCAACCATCTTTTCTTGCACTGAGTTAATTTCCTAGATTATGCCAAGAGTGAATGTTTAAGATAATTTGATTACCAACATAGATGAGTCCAAAGTCATTGCATCCTTACAACCATCCAAATTGGAAATATATTATAGGTTTCCAACAATGAAAGTGCATCTAATAGATGAGTGGATTCCCTAGGTACAACTATATAACCATGCATGCATCAAAAGATGGTGAATGGAAGATAAAAGGTTCAAATCAAGGGGGAGGGTGATACCTATCCTACAAATAATCTAATGGCCCCTTATTGGATGGAAGTAATGCCGTTGGCTAGTTTGTTTAGTGAATAATATGCCTCTATGTTCTATGTATCATGGGTACCTATAATGCATACTATGGTCACCCATGGATACACCTTCAACCAGGGATCCATCTTATCTGCTAATCTGAGGAGGGTATCGTAATTTCAAGGAACCTACCACTAGGTCATGCCACAAAATAATACATGTAATCATATCTTTTAGATTAAATATGTGCTTCAAACTCATTCCAGGGGATGACGTGGGCATGGAAACATATTGAGCCATCCATCCATATATACTACAAAGTGATATGGGAGCATAAGTACATGAGCGACTATCTGAAGATCTATGAGGATTTCATAACTTGCCCCTATATACACTTATCCATCGACAACTAACAAATTGCATGCCAGATGCTCCATTTGAGGCTCTAATTGATCTAAGTGATTGGTATATCAGAAAATACCATTCATAATTGAGAATCTATGGATGCTTTCAATCACCTCACATCCTTTCTAGTTATGTTACTAATAAGGTGGTATTGATAGTGATCGCATACCAAAACATATATCAATGGGATTAGGTCGATGTTATCATCAGATAAGAAGTCCCTATGGCATACACTACCTATGATTGTGGGTAGCTATAACATAGAATCTGTTAAAGAGACATGCCAAGAAGGGATGGATGTGAGTTCCTTTCACTTCAGTGCCAAGAACTTCAGGAGAAATGCCCCATTCAAAGTGGTACATAGGAATTTCGACTCGTGTAAGTTCAACTATATGTATGCACGAAGTCTTATAGGAGGAGGAGGTTCATAGGAGAGTTTGATCATTGGAGGAACTATAACAAAGATTAGGAAAAGGAAAACAATATGCAACCATTTCCAAGGTAAAGAAGGAAAGGAAAGATGGGAATTTAAGAGAAGAGAAGAAGAAGAAACTAAGTGAAGAGAAGAATAAGAAAAAGCTACCAAGAAGTAAGAAGAGGAACAAGAAACAACAGGGATTGCAGAGGAAGAAGTATTTAAGGAGTAACAAGAAGAAGATAAATCATAAGAAGAATAACAACCAACATGAGGAGGTAATGCAAATGACTTAGAAATTCCCAGGACAATGCCAATTGTAAGTAGCACCCCAATTGTCCAAATCACTGGAGGACACTTCTCATTGATATATATTGGTTTTAGATGTTTTACACCATTTAAGGAGGAGGAGGAATATGTTGCCTCACTTAGTTCCTACATATTTAATAGAAAAAAGACAAAAAAAAAAACATTAACAATGATGATTCCATTTAGCAAGAAGAGAATACAATCCAAAAAATATGTAGAGACGTGAATGCTAAATCTAATTCTAACTGCCAAATTTTATATTCCACTTGTTCTAATAGGAAAGGCTAATACTTTCTTATAGTTTTAACTTACTAATTTGCTCAATTATTTCAATAAATTCTAGAGGAATCTAAATTCTGGAAACTTCTAAGCATGCAGAGAAATCTCATCTAGAAAATTCAGATAGCCATCTCTTACAATGTCTAACATTTTTCTCTATTTCAATGTTTCTTATAGATGTGGCATGGATATTATAACTTTTATGTTCACTCTTAAATATTTTTCAACGACTCTTTTTCGCTCTTTTGAGCATCTCTTTACATGTTTCCAACTAATCTATTTTGGTCTTATGTTGAATATTCTTGTGCAATTTTGGTTGTTGCGCCCATTTCATCATTTTGAAATTCTCATGATTTTACTATTACATACTACCCCTTCTTGAGGAAAAATTACAATTGACCCTTTAGAGACTACGATAGTGGGTTTATAGATCATGTGCTCTCCTCACATGGGTTTCCAGATTCACAACCATCATGAGATTTGTTGTTTACTATTCAGTTATATCAATAGAGTTTACATATTTGTAACTTGTTGCACTGAAGAGGCGCATTTTACAGTCCTGTAGGGGATGTGTAACTCCTTTCGTGCTCATCCTGGAGTTGACATGTGTCCTTTTAAAAAAAATAAAAAAATTACATATTCGTTCAAATTAAATTTAAAACATTTAAAAATGCATATATATTTATAACTAAACAAATCCGATAAAGTAAAATGCTTCCTCATTGCACCTTGAGAGATTTGATCCCTCTCGGTGCTTGGTAGATCTCCTTTCAAGATGGATCTATGCTGGTGATATGATCTTCTTTGCATTTTCCCAATTTGATAATTACATTATCTTCTTGTAGAAGTGACAACTTTTTCCACCATGATATTTTTCCTCTCTAGTGGATTTTAGAGAGTCACAATGACATCCAATTATACAATTATCTTTGTAAGCTTCCTATAATCCATCAAGCATATCACTTGTTTAAGAGAAAGAAAAATCTCTTGGCATAATACCCATTGAAAACCATGCAATAGCTCTTCTAGTGTGCGACTTCATTGTTTCATACAATGATACAACAATAATGTATCTATCTATTTCCATCTAAGTTTATCTTGATTGGAGATTCCATCCATCCAACGATCATGGAACAAAGTCAGTTGTTGAATTTTCTATATGTGTGTTGGACACGTCTAATCTCCAATCGAGATGAGGATGCCCTAGCCGTGGTTCTAACAAAACATTATGTTCATTGTTGTTGTGATACTTCAACTACCTCTTAGTTTAGATAGGTTTTCCGGATAATCCGTAGTGGACATATCTTTTGTCGACATTTCGATTCCAAATCATGAACCATCCTTAGGACAATGATTCGAGATAATTGAGCTGCATTATGATTTCATAACTAGGATTTTCCATTAATATAACTTTGTAGTGTTGACTCAAATCTTAATTTCATCCTTACATTTTGAAGTTTTTTTATGTTAGATATTTGCTTATTATGTTAGTTAGTCATTTTATGCTCAAAGGTTATTACGCTAGGTATGTGGGCACCCGCACGAATCTGGTACCCAAAAATGTTGCAATGACAGCGCGTAAGTGCAAAAAACCAAACACACACACACACCTCTAAACACCTGTACATGATCTTGCTTAGGAAATGCAGATCCTCCACATCAGTTAGTTGACGTGGATAGCAGAAGCGCGTACATGCTCTTAAAAGCACACACATGTCTGTATATCCATGTCAACATATGCATGCATGCGTTGTTAACGCATATGCAAAAACATGCGCGCACGTGTTGTTAACGCATACACAAAAAACACGCGTGCGCGCTCCTATGTTTTTTTATAAAAAAGAACACAGTCCGCGGGTTTGTTATTGTGTAACAAACCCGGGAGAGAGGAATTGGGGGACCTCAAGGCATGCGAGCACGCTTGGAGCATCCAACCACCTCCGATTCAACCTCCAACTCGACCTCCAACCTCCATTGCTGCTAGTGCCTCAAGGTAGGTGCTAAATCATTCATTCTTTTTTTTTCATTGGAATTTTAAATTAAAAAAATTACAATCAATGAAAATCCAACAAATTTTCATTGCAGATAAATTACACCTGAAAAAATGAGAAACAAACCACAACCATCGAAGGAAACCAGTGAAACCGAACCATCAGACGATAACATTAACATTGGAATGAAAAATGAACCTAATGATGAACCATTTGAAAACCATGAGGATGAATTACATCACAATTTAAACCAATTAAGGGTCTTGAGCGATGATTTGAAGAACATCAGGGAACCATCTTGGGTTTCCTTGGACACATCATTGCAAAAAATCATTGAATCTATTAACATTGCCCACAGTGAGATCACTAATCTGAGCCAATATAGGGCTCGAATGAGGGAGCACTATTCCACCGAGATATCAAAAGAACAAATTAAAGACCTCAACATCACAAAATCACAATTGTACAACAAATTCATAGATCCTAGGACAAGGCAGCCTACAGATGTGAGGAAGAGATGGGTTTGCATGGACTGGTGTAATTACCAGCCATGGAGAGATAACTAGAGAAAGAGATGGTTTATGGTGTTTGAAAATCCCCCATGCAATAATTTGGAGGTCCCGTAGTATTTTATTAGGAAATTGTGGGCTAAGTTTGAGTTAGGCTACCATGTCAATTATTTTGACATCACTGAGTTGCAGGGTGTCGGTCTTGGCTCTTCCCAAGATCGACCTCAGGCCCGTTGCAACCCACTCAGAGGACCACCTGCACCCAAGAGAGAGCTAAACCCTCCTCCTCAGCCACCTGGGTTTGGTAGTGGCCTAGATGATATCGATGAATTTTTTAGATGTGCCACACGTCATCTGCTTAGACATACCACATTTTTTACTATGTCTTCACATAGTCGGGAGGAAGATGATGAGACACACACTATTGCGCGTTCTATGTGTGGTGGCCTGGATAGACCAGGTAGAAGTGAAACCCAGGAGGGGGCATCTAGTTCGACGAGAACAACGACACATCTCTGTTCTCACTGTGGGAATTCTTGCCATGGTCCTACTCAACAAAATGCCAAAGAGAGCTACATGGACTAGGTTAGTTATTGTTTTATTTAACGTTCAAGTATTTATTGTATGTTATTCGATGTCGTATTTTTTAATATATTTAACTTTGAATTACATATTGTTGACTTTATTTTTTTAATGTACAATTATTTAGGGTCGAGTCTCCATCCTCCAGGTGGGAGGACACTGGTTCCTTCGACCTAGATAGAGCCATGGCCGCAGCAGAGAAGATTGTGGCACCATACACACAGGTAACTTCTTTAATTTGAATAATTAGATCCATTTATGAGTAATTTGTGTTCAATAATTAAATATCTCTATCCCTATTCTTGCATCTTGCCTTCCTTTCTCACACAAATTCCAAGTCTACAACCCTAGTTTACCTCATATTCTAGCTCCATTTCCTACCTCACCTAAGTCACCTAACTCCCAGCGTCATTAACATACCCTAACATTTCCCTAACTCCTTCCCTATAGCCTTGACGACATTGATAAGGGTATTTTGTAGCTGGTTCATTTTTACAATAGACCTAAAATACAATTGATCTACCCTTGCCCTACCTCTTATATACCTCACCTCTTCTCCCAAGTCATCTGTAAGCCTAAACGTTAATATTAAACCATTATTTTAACCCTAACGACCTACTAACAATGTTTCTATACTACTGGTTAGTATTATAACAGTCATACATAGTCCATAACTAGGCTTTCCCTACCCTTATGTATCAAATCCTATGGTGATTGCTGCTATGTTTCACTTTGTAAGGGTGGTTGATGGTGGTATTTTTGTGTTTCACATAAATGCTTCATGCTACATTACTTGAATAATGTGTTGTATGGTGGGTTTTGTTTTGTTGTGTTTTATGTGTATTTTAGCTATGTGTTTATCTTGTTCTTTTGTTTGTAACATAAACCAGTATTTTTATATTGATATATAAAATATTGAGACCCAATTAGTTAGCATTGAGTAACCATTTTTATTATTATCATTGTTTAAACTAAAATCAAAATGAATAATTCTCACAAAACATGTCTATCACACTGGATTTTATAGTTGTGTTCATCATATTATCTAAATTCTTGAGAGCTATAAATTCATATAATCCATCCAAAAAAATGAAACCTTATAAAACACGAAAACCTAAGAAAACTAGACATGTGTTCATGTTCACTATAAGCATCCTTTGTTTCTCCATTTCAACTTCTTTAATTTATGATGCTACTTGTGATTATTCTATGTCTTCATAATCACCAAGATCCCGTTGAACTGCAAAGTCTTTTAGACGAATACTGTTCACTAGACCTATGGAAACTATAGGGTGGTCAATCGAAAATTTATAGTTTCAAGAAAAACCTAGTGTAAGGTTATGATACATTTCTAAATATTTAGCCAACTTGTGCTGCCATTCTCGTTTCCATATCCAAACACCTAGCCAATTGGGATTCATGATGACTACATATACTTTGATTAATATGCAAAATTACCTCTTGTAATGTGTTCATCTATGGTGATAATCACCTTAGGACCTTGTAAATCTCTCTAAATCCACAATGAACACACTCATCATGTTGGTTGTTTTCTTCCATAGTACCAACATAAAGTACAAGAGAAAGGGTGCTTGGAAAAATAACCTAAATTGCAAAGAAATTTCCTAAGTCTCCATTGATATCAACTAGAAAAGAAACCAAAAAAGGATTGCCTAAAAAACAAGAGTTCAAGTTTTCATCCACAAACCAACATTGCCAATTAAAATAATTGTTTCATAGTCCAATCATTAACAAAGAAACAAACCAAACAAAAGTATTCCCATCCTCTTCACTACCCAACAACACTCACCACCACCCCTACAAATTATGAAGTAACACAAAACCAAATTTTGGCTCAACCCAACTCACCATATGATGAAGTTTCTTGGCATTAATAGTCAGAGATATCCTACACGCACCAAGATTTTCCATCTGAACCAAATTAAAACTCCCACTAGAGAATAATCCAAATTCAAGTGTGCATTGATTACTTGAAGGAGGAGGACTTAAAAGTGATCTCCTCAACCACATCCATTTCCATTTATCACATAAATTCCAATAAGTGTGATTGCTAATGTATTTCATGAAGGAATTAAGTGATTTACAATACTTTTTTAAATTTGACCATCACATTCACCATGGTTTATGTAAATTTGGTATCACATGAACAAAAAATATGAAATTATTCAATAAATTCAAACTTTGTAGCTATACCATTAATACCTCTAATGATTATAGAAATGGGAGAGAAATTTCCAGAATCTGTCATTCTTACTTGACCAATGATGAGAGAAGAGTCCCCAAAAATCAAAACATTCCTAATTTGTAAATTCTTCAAAATGACCATTCTTTGATACAAGCCAAGAACTCTTGTTTGTCTATTTATGCTCCTAGCCCCTAAGTGAAGGCTAGTTCTTGTTTTACATTGTGGTTGAAGATACCCCCTGCACTTATTGCCCCTATGTGCTTATCTTTGTTGTTGTTATTGTGGTGATTGATTTAAACCTCTAATTTTTGTGTGTTTTAGTGTGGATTCTTGAGTCATTGATGCCATTTGTTGGTTGGTGGAACCTGGTTTTTGAATAGAAGAAATGATTGATAAACCTAAGAAAAATAATTAACTCTACCATATTCTTAAGAGAAACAAAAATAAAACAATGGCACATTCATAGTTTAAACAAGGCATACCTTAGAAACTTCTCAAGGATAAAACCAACAAAATAAGAACACAAGATTCTACCTCCAATAAACCTTTCCATCTCTCTCCTAGTTTCCTCATATCACAACGTTAATTTACTTAGTATATTTGGGCTCTAATCCAATTTATATTATTATTGTTACAAGGTATTCACAGTGATACTACAATCAACAAATCAATCACTCATTCACCCATAATGCTCTCTGCTTACACCTAAATCACCTTACCATTTCATCTCCTAAGTCTACCTACCCTACAACATTGGTATACTTGGCACACTTCCATCCTAAACAAACCATATGACTATTGCTCCAACCTACTTTTAGAGCTATAACACTCACAATTCAGACCTATACCCTTCACTTGAGAAGAGCTTGCAACAATTAATTGATGAAATACATGATATATCATATCACATAATATTTTTATTGATCGCGGGACACTTTGAGGGGAAACCTCCTTTGAGCAAGCTCAATACAAAATAACTTCACGATTCCTTCATTGGCCTCAACACAAACTTATATACTAAGTCCAGGCGCCAATACTATGGGTCAATACCATGGGACATATAATACTACGGGACGACTTACAAAGCATATGCGTCCAATACTATGGGTCAATACTATGGGCTAATATAAACTATGGATCAATGTATAATACTACGGGACGGCTTACACAGCCTATATGCATCCAACAACAATATACTAACAAAGTCAAGAGAAGGGTTGACATAGGTTCCTAACATCACTTTACCCTGGATCTCTACCTAGTTGACCATATAACTTCATTTTGAGTCCCATCATAGCTTGATTGTTGAAGAAACAAAATCACAAAAAATTATTGACTGCTGGTGCAAATGTATATCAGATCTGTGTTGTCTTTATACCATCAAGCCTAAATCCATACCATAATCTTGTCCGACAACTTTACTTGGCTTCTTGCATACCACAAACACACTTACTTCAATCCAAAACTAAACTTGAGGTGATATTTCTACTGCTGGTATAATCATATCAGATTTGGATTAACATTTAAACCTATAATACAATCACACATAACTCTCATAACAAGGTAATCATTAGTTTATGTGATCATCTACTCCCTATTGTTGGATATTATACTATTACCACTATTAAGAAGTAATTGTTGGTCTCGAGTAATCATCTAACTTGAATATAAAGTAATTGTAGTCACGTTGTTTAAGTACTATCGTTGTCATTCTCATTGTCATTGTGTTTAATATTGTTACTACTGTTTTTATAAATTGAATCTAAATATTGTAGTGTTTGCACAGGTGTCCATAGGCTCCAGCGATCAGCCATCCCCACCGAGGATCAACAGATCTTCATGTGTACAGGTATCGTGTGTATTAAGGTATAAATTTAATTTCAAATTTGATGAATTTTCTTTGTATATTTATATTTTCTGTATTAAACTATGAGGTCATAAATGCATATGCATGTGCGAGCACCTAGGCCTGCCAGTGCCACTATCCCTCCTTCCTCGACCATTTTTCCACCTTATATATCAGTTTTAGCCCCTGGCATACATGTCCCCTTCCATGCATCCCTCTCCACCCCCTTCCATCTGTTACACCTAAAATATCGGCATCATGAGACATTTTTCAACTCAGTGTAAAATCCCCTGATGTTTCCATGACTAGGAAGTTAAATTGAGAAGTTTATGGCCCCCTTACCATAGGGTCTAGTTGGGCTGGTGCAGGTTGCTCCCTGGAAACTTGCGCCCAACTAGGTCAGGCGCAAGTTGTCACCTGACAGCTTGCGCCATCGGCGCACTTCACCCTTGTACAGCATGCACCGATGCATGTTGTCCTAATGCAACTTGCGCCGATGTTAGTTAATGTGGATAAAGGGCATCTGCGAGCGATTTCTCGAAGGTGTATGACTTGGATCTCTATCCCTAACTTGTAGGTGAGCTGGCATTCAGTTCCCTAATCCCTTGGGAGGATCCCTTAGTCCTCTCCCACTTTTTCTCAACCTATTCTATCCTCCTAGTACTATATATATGAAGCTCCTCTCCATTCCAAGGGGAGGAACGCTATAGCATCCATATGCTGGTGAAATATGCTTAGGAAGATCATCATTCATCTCTTGGAGGCACCCATTTCTCCTTAGAGGCATTGGCTTGGCTTGTTGGAGGAAGATTGCAACGTTAGGGCTTGGTTGTAATCCTCACTCTTCAATGTATTCCCACTTTTATGCAGTAATACAAAACTCTTTCCATAAATGTCTTGTTGTTCATTGATATTTATAGTTTACTTCCTTCACAGAAAAATGACCCACAAACAACCATATGATAAATAGACTCCAAATTTGTTTGACAAAACCACCACCAATAATAGCTTTAAAAAGAAAATAACTGCCTCTTTGAGGAATCAAATGATGATTTTAAACCAATCTTACAAATTTTCCCTACATTCAATGAATGCACAACGACTGCAATTTCTTATAAACGATAATTCAAAACAATCCAAATCCAAATCTGAAACACACAAGGGATGTATTTCTATAAACAATAATCCTAAAAAAACAGACTGAGAGACCTAAGCTGAATTCTAATCTCACATAATTATATTAATTATATGAACTATGTGAATGATGATTTGTTTTTGGATTTAATTGTGTTAGAGTTTAGAGCACCCAACTTTTTTTGATAAATACTTCACCCATCATTATGGAACAAGAAAAAATATTATAAATTCTAAAGTCTAACACAATAAAATCTAAAAACATATCACCATCCAAAAACATATCACTATAAATATTCACCGAAAACCCCCAAACTCTAGATAAAATAAGAATAAATATTAACTGAAAACCCCCTACTCTAAAAACCCCCATACTCTAGATAAAATAAGAATAAATATTCACTGAAAACCCTCATACTGTAGATAAAATAAGAAATGAATGAAAGAAAACAATAACACTTAACATAATCTCACTCAACACACATGTAGCAACAATGAGGACTCGCTTCGTGCAAGAAACCAACTCTTGCTTCCAACTAATCGACCTATAGTTTGTTGACCCTTCAAACATATACAATGATAGCTTTAGAGCCCAACCTGCCCAAACCCACACAATTAAGTAACTCGAAGTTCAAAACCAACCATAAGAAGAAAAAGCATCGAGTGAACAGTGATATGATAAACAAGCTCAAAACACAAACTGTAACACTGGAAAGTTGGAAACCAAACTATCCCTCGGCAAGAGAGTTCAAGAAAGCCCACAAATTCACCCTACATTCAATCAAAACATAGAGGAACAAACAATGGCATAAATCACTAGTACATAGAGGGAGTATTAAGACAATATTTGTGTAAATTGTCTCAACGTAAGACCTCAAAAAAATTGTGTATTGTCTTAAATATTGTTTTTAAGCGAGTGTCTTAAACTATTGTCTTAAATTATTGTCTTAAACTATTGTCTTAAATTTAAGACAATAGTTTAAGACAATCATTTAAGACAATAATTTAAGACACTCCCTTAAAGACAATATTTAAGACAATACACAATTTACACAAATATTGTCTTAATACCTACTCTATAGAATGCAAATATTTATGATAGAGCACAGTGGAATCGAACCACCAATCTTCTGCATTATAATGCAGATGCTCTATCTTTGAGCTAGTACCCTGCAATTGTTAAATTTTCAAAATTTACTTCAATCTGATCTAGGATCTTAACTGAGAGAACATGTACAGCATATCTACAGCATATTAATCATGGACACAATAATGCAAGCACACAAGAGACACAGAGTTTACTTGGGGAAAACCATAAAGGTGAAAAACCCCAATAAATTCCTCAGAGATAAATAGAGCAATGATACAACCAAAATACAAGAGATAGTCTTCTCCTAGCAGCAAAGCCTCCTCCTCCACAAGTATGCCACCCTCCCAAGTGTGAGTGAGAGAATAGAATGATCAAATAGAGATCTCCCGATCTCTATTTATACTAGACTTGACTTGCCTAATAACCTTTACTAGGTCGGCCTTAACTTAACCACATAACACAATGCTGACTGGGTCGACACCCAATAGGGTGGTCTAATAACCCTTTGACCCACATGGCCGACCCCCACTAGGGTGGCCTAATAACCCTTTGACCCACATGGCCGACCCCCACTAGGGTGGCCTAATGACCCTTTGACCCACATGAATTATATAGGGCCAACCCCAACAAGGTGGTCTAATAACCCATCAAGTATAAGTTACGACACTTACAATATAAATGACGACACTTCCATATGGAGGAATAATAACATCTCTATAGAAATACAACCACTTCCATATAGAGGAATAATAACATCTCTATAGGAATACAATATACGTATATGTGAAATACATTCCGAAGTTACCTATACATCAACACTCCCTCTTAAATAGGAAGGTATTTCTTGACACAGGTATTCTAGCACAAGTCATCTTCTCTGGATCATCGTCACTGGATAATCATCATCGAGTCATCATTATCGTCACTGATGCTGCTATCTCAATCAATCTCTGAATCTACTCGTCATAGGAAGTTCTACAGAGCCAGTCCTTTTTCATACTGGATGTAGGCCCACCACCTGCAGGTCTTCATCATCTGTACGAACGGTCTGATAGAGGTGGTCTCTCAGAACTGATTTTATGTGCAGATGCAATACCGGAAAGAGCATCCCAAAAACATTTATGTGCCTAAGCACGACCGGCAAGATCTCCCAGGACTGATTACATGCATCTCCTCCATAATACCTTTAAAGAGCATCCCAGGAACATTTATGTGCCGCAGCACGACCGACAAGATCTCTAAAGAGCATCCCAGGACTTATTACGAGCACACAACTCAAACTCTCGGATCTCCAGGACTGATTACATGCGGACATACAAAACCTTTAAAGAACATCCCAGGAACATTTATGTGCCGCAGCACGACCGAAAAGATCTCTAAAGAGCATCCCAGGACTAATTACGAGCACACAGCTCAACCTCTCGGATCTTCAGGACTGATTACATGTCTCCGTAGTAATACCTCATCCCAGGACTGATTACGAGCACACAGCTCAACCTATCGGATATCTGAGGATTGATTACATACTACATAGCAATACCGGAAAGAGTATCCCAGGAACATTTATGTGCTGCAGCACGACCAGCAAGATCTCCCAGGACTGATTACATGCTATTTGCACAACCTGCCACATATAATCTCTGACCTCCAAGTATCAACCTGATACTCATGATCCAACAGATCATCATCGCACGAAGCATCATCCTGATGCTCATGATCATACTGATCATCATCACTATACCATCCTGGTACATATCATCTGGAGCAACATCCTGAAGCTCATCATCATGATCATCCTGATCATACAATGCATCCACCTAATGCATACCAAGTATCTACCTGATACATATCATCATACATGATCCACCTAATCATACAGTGTATCCACCTGATACAAATACAAATACATGATCCACCTGATCATACCTGATACATATCAACATACATGATCTTCCTGATCATACAATGTATCCACCTGATACATATACAGATACATGGTCCAAGCATCCAACATGATGCATATACAAAATACATGCAAATGATCCAACTGATCATATCCAACATCATCCTGATGCATATACAGAGCAGTAATTGGAGCATCGTCCTGATGCTCATCATCCATGATCCTCCTGATCATCATAGCATCGTCCTCTTCAGATCATCTCATCGTCCACGAAGCACATCCCAGATGCACATTATCCAACACTTACACCACTGACATGGGAGAACACATCTACCACCATTCGGGGAAGGCTCCAGCCCTTACTTTTTCACCATGGGAGAACACATCTACCACCATGTGAAAAGTGGCTTCAGCCCTTACATCTACACCATGGGAGAACACATCTACCACCATGTGAGAATGGCTCAGCAATTACATCACGACCATGGGAGAACACATCAACAATGTCAGAAGTGCGCCAAGTCTGCATCTTTCAGACTCATCACTTCCTTTTGAAAGGAACCTCGATGTGAAGTGCGCCAAGTCTCTCTCTGAAGTACTCAAACGACACTCTGGCCAATGGCTTGGTCAATACATCTGCATCCTACTCATCCGTCGCAACATACTCTGCTTTGGCTGTACTCAGTGTTACGCAAGATTGCTTCCTGCTAAACCAAGAGATCACACCTGATCCCATACTGAAGCAGCACCCATAAGTGCTCTTCCTATTTGTAGCATTGCCTGCCCAATCTGAATCAACATAACTCTGCAGGTTAAACTTTTGATTCGCATCATACTTGAGCCCATAATCAACCGTACCGTTTAGGTACCTTAGAATATGCTTTACAACAACTAGGTGAACACTCCTCGGATCCGTCACGAATTGGCTCAATGTGTTCACCACAAAGCAAATATCTGGTCTCGTATTCGTCAGGTACATCAAGGACCCAATCATCTGACGATACAAAGAGACATCAACCGGCTTAGATGAAGCATCACATAGAAGCTTCAGGTTCGATGCCATAGGTGTGGCCATGGCCTTGCAGTCCATCATCTCGAACCTCTTTATGATCTCTACTGTATACTTCCCTTGTCCAAGGAAGATTCCATCTGCGCTCTGCCACACCTCCATACCTAGGAAATAGTGCATCATCCACAAGTTCTTCATCTCGAACTCGGCATCAAGCTTTTGCTGCATGTCGGCAATCAATCTATCTTCAATATTTTCAATAGATAACTTTGTTGCTGGACAAATGTTGTAGTCCTTCTTTTGTAGGCGATGGCATACGATCTTTCCTACACAACAAGTTAAATTGCATGAGTAGAAAATATCTCATAGTTTTCAGAACAAATTATTACACATAAAGAAATATGTCATACAGTCATGCAATTATCTTAGCCAATGCTTCAATACAACATTTATCCATATTCCGTAACTTTCTAGATGCCTTCCAATCTCTACCAGAACATTGTTAAGAGTGTGCACAAATCCTAACATGTCAGCAAAGAGGTTTCATTCTAGATAAGTAGCAATGGAATGTTGTACAGTGCCATAGGCCACTTACCCATGTATATTAGTAGTATACTATTCATCAATGCAACTATTCTAATATGCATAATACACAACCTAATTCTAGGAACATAAGCATATACATCATTGAATAACATTATGTAAGAAATGACAATTCAAATACTTATCTTTGTTTGGTTGTTGGGTGGACTCCCTCTGAATCTTTGCAATTCCATTCTGATGTGGATTGTGAGAAGTGGTCAACTCCCTCTGAATATCTGCATCCTTGCAGAAACCACTGGAGTGTGATTCCTCTTGATTTTTGCTTCCTGGATTACCTGTTCTGAACTTATATTCATTCTAGATCCCTACGCATGCTTATTAATATCATCATTGTGTTATTGTTGAGGTCTCATACATAATCATACATTCATTAGTATATTCATAATACTATCAAAACACAATAATCTTAAGCATGTATAGTCTTGATCATTTCAAACAGAAATAATAAGCATTAGTATTCAAGGTTTATATAGGACTCTTATGGTCAGTCATATCATAAATTAAAGTAAGAAACATAATATGCCTAAACCTGTGAATACTCAAACCTATAACTTCATGATTATTCTGGTTAGCCATATCATCAATTATGGTAAGAAACATAATATGCATACAACCATGACTATTCAAACCTATGACTTCATGAATAATCATTATCAACAACACAACAGTATAAGATCCTAACACAAGGTAGGATTCTAGCTTGATATAGGAAAAACATACCTGGATTAGCATGCTAGCTAGTTATGTCTAACATACCTGCATAATGTCTTCTGGTTCTCTTCAGTGACTTGTGCTAGTAACCTGCATGTCTCATAAGTTAACCATTGTAGAACCAAGTTATACATACCTCGTAAGTAGATCTTCTATGTGATCCATGACAATGGATGAATCTTTGTCTTCATGTCACCACGATCACATGTTCTTGAAGTATAACATGATTTGTCTTTCATGGTGTACCTTTTATGTCAGCGAACAACATAAACCTCATACAACATCACAATGCATTAGTACAATCATAAGTGTCAAAACCTTAATCAATGAATATATTCTATTAAGGTGATACGACAAGTCTAGTAATTAATCAAGATTGTACTGTAATGATATGAAGACAAACATATCATAAACTTAACCATGAATAGAATTCGAAACATACCTGTAAGTCATACCTGTCAAGATTGCTTGTAATCTTTTTATGGAAGGCCTTTGCCTCATCTCCCTCTGAGACAGGAACTTCTTCACTTATGCAGGTGACCAATCCATCTTCTTCTTAGGATTAACCCAATTCACTTGATTTACAAGAACTGGACCTGGAGCTGGATTAGGGTTTGCTAGAGAAACCCAAAAATTCAAATTTTGAATTTCAAACTTCCGAAAGGATAGAAATATGCGCCTTGATGAGCTGATCAAGCTGGTATATTTAGAATTTGAAAACTGCAAAGTTTCACTCCTCAAATTTGCCTTTGAAACTTCCAGATTCACTAGACGTGACCCCAAACTGGGGTTTGATGAAGCCCACTCTTCTGTCCAATCAAAAGGTTTGATCCAAATCTCTAAGCTTCTATTTTTATGAGGAGCTTCCAGTCGTGGTCACAAATTTCAAAAATTCCCATTTTTGCAGAAGCCCCAATTTTCCACTTTTTTGATCAAAGTCCTGAACTAGGGTCTGATCAAGCCCGACCTTCTGCCCAACCAAAAATTCTGATCTTGGTCTCTAAATTTCTATTTTGATGAGTAGCATTAGGCCGTGGTATCCGATGACAAAAATTCCAACTTTATCCGAAACCCTAAATTCTGGAAGCCATGAATGAAGGTGCTCAAAAAATAATTCTGTTATGACATAAATATATACCTGATTGTTTCTGGTGTAACTCTGAACTTTTTGATCCACAGGGTCTGAAAATTTTTCCTGAGATAGTCTGACCTGGCATCTTTCCATCCCGATAGGTCTGACCTCAATTGGATTCTCTGAGAGAGAGTTATGCCAAGTGTCGCAACGTGACCTGTTTATGGGATAAAACAGGAGAGTGAAGTTGTATTGCATGCCACGTGTCACTGGTTCAACTTTGGCCTCTGAAAAAAGTTTCCTAAGATAGTACAGTTTGTGTACTACCTGTCACTTTTTACGAAATTTCATTTGGAGCTTCCTAGCCCAAGTTATGACTTTTTTCCAAAGGTCGCCTGATTTTGACTCAGATCTGGAAGAGGCAGAAACCCTATATTGTACAGATTATAAATCACAAAGTACAATGAATTAGAGGTTTTCCTTTGGACACAAAGTACATGGGGATCTGATCTTCGATCTATAAAAGTTTCAGATCCGAAAACTTTGCCAAAATGGATTTATAGCGAAAGTGCTACGATGACTGGTTTTTGCTATATCAAGCCCTAGCATCGTAAGTGCAACAAGTGTCATACATGCCATATCACGCCTTCTTTCAGGCTAGCTCTGATACCATGTTAAATTTTCATAATTTACTTCAATCTGATCTAGGATCTTAACTGAGAGAACAACATGTACAGCATATCTACAGCATATTAATCATGGACACAATAATGCAAGCACACAAGAGACACAGAGTTTACTTGGGGAAAACCATAAAGGTGAAAAACCCCAATAACTTCCTCAGAGATAGATAGAGCAATGATACAACCAGCATACAAGAGATAGTCTTCTCCTAATAGCAGAGCTTCCTTCTCCACAAGTGCGCCACTCTCCCAAGTGTGAGTGAGAGAATAGAATGATCAAATAGAGATCGAGGATCTCTATTTATACTAGACTTGCTTGCCTAATAACCTTTACTAGGTCGGCCTTAACTTAACCACATAACACAATGTTGACTGGGCCGACACCCAATAGGGTGGTCTAATAACCCTTTGACCCACATGGCCGACCCCCACTAGGGTGGTCTAATAACCCTTCGACCCACATGACTTATACAGGGCCGACCCCAACAAGATGGTCTAATAACCCATCAAGTATAAGTTACGACACTTACAATATAAATGACAACACTTGAATGAATGAATATAGTTTAGATGGTCTAATGGCTTGAATGAATAATATGGTTTAGATTTTTAATAAAATTTGGATTGGAATCTTTTTTCAATAGAAAAAAAAAATTGGCATCTACGAGGCATGTAAAAAATTGGCATTATAGTGAACAAAATTTTAACAAATAAATAATGAAAAAGTGAATTAATGATAAATGAATTTGCCATTAGTTTGGTTTATGGTTTTTGCTCTTTAAAGCTATGCTTCTCTATATAGACCAAAGTTTATGAAGCACCGCCTTGAATGCATATGCCACTGCCTTTACATGTCATTAGCAAGACTTGCCACGATCTGTAATGATAGCCAACTTCAACGCTTTCATGACAATATTTTCCAGTTGTGTGTGTCTCTTTATGATTTGTGCTCCATGAACTGACAACCAAAATATTATTTTGAAGCCAATTATGGAAAGGCAGATCCTTCTTGTGTCGCAGAAGTTAAGGCTGTATATACGGATCTTGGACTCCAGGTTTGGGACTATTACCTTTCCCTTTTCCATGCGAATAAATAATGGAAAAATGATAGCAAATTTAAATATGAACTGTATAAATTCTTGAACAGATTTTGAATAGCAGGATTATAATGTCTCATTGTTTCTATCAATCCTGGGATTTGGAAAAGTATCAGATCCGTCTTAGCTGGTAGCACCCATGGAAAAGACAAGAAGGCTAACAGCAATGAGAGCAAATGAATGCGAGTTTTCTAAAGCTTCCCCAGAAAGGGCACAGTGGGAATATTAAAGGCTGATGTGCTGAAGATTAAAGGCCGATCAGGCTGGGAAAAAGCCTTTTTTTTCAGATCGAAAAAGTAACTTGATATTGAAAAGAAAATCAAATTTACATTATCCTTTCAGCAATTTACATCCATCAACCTCCATAGAGGAGCAGTGACCGCACAAAAACTATATAAACAAGATAATGCCAAAAAAGATAAAGCTAAAGCGAAAAGAATATGTTCTCAAGCAAGACAAAACTCTAGCTGCTGAGTATAAGTTCGAAAGACCTGTGAAGAGTCTGATTCAGAATAACTGCGAAAAGAATATGTTCTCAAGCAAGACAAAACTCTAGCTGCTGACTATAAGTTCGAAAGACCTGTGAAGAGTCTGATTCAGAATAACTGAGCTGTTGACAAAAAAAATTCCCAAACATTATTTGAACAAACGTTTGAAAACAAGAAATTGTTGACAAAACATTACACTCACACACATAGGGAAATTGTTTTCCAAATTTAAATGATTAATCTAACTGAAACCCCAAAGCAATAATAGCTGAATTATTTCCTCTCAATTTTTAGGTCAATCTATTGGACTTAATTTCATCTAAATTATTAGGTCAAATCTGTTGGATCTATCCCAACGACATCTGTGCTTATATAAAAATATAAGGGATGATATAGCTAACATGTTCAAATTCATGATATTTCAAACAAAAGGAAGGAATCCCGTAAAATATTCTTTCAAAAATATGAAAAAACTTACCTTACTTATTCTATCCACGAAATCACCATGGTTTGAAGCTGGAAGAGATCCAAGAGAATTTACTACTGCGCTTGTGATAATTAACTTGCTAGGCTTCGGCCTTTTGAATAATTTGAACTTCCATTCCTGTGTGTATTGACACTCCCATCCATCTTCCCAATAAGTTATTCACTGATCAATAAGATATTTCTCTACCGAATTGGTTCAATTCCCCCACAATCCTATATAGATAGCCCATGGTTTCCAAAAGTATTTGATGAAGAAACATAGTAGAAAAGAGAATATTCCAGTGAAAAATAGTGTGAATAGAAGACCATTGATACCACCTCCGGAAACTCTGAAAGAGATCCAACAATATAGGGCCTCAATGTAAAATTTTAAATTGACTTGCATCCTTAACAACCCCAAAACCCCTGTTCCGCACAATCAAAGAATGATAAACATGGAAAGGATGAAGGGAATTATTTATACTTACATTATATGTATTCAGCTTCCTCACAAAGCTAGAGAAATTGTTGTTAGGCATCAAGTCTCATTAAAAAATTCCAGGGGTTGCAGACAATGAAAGCTATCATTCTCGGGACTCCATGTCACTATCAAGTCTCTTGTAGTTGGCAATGTCAAACGCATCTTGGTGAAAAATATAGTCACCACATCGCTCCAGCTATTCTGAGATCCATCCATAATCTAAAACCCCAAAATAAAAATAAAAAACCCAACCTCAAAAATAAAATGAAAACCCAAATCAATACATGAACTGAGCACACCACAAAACCTTGGATTTACATCATTCAGAAGCTCTTACTAAACCTGAGAGAGATCTAAAGTAGGAAGAAGGAAAACAAAGCGAGAAAAGGAAGCGAGGATCGATCTTGTGACCTGGACAATCCCTTCATTTCCTTTTTCTTTTACTGTGGTCCGTTGGTGTATAAAAAACAAAAGCAGAGCATGTTGAGGGATGAGGGATTCGCCATTGCAACATTCGGCTACTCTCACAGAGAATCTAGATCGCGTAGAGCCCAAGGGCACCACCGGCATATTCTCGCAGTTACATATCTCAATCATGAAGCCATCTGGGTCATGCAAGAAAAGCTGATCTACATAAATTCCTCCTTCCTCTACTGTGCGTTTTATAAATTTGATGTTCATCTCAACCAGCTTGCTCTCTACCACCTGCATGCTCTCACACTGAGAGCAAAAACATCAAAGCAATGTGAGAGGACATGATTTTATATTCTCCTTCTGGAGGGTAAATTATCAATGTGTAGATCTGGAGGGTAAATTATCAATGTGTAGATCATATACCTGAAAGGATATGTGATTATCCATGGGATTTATCTTCGTTTTCCTGAGTCTGGATTAGGGCTTTGGAACAGGTGTATTCCCATTCCATAGTTGAAGAGCCTACAAATGATTGATGGGAATAAACTACTATTACCGCAAATCCTTTCCAGAACCAATTATTGATAGTTGAAAGTTCGAGCAGAGAGTATTATTCCATTTACCATGCTCCATCAAAGTTGAAGGATCCAGGCCTCTTAATAGGAAAGAAACCGAGAGCGTTTTCGTAAAAGTCCGTATAATCCTGAACAGATCGGCAGAGGAGAGATATATGGTTCACGGACACAAGGTGCAGCGGCCCAGCTGGTCCCTTCACCGACGTGCTCATTCCTGTTTTTGCCATAATCCCTGTTCAATGCTTTAATCTCTGTGGCTATGAATATCATGGGACTTCATCACAGCAATTTTACTGGCACATCTTCATCTATCAGGTTCTCGTCCTTCATTGTTCTCTATGGATCTCTAGGTCGTTCTTCTGCGCATAGGTTTGGAGCTGTTGTCTCTTATTCCCCTTGTTATGACCTAGGGCTTCCTGTAGGTATTGAAAGAGGCGCTTTCTCCTTCGCATGTATCCCCAGACTCTGCTCCCGCTAAATCCGCTTACCCTCTTTTACCCTCTTTTGTCGCCTGTAAGACGAAAAATCAAACTGATTGCATTCAATAAACCATTTTTCGCGAGAAAGGTCATTAACTAATCCTTTGAAGTTATCAATTGATTTAAACACAATGGGAACGAAACGGTTCCTATGAACCGAGGCACCGGCTGGTTATACTTATATTTATATCGATACACATCCAAGGTAAAGAAATTGTCTTGTCTGATTCTCGATTCTCAATTTTTATATGATATAGCAACTGAGATTCTCACCGAAATTCGATCCAGTAATCAAGAGAGGTGTGAAATTAACCACCGATCCCATGGACATGAACGAAGCTAGCACAAGCTCCAGCTCCTCCATGTTAACCACCGATCCGATGGACATGAACGCAGCTAGCACAAGCTCCAGCTCCTCCATGTGCCCTTCCATTGAGCAGACCAAACTCTGCGACTTGGGTCCTCACCAATGCACTCGCAAACACAAATTCTCTGTAGAGTGTATTCTGTAAGTAAATTATGAAGGGTTTTACTTGTGGGTATAACTAAATACTTTAAACCCTAACCAAGATCTACTCCTATGCAAGAAATTAAACTTAATGCACAGCGGAACTTAGAAATCAAGCTTAATGCACAGCGGAACTTACTTTCCATCTTCAAAGGCTGCGGACAGCTTCCAAGGCTCTGGGTTGATATGCTCCTGGTCTTGACTTGAGTTGTTGGCTCTCGAATCCTTCCAAGAACTTGCAATCCTTTTCTCTGGAGAGTATCCTGTCTTCAAATGGAGCAGACAATTTTTCTGGATGATTGCAAGCCTTGGAGACTCAGCCCTTTTATAGCAGTGCCAAAGAAAAAGATTCTAATCCTAGGGCTGCTGAAATTTAGCTAATACTTGGGAAACAAGTTTGAAAAGAAATCTGGAGTTTCCGATTTTATAAAAACTTCAAATCGAGAAACTTCAGAAAAAACTGAAATAAATCAGAATAAATTCTGATTTCTTTATTTAGCTCAATTTATTACTGCTATTATTTTAATCAACTATAATCGGTCCATTAACAATTATAATTGATTAACATTATTCTATATGTATTTGTATCCAAATCCTTATTTAAATACGTATAATGCCATGACTTAATTAATCACATTGTTTGGCATGTTTTAATCATTACATAAATGTAATCTTTCGACAGTATTTGATATCATAATCATAATGCACGTATGTCCAACTTAATTATTGTAATTAGACGTCTCTAAATCCAACAATCTCCCACATGGACAAGTGCAACCTTTTGATTATATATCCTTAACTTTATTGCATGCAACTTTTCTGTCTTTCTTATCGTATTTCTTAAACAATTATGTCCATCAATTATGTTAACAAAGGACTTAAGCAGCACTTGTCACATTTATTCGCAACTAAACCGACATAAATCACGCTGCCAACATAACTAAATGACATGAATTTGATTTGGACATATAGTTTAGAAATTACACGCAAGTGTGATTATACGTGCCTATTTCTAATTGAGTCACCTTTACTTTACTGTATGAGGTCAAAAGATCAAACTTTAAAGAAAGAAATAATGAAACTGAAACTGAATGCAATTTGTATATATCATCAAAATTGTTTACAATTGCATTACATAGAACATCCAAAAAACAAAACTTAAAACATATTCAGACTCCCACATTTTCTAACTATCCTAAATAGATATTACACCCATACGGGCAACATGTTCGTGAAACTTTTTGGGTGGTAATCCTTTAGTAAGAGGATCAGCAATCATGGAGTCTGTACCTATGTGTTCTATACATAATTCATTATTCTGCACTCTCTCTTTTACAACCAAAAACTTAATATCGATGTACTTTGACTTTGACGAACTTCGGTTGTTGGTTGCGTATAACACTGCTGAATTGTTGTCACATAATAATTTGAGTGGTTTCTGAATAGAATCCACAATTTTCAGACTTGTGACGAAGTTCTTCAGCCATACGCCATGATTAGATGCTTCATAGCATGCAACAAATTCAGCTGCCATAGTGGAGGAGGCCACCAATGACTGTTTAGCGCTCTTCCATGACACGGCACTGCCTGCCATCATAAAGATGTATCCTGATGTTGACTTCATGCTGTCGACACATCCTCCAAAATCAGAATCAGTATATCCAATGACCTCGAGCTGTTCCGATCTCTGATACGTGAGCATAAAGTCCCTTGTTCTCTTTAGATATCTCAACACTCGCTTGGCTGCCTTCCAGTGTTCCATACCTGGGTTACTCAAATATCTCCCTAGCATTCCAGTGATGAACGCAATATCTTGACGCGTGCATACTTGTGCATACATGATGCTACCCACAGCTGAGGCATAGGGAATATCTTTCATGATGTTTTTATCTAAGTCAGTTTGGGGACATTGTTTTAGATTAAACTTATCTCCTTTTGATACAGGGGTATCTCCTGGTTTGCTGTTTTCCATGCCAAATCTTGTTAGAATCTTATCGATATAGTTCCTCTGGGATAACCTTAGAATACCTTGAGATCTATCTCTAAGTATTTCAATCCCTAGAACAAATGATGCATCACCAAGATCTTTCATTTCAAAGTTCTTAAATAAAAAATTCTTAGTTTGATGCAACATGTCCTTATCGTTACTGGCAAGCAATATGTCATCTACATATAAAACCAAGAAAATAAATTTACTCCCACAGAACTTAAGGTATATGCATTCGTCTACTATGTTAGACTCAAAACCAAATGAGCTAACAATTTTGTGAAATTTATGATACCATTGTCGAGATGCTTGTTTTAGCCCATAGATAGATTTCTTAAGTCTGCAAACCATAGACCCTGCATCACCTGATACAAAGTTCTCTGGCTGCTTCATATAGATCGTTTCATCAATGTCACCATTGAGAAACGCCGTCTTTACATCCATCTGATGAAGTTCTAAATCATAATGTGCTACAAGCGCCAATATAATCCTTAAAGAGTCTTTCGATGAAACTAGAGAGAAAGTCTCTTTATAATCAATGCCTTCTTTCTGTGTGAAACCTTTCGCAACAAGACGTGCCTTGTATTTTTCAACATTACCTTTAGAATCCCGCTTAGTCTTAAATATCCATTTGCAACCAACGAGTTTCTTGTCTTTAGGCAACGGAACGATATCCCAAACGTCATTGTCATACATAGATTTCATCTCTTCATTCATGGCATTAATCCACATTTGAGATTTAGAGCTTTCCACAGCTTGTTTGATATTAACAGGATCATTTTCAAACATGCCAATGTCAAACTCATGTTCTTGAAGATATGCATAATCCTTAGATTGTGTAGATCTTTTCTCTCTAGTAGATCTCCTAATTGGCACAGGTACTAGATTTTCTTGAGGTTCATTTACAACTTGATCTTCAACAGGAGGAGGAACATCATTATCAATTTCTGAATCTCCCACAGGCCCTAGGTCATCAACATTTGTCATGTCAATGTCAGGGTTTGGGTTGGGTTCAGGTCCATTTGTGTTCTCTATTCCATGTTGAGTTTCTAACTGAGTTATTTGTGATGATGAAGTTTGCATATTGTCAGAAGATGTATTTCTAAACGCAATCGGAATTTGAACAGAACCAGGACTTTGGTCCATAGTCTCATTTCTAAACGCAATCGGAATTTGAACAGAACCAGGACTTTGGTCCATAGTCTCATTCGCATTCGTCTCTTCTTCTTCAAAAATACTATCTTTTGTCATATCTCCCCCCACAAACTCATTATCCTCAAAAAATTTCGCACTTCCTGACTCGAAAACTGTATGTTCTGTTGGATTATAGAATTTGTATCCCCTAGATCGTTCAGAATAGCCTATAAAGTAACAACTAATGGTCCTTTCGTCCAGTTTCTTTTCATTTGGCTTATAAGGCCTAGCTTCACATGGACATCCCCAAACTCTCAAATGATTCAAGCTAGGCTTGCGCCCAACCCATAACTCGTAAGGGGTCTTGTTAGCTGCTTTAGTAAGCACTCTATTAAGTATGTATGCTGCAGTCTTTAAGGCTTCTCCCCACAAATTCTCAGGTAGAGTTGTACGAGCAATCATACTTCTCACCATGTCTTTAAGGGTGCGATTTCGCCGTTCAGCAACACCATTCATTGCAGGCGAACCTGGCAACGTATACTGAGGCACAATTCCGCATTCCTCTAAGTATTTTGCAAAGGGACCTTGACGTTGTTCTCCTGATCCATCATAACGACCGTAGTATTCACCACCACGATCAGAACGAATGGACTTTATACGTTTGTTAAGTTGTAACTCAACTTCCGTTTTGAACTTTATGAACACGTCTAATGCTTCCGCCTTTTCTTTTATTAAGTAAATATGACCATATCTTGAATAATCATCTATGAATGTGATAAAGTAACGGTGACCATTTCTTGTAGCTTTTGGAAAAGGACCACAGATATCCGTATGAATCAATTCTAAGACATCATTACATCTTTTTGCATCATACTTACGTTTATTAGTTTGTTTTCCCTTTATACAATTCACACAATCACTTAAGTTTGTAAAATCTAAAGGTTGGAGAATATCATTAGACACTAGACGTTCTATCCTTTTCATAGAGATATGTCCTAATCGCTTGTGCCATAATGTTGGAGATTTCTCGCAAGTTAATTTACGTTTTCTATTATCTACATGCAGTGCCTCTGAATGTAAAGTGTCTATATCTAGAAAATAAAGATTATCATAAGAAGACAGGATACCAGAAGCAAGAGGCTTAGAATTTTGACACAAACTGAAATTTCCATTACCAAATGAACATACATAACCATTTTTGTCCAAATAAGATATAGAAATTAGGTTCCTTCTGAAAGATGGAACCACTAAAGCATCAAAACTTAAATAAAATCCTGTCTTACATAATAATCTAAATTTTCCTATGCTTTTCACTTCTACTTTGTTGCCATTTCCTACGTAAACGTAGCGCTCCGCCTCACTTGGCTTGCGATGGCTTAGGCAACCCTGCATCGACATACTGATGTTAGTCGTTGCACCTGAATCTATCCACCAAGTATATCTAGATACAGAACTTAAATTAACTTCAGAACAAACTAAAGCAAGAGACATACCTTTCTTTGCCAACCATGCATGATAGTTAGTGCAGAATTTCTTTGTATGTCCTGACGCTTTGCAGAAAAAACAGTTCCTTTCTTCTGCTTTCGCAGAAGTATCTTCCTTCTTGCTTTTCTGCGCGGCATTGTTTGCAGCTACCTTGGCAGCAAACTTGCGCTTCTTGCCTTTACCCTTATGATTAGATGTTACTACATGAGCACTTTCCCCCTTAGTCATTTTCTGTCTCTCTTCCTCCTGCACCAACTGAGCCTCAAACTCAGGTAGTGTCCATGTCCCTTTTTGACAATTATAAGTCATCTTGAATTGACTAAAGTTGGACGGGAGAGACAGAAAAATGAACTCAATGAGAACTTCATCAGAGATGTCATAATTATGCCCTTTCAAGGCATGTTGCAGTCTTGTCATCTCAATAACATGCTCTCTAACCCCTTCTTTTCCCTTGTATTTTATTGTTGCCAACTTCACAAAGAGTGTACTAACTTCAGTCTTTTTACTCTTTGTGAATTTCTCTTCAAGGGCCTTAAGGTATTTAATAGCACCGGTCTCTGTATCAGGTATTATGCCCCGAAAAGTCTCATGGATCGTTTGCTTCATCACCATTATGCACATGCGATTTGAATGCTCCCATCTATCAATATCAGCCTTCTCTTGGGGAGTTTCTTCACCCTCTTTATTGGGCTTGGGGCGATCAAATCTCAGTGCAGTGTCCAATTGCATGATCCCTAAGACTAATTTCATCTTTTCTTCCCACTGTTTGAAATTGTTCCCCATGAGGGGCTTAATTTGACTTAGATTTGACATTATGTTTAGATCTGAAAATTGAAGAACAAAAAAAAATTAGATATTATGCATCACGATTTGATCTTTAATCATAATTCTAAAATCCATCTAAAAGCCCAAATTAAATTATGTGCTCTATTGAATCTTTTAGCCAAAACACCACTCAATAATGAAAAACACCTTTGGGCGCAATCATTACCTTATTGTCTTTTCCGCCTTTGGGCCAGATTGACATATCCATTTGCTAACTACCAGGCCAGTCAAGTGGGGAAGGCAGGTCACTAACGGACCTGGTGCACCAAGCCCCAAATGCTTTTCTAGACATTGCCAGCATATGTGTGTTGCAACTTATTTGTTATACATCACCCTTATGCACCAAACAACTTAGCAGGTGCCAACCCTCCTTTGGGAAAGCTAACACCCACGTCCATCGAGCTTGTCATGAGTCATCCTTGCAATCGTCTTACACAGAGCGGTTCGTTTTGCGAACATCAATGCTTGACTCATGCGAAAACAACACATGTATACATAAAATGCCTTTAGTTAGATTCCAAAATTATACCTAAAATCATCACCCTTATTTGTTAACTTAACAGTTGATAATATGTGCTTGTTCAAGTAAAATATTAACATCTCTAAAAGAAAGAATCACATTCAGAAATACTAAACTTAAGATGGTAGAAACAAGATGCAGACAACATCGAGATGGTAAGAGGCAAGATACAACAATCCCATTATAGGCACGGGGATCTACCTCAAGCACCTGCGCGGTTAGCAAAAGAACAACATGCATGCTTCTTATCAAGCTATCAAAGAAAAGTAAACCCGGAATTATCTTCAGGCCTGCGCAGATGTAAATACTTTCAGCAAACAAATGAATTATCTCTGTATTGTTAAGCAATCTCCCTCCCCCAGAACGATTAATAAAGTGCATACACAATAATAGCAGAGATCGGGAGTCATCTGCACTTATGCAAACCTGAACATTAAGATTGCAATAACGAATACACAAAATGTATAAAAAATATATGGGATCAAGCTCCCAATCCCTTGCACTATGCAAGCCAAGCCCCACACAGCATTATCTTTCGTGTACTCTGTATTCTGCAGAACAGAAATGGGGGAACTGTCGGGGGTTCTGTACGTGCGGGTGTTAAAGGGGATGAATTTAGTTATTGGGGATCACTTCGTAATGAGTAGTGATCCTTACATTGTCGTCAGGTTGGGAAAACAAGTCCGTAAATTCTTAACCTATCCATTTTTTCATCTTAGCATCACGAGTAATATATATATAAGCGATTGTAGGATCGAATGATCGGGGATGCCATGAGCAAAGCCAGTGGTTGAATTAGATTCATGCTTTCACACACAATGTTCTGTTTTAACTTTCTTTTTGTAGGCGACGAGTATTTTCGCTTTGGTACGAATTCATAGCTCTAACATCAAGTTTGTCATTCTCTTTCTGTTCTGATCAGACAAAGAAGACGGCTGTGAAGAAAAGCACCCTTAATCCAGATTGGTCGAATGATGATCAAGAGCTTAAGTTCACTAATGTTTCATTGTGATGATATGAATGAGTCAGGCTTTGGATTTTGCAGGAATTGTTGGATGACGATAGATTCCCCAAATTTAAACGGAAGGACTTCCTGGGAGAAGCTCTGATTGATATAGAGCCTCTGATTCAAGAATCATATCCCATGGCAACCGGAAAGAAGGTATCATTTTCCCCAAAACGATTTACAGCAATAAAAAATAATAAAAGGAATGTTTTTCTGTGTGCAGGGATCAATGCTCACGCTAAGTAAGGAAGAGAGACAAACGCATAAGGAAAACTAAAAATTCCTCTTCCATCAGCGATTATAAGAGAATAAAAATTAATTCCCCAGATCTCAAAATCAAGCACCAATCAGAGATTATAAAAGAATTTAAAAGTCAATACTTCATAATCGTTTTCACACACAGCAATTCATAGAAAACGCATCTCATACTCAGGGGATCACACGCAGCAATTTCAGCCATGGAGACTTGGATTTCAAACTGCAATTCTCACATAAGGGAGGCTCTGATACCAATTGAAGGGTTTTACTTGTGGGTATAACTAAATACTTTAAACCCTAACCAAGATCTACTCCTATGCAAGAAATTAAACTTAATGCACAGCGGAACTTAGAAATCAAGCTTAATGCACAGCGGAACTTACTTTCCATCTTCAAAGGCTGCGGACAGCTTCCAAGGCTCTGGGTTGATATGCTCCTGGTCTTGACTTGAGTTGTTGGCTCTCGAATCCTTCCAAGAACTTGCAATCCTTTTCTCTGGAGAGTATCCTGTCTTCAAATGGAGCAGACAATTTTTCTGGATGATTGCAAGCCTTGGAGACTCAGCCCTTTTATAGCAGTGCCAAAGAAAAAGATTCTAATCCTAGGGCTGCTGAAATTTAGCTAATACTTGGGAAACAAGTCTGAAAAGAAATCTGGAGTTTCCGATTTTATAAAAACTTCAAATCGGGAAACTTCAGAAAAAACTGAAATAAATCAGAATAAATTCTGATTTCCTTATTTAGCTCAATTTATTACTGCTATTATTTTAATCAACTATAATCGGTCCATTAACAATTATAATTGATTAACATTATTCTATATGTATTTGTATCCAAATCCTTATTTAAATACGTATAATGCCATGACTTAATTAATCACATTGTTTGGCATGTTTTAATCATTACATAAATGTAATCTTTCGACAGTATTTGATATCATAATCATAATGCACGTATGTCCAACTTAATTATTGTAATTAGACGTCTCTAAATCCAACAAATTATATACACGGTTTGCATTATAAAATAATAGCAGTTTTATGATAGTTCAATTCAATTGAATTCCCAATGACATGACCAGGTACATGATCGGCTTTTGTCATCAACCTCCCTTAGACGTTGGTCATGAACATACAGAGACAGTGGAAACTCACGCGATTGTGTTAAATAATAATGGGCGGTACAGCAAGATCACTTCAATATGCTGAATTCAGTTTGTTATGCAGTTTGCGATGAGCGTATAAGTGACACTAGAGAGTCAAAAAATGTTGCGGGATCAAGTTTCAATAGATCGCCACTGGATGTTGCGGGATCCAGTTCCAATAGATTGCCACTGGATGTTGCGTGATGCAGTTCCAATAGATCGCCACTGGCTGGCCGATGCAGGTGGGATATACCTTATTTTCTAATCTTTTGTTTTATTCATAATGATTCAATTACTACATCCGTAATCATAAATTAAGTGACTTGTTTTTTATAACTAGTTGTAAGAATTTCCTATTATCCATACATTATTAGTTATTCATGCATCAGTTAGTGCTTATTGTCCATGCATCATGTAGTTGCAGGAACAGCCTATTGCCCATTATCCATAGATCAATTACTAGTTATTCATTCAGTTACAAGTTATCCATGCATAACTACCAATTTTTTTTAATGTTCTAACATATTGTAGCTAGTTGATAGATATAGTTGATCCACAACATGGATAAGTATCCTTATCCAACTTGAAATTAGATGGAATCATATATCAGAGTTCTACTGTAATACTTATGAACATTATTGATAATGCTACAACTAGCACATCCTCAACTTCGATGGGATCATATATCAGAGTTGGACTGTAATACTTTTGAATGGTATCATATATCAGAGTTGGATTGTAATACTTATGGACATTCTTGATAATGTTTCAACCAGGACATCCACAACTAGACACCCTCATTAGTAACTCATTAGTAGTCGACAAAGCAAGTTGTAGATGGATCATATATCAAAGTTAAAGGATGATACTTATAGACATTCCTCTAGATGTGCTATATTTTTTCTTCTGCTTCGTGGATTCAAAAGTCCACTTCCAAACATATCCATCATTGCTTCTTCCTCTATAAAGAGGTGGAGTGAGCCAATCTTCAAGCCAATGGATGATTATAAATTTGATTCAAGTTTTATATATGGTTATTCAAAATAATTATGTAGAACATGAAGCAATGTTGGTAGTGGTTTATCCACACCTTAATCCACCTATATTAAAAAGGAGATAAAAATCATAGATTAATAAGACATCTAAAACTTAAATTAGATTGTCCATCTAGCTAAAAATGAAAAATTGGAAGAACATTTATACATTATTTTGAACCCTTTGGGGTTAATCTAAGCTAATTGTGATGTTGTTCACTGTGTGATAACCAGATATTCTTTGTTGAAGACCAAGAGCCACGATATTTTGAAAAGTGTTGCAGAATCAGGATTATGGAAAACTCACCATAGTAACAAAGACACTTTGAAAAATGCTTTTAAAGAATGCGATCATGTTATTTTTTTCTTTTCGGGCCAGAAAAATAACCACTTTTGGGTACAGAGACTAACCATTATGCTTTAACCTTTCCAAACTGGTCTGGGATGGTGAATTTAGAAGCTTTTTATACCTCTAGAAGCTACAGTATTGATTAGGTATTTGATCTGTTACTACAGTTGCTAAAGACAATTCACGTCTTCTCTTGTAGGGTTGTGCAAAGATGATGTCCAAAATAGGGGAATCTGGTCGAGGAACAGTAAAGGGCACTGGAGAGGATTTCCAAATCAGATGGTTCAAGGTAAAAAAATAAAAATAAATTGCATGTTCATGTTGATTTGTAATTGCTTATACACAATATCTCAGCAGAAATTTTGAAATCCTTCCCTACTTTGGAAGCTTTGTTCCCTGCCTGACGAGAAGATAGAAGGTCTGACCAATAGGTTAAAAGAAGATGAGCGTGTGCAGGTTTGCTAATTTTTCCATTTACTTGGTTATTTTTTTTAATTTTATGAAACTGGGTATATCAATTACTTTTAAGAATGTGGTTGTACTAGTTTTAATAATGATGGAGGATATCAACCAGGATAGTAGTATATATATAGCCTGCATATCCTTTAAAACCTGGTTATATATACATTTAATATGTAGAATAAACTACATCTTGAACATGTATATCAAATCTGGGTATAAGGCCATAAAAGAGAATTCATCTCTTGCAATTGATTCTTACTTAGTGATAATGTTTTACAGAAGAGTAACGATGGGCAGGAATTAGACCAAGCTATTGGAGAGACAATACTTTCATTATTTCTTCAAGAATCAAACAATGATGATCTCATGGTAAGCATGGATTTGGCATATTACTCTCTAGCCTTTGTGAACATTAGTGATAATATATATTACTTTGTATATTGTACAACAATCATATTAATAATCTTTGGCTAACTAATTACTGAAGGCTATTGCAAAGAAACAAGGTACACGTATTTGTTTAGGACGAGATGGAAAGATTCTAGATTTAAAGGATGGATCTCAGCGGGAGCCGGATTAGTAATTTACAAACATGAGATTTACAATCTACAATATGAATATGGATTGTTTAATAACCTTCTGTAAGGACATGATAATGAGGAGCAATTTTCCACAATAAATACATTGTGGAAAATATTTGAAATATGACAATGCTTTTGGTTATTTATATAAAAATAAATTATTTTGTTTTATTTATGCGTATTGTTAATATTTATTTAATAATTTTTAATTATATATATATATATATATATATATATATATTATTTAATAAAATTCAATTTTTTATTATAAAATTAATTTCATTATAATTATTTTCTTTACTTATAAATTCACACGTAACAAAAACCTTGAAAATATATTTCTATTTTTTTCTATCCCTCAAATAACCATGAACCTTGAAAGGTGGAATCAAGAAATTCAATAAACAAAAAGTGTAGCTCGACCTATATTCATTATATCTAATAAAATATCGGGTGACAACACATTCTTTCGAGGAATAAATATTATGTTCTCCAAGAGCTATCTATAAGAAATTGGAAATAAGAACAAATTTTCACTTTAAATGCTTTATTCTTTATATCCTTATAAACGGAATGGTGATAAAATTATGTTTTTCATAATTTATTTTTATTAGTGTAGAATTTTTTTCATATAATTGAGCATTTTAAAAAATAGTTTTTGTGGTCTTTCAAATGTCTAAACAATCTCTTCCAAATTTTGGAAATAATTTGATCATTTTTTATGTTTAATTGGTGGACTATAGAACTATTCAATTATAAATAAACAAAGAAATAAAAATGAAGAGTAATGTGGTTATTAGGTTATGGAGACATTCAATCATAAATAAGGAAGGAATTTAGATGAGCCAAGATGGGCCAAGCAATCTAACAAATTAAGGCATTTTTTTATGAAACAATTCAATAAACTATCACACAATTGCTATAAGATCATAAGATAAGATAAATATGATGACAAATGATATAATGTCATATAATTAAATTTTCAACTTTTATTTTATTAAATTTGCACTAATTTCAAATTAAGTCCTTCAAAGAGAAGGTGAAAAACAATTTTTCTAAAGTTCAAAATTGGAGTTTCTAAAGTGCAAAATCCAATTTTGAAAGTGACAAACAATGCTAAAATTGTTTTTATAAAGTCCAAAATTGGAGTTTCTAAGGTGCAAAACCCAATTTCAAAAGTATCAATATCTTTCCAAAATTGCACCCATATTTTATTAAATTTCGACTAATCTCTTTAAAGATAATGTCAAAATTGTTAAATTTTGAGCATTAATTCACAATACTCTAGGATCTTCACTGAGAGAATAACATATACAGTATATCAATGCATAACAATCACAATAAGCATGACAAGCATCACAAGAATCAAAAGCATGAGAGACAAGAGACACAGAGTTTCCGTGGGGAAAACCCTAAGGTGAAAAACCCCACAACTTTCTCAGAGATAGAGAGAGCAATGGCTCAACCAAAGTACAACCAAAATACACTGAGATAGTCTCCTAGTATCAGATGATCCTCCTCCTCACTAGTGCGCCACTTTCTGAGTGAGAGAAGTGTGAGTTTCTGAATGATCAAAATAGAGATCTCCCGATCTCTATTTATACTAACCTGTTTGCCTAGTGACCTTATGGGGCCGACTTGTCTAGCTAGGTACATCCACAATATAATATAGATTTCAGGGCTGACCCCACACATGGTGGTCTAATAACCCGTCACCAAGTACACACACTTGCGACACTTGTCAATACACATGACGACACTTCCTTATAGAGGAATAACACATCTCTTATAAGGGTACAATAAATATATATGAAATACATAGATGAAATACATTCTGAAGTTACATATACATCAACACTCCCTCTTAACTAGGAAGGTATTTCTCGACACAAATCTGCTAGACAAGTCTTCTTCTCGGGATCATCGTCATCAATCATCATCATCATCATCGTCACTGTTGCTGCTATCTCAACCAATCTCTGACTCTACTCATCATATGAAGTTCTACAGAGCCAGTCCCTTTTCATACTGGATGTAGGCCCACCACCTGCAGGTCTTCGTCATCATTGGCCATACTGTGGAAATCTCAGGACTTATTACGTGCGTCACAAAACCTTAAAAGAGTCTCTTGACTAGCAAGAACCCCAAAGAGCATCTGAGGTCTTTTTCATCTTGTCCAGATCTCTAGGACTTATTACATGTGACCCCACCACAAAACCTCGAAAAAGCATCCCAGGACTGATTACGAGCATAAGGCTCAACCTATCGGATCTCCCAGGGCACATATTACATGTGGTCACCACAAAACCTCGAAAGAGCATCCCAGGATTGATTACGAGCACAAGGCTCAACCTATCGGATCTCCCAAGGCACAAATTACATGTGGTCATGGCAAAACCTCGAAAGAGCATCCCAGGACTGATTACGAACACACAGCTCAACCTATCGGATCTCCTAGGGCACAAATTACATGCCATAGGACAAAACCTTGAAAGAGCATCTGCCAGATATCCCAAGGCACAGATTACATGCCATAGGAAAAACCTCAAAAGACTATCTGCACATCTCCCAGGGCACAAATTATATGTCCTCCCAAGCAAAACCTTGAAAGAGCATTTGCTAGATATCCCAGGGTACAAATTACATGCCATAGGCAAAACCTCGAAAGACTATCTGCAAATCTCCTAGGGCACAAATTACATGCTTATCTGCACAACCTGTTCCACAGCCACAGAGTATCAACCTGATACTCACCATACATCATCCTGATGTACACCTGATCATCATCACTACAACATCCTGCTGCATGTCATCTGGAGCAACATCCTGAAGCTCGTCATCCATGATCATCCTGATCATACAATGCATCTACCTGATGCATACCAAGTATCTACCTGATACATATCATCATACATGATCCACCTGATCATACAGTGTATCCACCTGATACAAATACAAATACATGATACATATCACCATACATGATCCACCTGATTATACAATGTATCCACCTGATACATATACAGATACATGGTCCAAGCATCCAACATGATGCATATACAAAAATACATACAAGTGATCCAACTAATCATATCCAACATCCAACATGATGCATACATACATATAAATGATCCAACTGATCATATCCAACATCCAACATGATGCGTACATACATATAAATGATCCTACTGATCATATCCAGCATCCAACATGATGCATACATACATATACATATAAATGATCCAACTGATCATATCCAGCATCCAACATGATGCATACACAGAGTAGTAACTGGAGCATCGTCCTGATACTCATCATCCAGTGCTTACATCCATAGCCATGTGAAGGATCCTTCTTCCAACATTTTTGGAATGGCTTCTGCAAATGTGTCCATCACTTCTTCCTAGAAGTGTCATCAATCTAAAGAACACCAAGCCTTTCCTTGAAGTACTCGAACTTCACCCTGGCTAGTGGCTTCGTCAGCACATCTGCAATCTGCTCATCCATCGCAACGTACAGGAGCTTCACAGCTCCTCTCTGCACCATATCCCTAATATAGTGATATTTGATCTCTATGTGTTTTGACCTGTCATGAAACACTGGGTTCTCAGACAGCTTCACACAACTCTGGTTATCACAAAAGATACCAGTAGCATCCAATGGGAGATCAAATAACTCAGACAGTAGCTTCCGTAGCCATACTGCCTCACAACCAGCTGAACAGGCTGCAACATACTCAGCCTCAACTGCACTCAGTGCTACGCAGGACTGCTTCCTGCTAAACCAAGAGATCACACCTGATCCCATATTGAAGCAGCATCCAGATGTGCTCTTCCTATCTGCAGCACTACTTGCCCAATCTAAATCAACATAACCCTGGAGGTTAAACTTTTGATTCGCTTCATACTTGAGCCCATAATCCATTGTACCCTTCAGGTACCTCAGAACATGCTTTACAACAACCAGGTGAACACTCCTCGGATTTGTTAGGAACTGACTCAATGTGTTTCACAGCAAAGCAAATATCTGGTCTCGTGTTCGTCAAGTACATCAAGGACCCAATCATTTGACGATACATAGAGATATCAACTAGCTCAGATGAAGCACCACATAGAAGCTTCAGATTCGATGCCATAGGTGTGGCCATGGCCTTACAATCTATCATCCTGAATCTCTTTAGGATATCTACTGTGTACTTCCCTTGACCAAGGAAGATCCCACCTCCATTCTGCCACACCTCCATACCTAGGAAATAATGCATCATTCCCAAATCTTTCATATCGGACTCGACAGCAAGCTTTCTCTTAGTATCTGCAATCAATCTGTCATCTCCTGTTACAAATAAGTCATCCACATATAGGAGTAGAATCACAGGATTCCCTTCCTCAACCGTGTAGTAAAGGTTGGAATCCGCTTTACTCTTGGTAAAGCCCAAACTAGATAGGAAACTGTCCATCTTACCATACCAAGTTCCGGGAGCTTACTTCAAGCCATACAAGGATTTCTTCAATCTGCACACATATGACTCCCTGTCATGTATTTTGAAACCGAGTGGCTGCTCCACATATACTTCCTCTTCAACTACACCATTCAAGAAAGCAGTCTTGACATCCATCTGATGTATTTTCCATTTCATTACTTTTATATTTCTTTATGCTGCCATCTGCAGCATGCTTGATCTGATAGATTCATATGGAAGTCATAACAAACTTCCCTTTAGGTCTTGGGACTACATCCCAAACATCATTCTTCGTGATCGACGGATCATGGCATTCTTCCCATATCCTGGGAACTTCAATATCTTCAATAGATATCTTTGTTGTTGGAACAAATGTTGTAGTCCTTCTTTCGTAGGTGAAGGTATATGGTCTTTCCTACAAAACAAGTTAAATTGCATGATTAGAAACATCTCATAATTTTCAAAACATATTCTTACACATAAAGAAATATGTTACACAGTCATGCAATTGTCTTTGCCATTGCTTCAATACAACATTTATCCATGTTCCATAACTTTCTAGATGCCTTCCAGTCTCTGTCAGAACATTGTTAAGAGTTTGCACTACTCCCAACATGTCAGCAAAGAGGTTTCATTCTAGATAAGTAGCAATGGAATTTTGTATAGTGACATAAGCCACTTACCCATCACATGCATATTAGTAGTATACTATTCATTAATGTGATCATTCTAATATGCACAATACATATCCTAAGTCTAGGAACATGAGCATATACATCATTGAACAATTTTATTTAAACAAACAGATATGCAAGAAATGATAATTAAAAATACTTATCTTTGTTTGTTGTTGGGTGGACTCCCTCTGAGTTTTTGCTTCCTTGCAGGAGCTGCTGGAGTCCTAATCTGAAGTAGCTTCTTCTACACCTTTCTATTGTGGAATGTAGAGAGATGGTCAACTTCCTCTGAATATCTGCATCCTTGCAAAAACCACTGGAGTGTGCTCCCTCTTGATCTTTGCTTCCTGGATTACCTGTTCTTGAACTTATATTCATTCTCGATCCCTATGCATGCTTATTAGTATCATCATTGTGTTAACCTCGAGGTCTCATACATAATCATTAGTATAATCTAAATATTATCAAAACACAATAATCTCAAGCATGTATAGTCATGATCATTTCAAACAGAAATAATAAGCATTCTGATGGTTAGTCATAAACATAATATACCTAAACCCATGATTACTCAAACCTATGACTCATCTGGTTAGTCATATCATTAATTAAGGTAAGAAACATAATATGCGTAAGTCCTAGATTACTCAAACTTGTAACTTCAAGAGTAATCATTATCAATCATACAAAAGTACATGATATATATATAACAAAACATACCTGGTCATCATATTTGCTAGTTATGTCTAGCAATGTGTTCTTGTTCTCTTCAATGACCTGCATAACTCATTAGTTAACTTTTGCAAAAACAAGTTATACATACCTCTATGTGATCCATGACTATGGATGAATCTTTGTCTTTATGTCACCATGGCATGTTCAGGTTGTCCCTTCAATTTATACAAACCTCCCTCTTGCTCTCCAATCACTATTGCATCATCTATGGTCTTTCTCTTTGGCCACATTAGGACTTGGCCATCCACAAATGCAACCCTCATACCTTTTGCATCCAATGCAGAGATGGAGAGTAAGTTCTTCTTGAGCCCAGGTACATAAAGGACTTCTTTCATCTTCAAAGAATTTCCAGAATCTAGGTTGTAGGAGGCTTCACCACTTCCTTTGATTGGGTATTGATAATCATCCCCAAGTTTCACCTTATGGGGTGATTCATGTTCAGATAGATTCACAAAAGATTCCTTAAACCCAGTCATGTGTTTGGAATCCCCACTGTCAATCAACCAATCATTACAACCATGGGAGATAGTAACTGTGAGAGCATAAATTAGAACATACTCTTCTTCACTTGATGAGTCATCATCACTATCACTTTCTGCCTTAGCCTTCTTCTTTGGGGGTTCATCATCTTCGGCAGCATGAGCATGATATCTTCTTTTGTTATTCTTCTTCTTGTTGTTGAAGTTGTTGTTGTTGTCTTTCTTCTTCTTGGGACAATCTGAAGCAAAGTGTCCCTTCTCATTGCAATTGAAGCATCTGAGATCTTTCTTATCTTTATGATAATGGTGGTGTGAGAATTTCCTGTTATGAGATGATTCCTTCTTGGACTTTCCTTTCCTGGCATGTGCTGTGAGAGCTTGATCTTCATTTCCCATCTTTTCTTCTCGAGCCACAAGCTTAGCTTTTTCTTGAGAGCATTCCTCCCACAGTCTACTGAAAGAGATCAATTTCTTTCTTGCACAGATTCCTTGAATAAAGGAGTCCCATGACCTAGGTAGGCCATTTATAACAATTTCACCATTGTCCACTACTTCATCCACAACTTCAAGTTGTTCCTTGATCTGAGATACCTTGGAGAAGTAAGATTGAATGGTTTCTCCATTCAACATCTTGACCCCTTTCAATTGATTCCGCAGAGTCATCTTTCGATTTATGTTCTTCCCTTCAAATAACTTGGTCAAAGAGTCAAACATCTCTTTGGGTGTCATTAGAGAAGACACATGGGGTATGAGATGGTCTTTGATAGAATCAGCAATGATTCTCTTTTCCTTGACCAAGTTCATCTTATGCAATACCTTAGCCTCTTCAGCCTTTGGGATAGGGATGTCTTCTTTTATATATGAGTCCAACTCACTCTCTTCCAGGATTAACCCAATCCTATACTTCCAAGCTCGGAAGTTATTAGCTCCTTCAAGATTATCTTCAATCTTGGCGTGGTGAGACATATTAAAGAGTACTTCAAATGGAAATATAAAATATTTAGGTCTTACCACTTGAAATGCTAAAAACTAGATCTGGTCCCGGATTAGGGTTTGTTGAAAAAACCCTAAAAATTCAAAATGTGAATTTCAACTTTTTGAAAGGATAGAAAGATGTGCCTTGATGAGCTGATCAGCCTGGTGTATTCAGAATTTGAGATCAGTAAAGCTTTACCCTTTAGATTTTCCTTTTTGTCCTCCCGAGTTCACTAGGGAGAGCCCTGAATTAGGGTTTGAGTTTCCCGAAGATCTACCCAGCCAAAAATCTCGATCCAAATCTCTAAAATTCGATTTTTGCAAGGAGCTTCCAGCTATGTCTTCAGATTTCAAAAATTCCTATTTTTGTGGAAACCCTAATTTTTAGGGCCAAATCTAAAAATGCTCAGAATTGAATTCTGATTGGACAGATAGATTTTCCTTGATGAGTAGAGTCAATCTACTATACTTCTTTTCCAAAATTTGTGGAGAGAAACCCAATAAACAAGAAACTCAAGTTTTCGTCACTGTAAAATGTCTTCTTCTCAGGTTAGCTCTGATACCATGTTAAATTTTGAGCATTAATTCACAATACTCTAGGATCTTCACTGAGAGAATAACATATACAGTATATCAATGCATAACAATCATAATAAGCATGACAAGCATCACAAGAATCAAAAGCATGAGAGACAAGAGACACAGAGTTTCCATGGGGAAAACCCTAAGGTGAAAAACCCCACAACTTCCTCAGAGATAGAGAGAGAAATGGCTCAACCAAAGTACAACCAAAATACACTGAGATAGTCTCCTAGTAGCAGATGATCCTCCTCCTCACTAGTGCACCACTTTCTGAGTGAGAGAAGTGTGAGTTTCCGAATGATCAAAATAGAGATCTCCTGATCTCTATTTATACTAACTTGTTTTCCCAGTGACCTTATGGGGCCGACTTGTCTAGCTAGGTACATCCACAATATAATATATATTTCAGGGCCGACCACACACATGGTGGTCTAATAACCCATCGCCAAGTACACACACTTATGACACTTGTCAATACACATGACGACACTTCCTTATAGAGGAATAACACATCTCTTATAAGGGTACAATAAATATATATGAATACATTCCGAAGTTACATATACATCAACAAAAATCAACTTTTCTAAATTCCGAAATTGGAGTTTCTAAAGCATAAAATCCAATTTCAAACTTGTAGTTTCATAACTTCAATTCTAGCCACATACAAGAATCTCATTATGATGGCTAGAATAGAAGCCATCATAATGTTTTTAGCATTCACATGTTACAATAATTTCAAAGTTTTCCAAATGGATTTCAAGTTAACATTTCTAAATGGAAACTTAGAATAAGAAGTGTACATTGAGCAAAGTAAGGGATTTCAACTATCGGAAGACAAAGACTATGTATGTAGACCAAAGATCGCACTCTATGGTCTAAAGAAATCCACTAGAGAATGGTATTCAAGTCTTGACAAATACCTACAACAAAAAGGTTTCATAGAGGAGTTGCAGACAATAATCTCTACATCAACTTTGAAAATGAAAATTTGATTATTATTGTGGATTATGTAGATGGCATCATTTTTGGAATTGACATTGATAATTGAAGTCAAAGGTTTGTAGAAGAAATACAAAACAAGTTTGAGATGTCTATACTGGGAGAGTTGTCATTCTTTCTTGGATTGCAGATTTCCCAATCTAAACAATGAATATTTATTTCTCAAACCAAACATATTAAAGAAATGTTGGAATAGTTTAGAATGGAAGATTGCAAACATGTTAGCACTCCCATGGTTACAGGCTACAAGTTGAGAAAAGATGATGAATCCTTGGAAGTAAATCAAACTCAGTATAGGTCGATGTTTGACAACTTACTATATGTGACAAAATCAAGGCTAGATGTTATGCAGAAAGTAAGATTGGTTTCAAGATTTCAATCTACGCCAAAATAAACACATGTTTAAGCAGTAAAAATGATCTTCATATAACTAAAAGGTACATTGGAGTTTGGATTGTGGTATCCAAAAGGTAGGATTTTACTTTAACTTCCTATACTAACACAGATTGGGTAGGAAGTATTGACAATAAAAAGTACAACTGGAGGAGAATTTTTTTTGGGTAATTGTTTGGTATCTTGGTTGAGCAAAAAGCAGTTTTTAGTTTCTCAGTTTACAGCAGAAGCTGATTACATCGCAACAACAAATTGTTGCACTCAAGTTCTCTAGATGAAGAAAGCATTGCAAGACATTAAGGTAGAATATGAACATCCAATCTTGTTAATGCATGACAACACTAGTTCCATAAACATCTCTAAGAATCCTGTTATGCACTTAAAAACAAAGCACATTCCTATCAAGTATCATTTTCCAAGAGAACAAATTACATAATTCCTACTAAGGAACAAATTGCATATATCTTTACCAAACACCTTCCCAGAGATACATATGAGAATCTTCGACACAAATTGGGGGTACTTTTTATCTCCAAATAGATACATTAAGCTCAGGGGGAGCAACCCTTTGCCATTGATGCCAAAGGTGGAGAAATTGCATAGGGGAAGAAGCAACAAATAATGGAATTGTGTAGAGATAAAATTGCGTAGAAATAGAATTGCACAGAGACATAATCGCGCAAAGAAATAGAATTATGTAGAAATAGAACTGCGCAAAAACAAAATTGCGTAAAAACGGTGACATAATTGCACAAAGACATAAATTACATAGGGAGTATCTACAGGTTTGTTGCGGAATTTTCTAAAGGTTATCATCAGTGGCAAAGGGGGAGATTATTGATATTGTTGTCATTGATGTCAAAGGAAATGATATATTGTTGTTATTAATGTAAAATATAGGGGGATACTACAGATAGAGATTGCAAGATAAAAATTGTGGGAAATATAGTTTTTGATTGCCAATTTGGATACCTTATATTGGAATGCATTTTTACTCTCTATATATAGCTCAATTTAGCATATACGTTACATGGTTGGAAATATTATTCCAAGACCTTTCCAACAGTATATGGAAGTCCCTCTAACTCCATAGGAATGAGAAGATATGAAATAATTTGTAAATTTGACCTAGCTAGAATGTTAGGTCCACCCTGCTAGGATATTGAATAATTATGTTGTGTTGGCCCAGAAAGTGATTTAAGACTACTATAAATAAGTGGAGTGCTCCCTCATTTGTTTATTCATCTAAACACTTATGGAGCTCTAAAAAAGGTGTGCACTTGTTTGAGAGGAAGGTCTTCTAGGGTTTGGAGATGGATTTGAAGATGTTTTTTGGGTTCTTGAAGATATTCTTGATGATATTGTTTTGAATGTTTTTCTTAAATGTTTCTAAGGTTCTCTAAGGAAGAAGAGGTGCACCTTGTGAGAGGAAGGGAAGTTTTCTTGTAGGTTCTACTTTCGATAAGGTGGAGAAATTGAAAGTAGTAAAGATTGTCTTGTGTAGAACAAAGTGCAACAATGCAGAGTATGATAGTAGTCATGCATAGAGTAGAGCATGATAGAGAATATTGTGGCAGTAGTCTTGCGTAGAGCATAGTGTTATAGAGTGTGATAGTAGTAAATATTGTCTTGTGTAGAGTAGAGAGTGAAAGAACATAGTGTGACATGTAAGTTGTTGTGTAGTACAAGAATCTCCAATTATGAAATTATGAAATTATGAAACTACAAGTTAGAAATTGGATTTTACACTTTAGAAACCCCCAGTTGGATGCTACTTGTATCTCCTGTGACAACCAGAGTTGTGTGAAGTTGTCTGAGCACCCGATTTTCCATGACAGGTTGAAGCACATCGAGATCAAGTATCACTATATTAGGGATATGGTCCAGAGAGGAGCAGTGAAGCTCCTGTATGTTGCGACGAACGAGCAGATTATAGATGTGTTAACCAAACCATTAGCCAAAGTGAAGTTCGAGTACTTCAGAGAGAGGCTTGGTGTTCTTCAGATAGAAGATACTTCGAGGAGGAAATGATGGGACACATTTGCAGGAGCCATTCCAAGCATGGTGGTAGGAGGATCCTTCCCCATAGCCGTGGATATAAGTGTTGTGTGATGAGCATCAGGATGATGCTCGTGATGATATGCATCAGGATGATGTACTGTATGATGATGATCAGGATGATCATGTGATAATGATATGCATCAGGATGATGCACTATATGATGATGATCAGTATGATCATGAGCATCAGAATGATGCTCCATGCGAGGATGATCAGGTTTATCATGAGTATCAGGATGATACTTCGAGGTCTTTGATATGTGGCAGGTTGTGTAGTAGCATATTATAGCTCCCTGGGAGATCTGATAGGTTGAACAGTAAGCTCGTAATTAGTCCTGGGATTCTCTTTCGAGGTTTTGCGATGGAGGCATGTAATCAGTCCTGGAGATCCGATATGTTGTGCTAGTCACGTAAAAGTCCCGGGAGGCGCTTTATAGATCTTTCCGGTCGTTATAGGCACATAAAGGATCCTGAGATGCTCTTTCAAGGTTTTTCCTGTCCACATGTAATCAGTCCTGGAGATCCGATAGGTTGTGCTAGTCACGTAAAAGTACTAGGATGCTCTTTAGAGATCTGGTCGGTCGTAAAGGATCCTGAGATTCTCTTTAAAGGTTTTGTGAAGGGCTGCATGTAATTAGTCCTAGGAGATCTTGTCGGTCGTGCTAAGGCACATAAAGGATCCTGGGATGCTCTTGTCAGGTTTTGCAGAGGCACATAATCAGTCCTGAGATTCCACCTCTATCAAGTCCCTTGCAGAGATGATGAAGACCTACAGGAGGCTAGGCCTACATCCAACATGAAAAAGGGTTGGCTCTGTAGAAATTCCTATGACAAGAAGAATTGAGAGATAGCACCAGTGATTGAGATGACGAGTATAGCAGTAGTGACGATGATGCTCCGTGATCCAGTGACGATGATCCAGCTCCAGAATTGAAGACTTGTGTCGATATGTATTGATGACCTGTGTTAAGAGAATACCTTCCTAGTTAAGAGGGATTGTTGATGTATTTGTAACTTCGGAACATATTCACTTGTATATTGTATGTATTACATTTGTAGTTTATTGTAACCCCAACAAAGATGTATTATTCCTACAGTTGGAAGTGTCGTCATTTTTATTTGCAAGTGTCGCAAGTTACATTGTAAGTGTCGTAACTTATATTTGATGGGTTATTAGACCACCTTGATGGGGTTGGCCCTGTATGAGTAATGTGGATGGGTTATTAGGCTTACTTTGGAAGTCAGCCCAGTTAGGGTTAAAGGAAGGTTAAGTTGTTGTATAAATAGAGAGTGTGTCTCTCTCATTTCATTCATTCACTCACTCATCCAACTCGCATAGTTCAGAGAGAGGAGTGCGCATAAGTGGAGGAGGAGTAGTTGTTGGAGACATCTATATTTTGGGGTTTGATCTTTGTGATCTTTGTATTGGTGCTTATTCTATCTCTGAGGAAGTCGAGGGGTTTTTCACCTTCTTGGTTTTCCCCTGTGAAATGCTTTGTGTCCATTGTCTCTTGTGATTGTTATGTTGTGCATGTTATTCTCTTAGTGATCCTAGATAATATTGAATGAAATTATCAAAAAATTAACATTCCAATTCCTTTTGATGGTCCTTCGCTTCCCGGGTTTTCACTCTTTCAATCCTTTCTAACGCTCGTTGTTCAGTTGCTATCACCCTAGATGCCTTTGTTTCCTTTGTGAGATATTTCTTTCACTATTTTAATTCTTCCATGTTTTGTTTCTTTTGATCAGATTCCATCAAAAGGTTGATGTAGTCTTCTGATGTTAGAAGCTGAGAACTTCAGCCCAAATGGAGAACATCTGTTGTTCCTTTCCTACCTTGTATTGGCACCATCTCAATTGGAAATTTTAGGATTTGGCCAAGTGTCGGTGTGTTGACCATTGGCGGTGGTTGAGGATAATATAGGATAGGTTCTCCAACTGCATTGTATTCTTTGGCTACTTCCTCTTCCTGCACGTTAGGTTCTTCTAGTGACCCAGGATCTGCATAAAAATGGACAATTTCATCGTGCATCTATGCTTCTTGCGAAGGCATGCTAATGCTTTCATCATTAATATTTGTGATAGACTAATTGTTCAAGTTCATCATTGCTTCTACCATCCATGATGGTTGTGATACCATGGTTGGAAATGTCAAGAGGTCATTATTGCTGTGTAGACCATGACCACCATTGGCCTCATCAAAATTATCATTGGCATATGGAGTATGTGCTTTGTAATCCATTTGTTCTTCACATGGTCCACCCTCCTTCATGTTATCTTCTGCTAGTTCCTATTCGTACTATGTACAACATTGACATCTTCATCATCATCACCATCATCTGTAGCTTGGTAGTTTCCTTGATATAGGGACAACATATTGTCTGCAATGCCTACATTTGCTTGGCCATCCACATTTGCTTTTGGGAATCCACATACTCATGGTCATCCAAATGAAATGCTTGGATACAACTAGTATCATGGATAAGAGCATCATAATTAAGTGTCCATATACCCATTCTCCTAAAACTAACCTTGATGTTCGAGGGCGTGAGATCCTTTTTAAAAGATTTTCTTACAAGATCATCTAACTAACCACTCTTTACCTCTACCCCTGGGTTCTTCACCATCCACAATGCTCAATTTGACATGAAATAACACTTGAAGGGACCAAACACACTCACATCGATGGGTTGCATCCTGTGAGTTGTAACGGCGGGAAGTGCTAACAAGTCAATACCCAACATGTTTGCCTCCTCGATTGTTTGCGTTGCGATGTGGGTGCCATGGCCATCTAAAACGAGTAGGTGTCCATTGTTAGGAAAGATACCAACTGGTATAGATTGGGAAAAGTGAGAAGCCAATTCAAAAATAGTTCTTTAGTCATCCATGCATGGGGATGTGCAACCATACATGCTCCTGGTTCACAATTTTGGATGTAGTTTTTCAGGTGACTTTTACCCTTGAACAAGTAAAATCCAGGGATTGAATAGCCAATTGCACTCATAGAGAAGAGAATGGTTATACACTGCTTTCTCTTAGGAAGAATATTTGGTACATTCTGACTCCCTCTCTTGGCAGTTACTCACATGCCACAATTCCTTCCCGCTTGTAACCCTATTTCATCACAATTCCATATATGTTCTGGAGTGTAACAATGTTTCTTGTATGCACTAGAAAGTGTGCCGTAGAACCTGGACACAACTGTAGGGAAAAGGTTTAGTGCCCTGTCTCTATCAAGGCCCTCATCTGTTTGCAAGACAAGTTTTGGACGCCATTTTTTAAACCCAACCCACCATGATTTACTAGGAAACCATCTTTGAATGGGTTTGGCCTCCTCTGAAATATTTGAGCAATAATGGATTTTGGTTGTATCAACTCCATCCCATGTCCCAATTGGGCCATCTCGTTACACCACATAACCACCTCGTCCTCCTCGTGTTTAGTTGGAATTGTAAGAGGCCCCCTCCACTTGGTATGTGTTAGGCCATTTATCTAATAATGGATTGATGTGGGTGCTATCCCATTATTTTTGGAAGCTTCTCTAATTGAATATCCATGGAATTCAAAGTTGTCAATTGTAGCCAATATGTCTTGTCCATTCCACCCTCTAATATCATTGATTTTCTTTGATGAACTAGCTCTTTGAACTATGGCTTATGGTGGCATTGTGGGTGATAGTGGCACTGTGTTGTACCCATATTCATATGCCACAAAATATTCTTTGATATTTATAGGAGCACCATTGTTGTTCACATCTTGGTCGGTGTCCCCATCTTATGAGGTGCAACATAGTTGGGCACCCCTGGAAACTTGCCTCCTTATTCTCCTAGTATGAGCAACATTATTGACTCTTGGCATGGTTGAGACAACTTGCACAATTATTACATAGGCATGCATTGAATACAAATGTTGCACTGAAACATAAAGTGGTTAGACAACTTGTTTTCCTAATCAGGGCCTGTGATATTCTTTGGTGGTATTGTTTAACAATTAAAATAATAAGGGTTGTTTGACACTTAAAACAATACCATTTTTTTTATATTGTTTATCTTACATTCATAGTAGGATTACAGTGACTAGCATTCAATTTTGGCTCCTTCAACCACTAAATAAATAGCCATGAATCCAAATGCATGTAGAAATGTAGTATTATATATATAAACATTTATGAATTGCACTACGGGTATATTAATGTAGTAGAGAATGCGGTCTCGTATATATGTAAACACTTATGAAGTGTAGGCATGGAATCTGAAGACATAGATAATACTCTTAACATAAAAGGAAAAAATCATGAATGTCTACATAAACCACCATGGCACATCGATCCTCCGTTGATAGTGTTGATGCACTGTTTGAATTCCTTCTTGTTGATAGTGTTGATGCATTATTTGAATGTTTGAAATGAAAGTTGATTGGATTTTAGGAAAACTGTTGAAAGTGTTGATGCATTGATGCATTGGTTGAATGTCTTCATGTTGATAGCGTTGATGCATTGTTTGAATGTTTGAAAAGCAAGTCGAGTGGATTGTAGGAAAATTGCCAATAGTTTTTATTCACTGATGCACTGGTTGAATGTTTGCATGTTAACAATGTTGATGCAATGTCTTAATGTTTTGAAGGGAAGCCAACTGAATTGTAGGCAAACTCGTGATAGTGTTTATTCACTGTTTGAATCCTTGGAATGTAAATAGATTCAATTGTAGGCATATTGAGGTTGCTTTATAGTTATTTGTTGTTCACTTGGATTGGTATCTAGAATTGTCATGGATTGAAAACTAAAATTTAAAAATGAATGTGTAGGATTACTTTGGCTTTGATCCAATGGCTGGAAATTTGGCATTGTTGATCCTTGTGCTTTGAGAGTACTTAATGGATTATTTGATTAGTTTATTTCGGTGTCCTTGTGGTTTCGATGTGTTTAATTGTTGATTTGATGAGTTTATTTGGGTAGGTGGATTCCTTTGGGTTTGATCCAATGGTTGGAAATATGGCATTGTCGATCCTTGTGCTTTGAATGTGTTTAATGGATTATCTGATGAGTTCAATTGTGTGGCCTTATGCTTTAGATGCGTTTTATTGTTGATTTGATAAGTTTATGTTGGAAGGTGTCATTTATTGAATTGAGTGGCTTGAATCATTGAACAAACCAGTTTGAGAAGCTGACATATTTCACCCTTGCTCTGTCCATGTGTTTATGTGTGATGGGATAAAATGGTTTGGTAGTTGTATGAGGTTACTCCAAAGGTCATTCGTGGGTGTTGGAGTGATAAGAAAGGTTGCTCCAATGGTCATTTACGGGGTTTAAAGTGATGGGAATTGAGTTCTTGTAGTTTGGGCAACATAGGATGTCTTACAGTTTTGTTGGATATTTATGTGAGAACAAATCTGGATGTTAGTGGGACAAGATAGTTTGTCTGTAAAAAATACTAATTGGTGACAAGCACTTTTGTACTTAATTTAAATAATATATATATCTATTAATTTAGATCCTTGGTGCAGTTTAATGGTATGTTGAATGTTCATGTATTGGGTGGTTGAGGTGATGGGTATTATGACCACTACTGGTCCCGCACGACTATTGGCATATATCCCCTACAAATTGTTAGAGTGATTCAATATAAATATACAAGCAATCATTATCATTGTTAATGAGCTCGTAAACATATTCCAACTTGATACACACCCTTATCTCTATAATTATAGTGATGAAACCTTGGCTTGCATGATTGAGTAGAGACAATGCTTGCTCCTTATAGACCAAATAGATCTATTTTTAACCTGCATCTATCAACCACCAAGAGATATCCAACATTACCTATCGTTGTGACGAACCTTGCAAATAAACACACTTATAATTATATCTCCCAGCCAAACCCCACACATAGATACTCAGAGCCACAAACCAAAATTAAAAGAAAAATGACCCACAAACAACCATATGATAAATAGACTCCAAAATTTGTTTGACAAAACCACCACGAGTAATAGCTTTAAAAAGAAAACAACCACCTCTTTGAGAAATCAAATGATGATTGTAAACCAATCTTACAAAATTTCCCTACATTCAATGAATGCACAATGACTGCAATTTCTTATAAACGATAATTCGAAACAATCCAAATCCAAATCTGAAACGCACATGGGATGTATTTCTATAAACAATAATCCTAAAAAAACAGACTGAGAGCCCTAAGCTGAATTCTAATCTCACATAATTATATCAACTATGTGAATGATGATTTGTTTTTGGATTTTATTGTGTTAGAGTTTAGAACACCCAACGTTTTTTGATAAATACTTCACCCATCATTATGGAACAAGAAAAAATATTATAAATTCTAAAGTCTAACACAATAAAATCTAAAAAAATATCACCATCCAAAAACATATCACTATAAATATTCACTGAAAACCCCATACTCTAGATAAAATAAGAATAAATATTCACTGAAAACCCCCATACTCTAGATAAAATAAGAAATGAATGAAAGAAAATAATAACACTTAACATAATCTCACTCAACACACATGTAGCAACAATGAGGACTCGCTTCGTGCAAGAAACCAACTCTTGCTTCCAACTAATCGGCCTATAGTTTGTTGACCTTTCAAACATATACAATGATAGCTTTAGAGCCCAACTTTCCCAAACCCACACAATTAAGTAACTCGAAGTTCAAAACCAACCATAAGAAGAAAAAGCATCGAGCAAACAACGATATAATAAACAAGCTCAAAACACAAACTGTAACACTGGAAAGTTGGAAACCAAACTATCCCTCGGCAAGAGAGTTTGAGAAAGCCCACAAATTCACCCCACATTCAATCAAAACACAGAGGAGCAAACAATGGCATAAATCACTACTACACAAAGGGGGGTATTCAGACAATATTTGTGTAAATTGTCTCAACTTAAGACAAAAAAAAAATTGTGTATTGTCTTAAATATTGTCTTTAAGGGAGTGTCTTAAACTATTGTCTTAAATTATTGTCTTAAACTATTGTCTTAAGTTTAAGACAATAGTTTAAGACAATAATTTAAGACAATAGTTTAAGACACTCCCTTAAAGACAATATTTAAGACAATACACAATTTTTTTTTTGTCTTAAGTTGAGACAATTTACACAAATATTGTCTTAATACCTCCTCTATGTAGTAGTGATAGAATGCAAATATTTATGATAGGGCACGGTAGAATCGAACCACCAATCTTCTGCATTATAATGCAGATGCTCTACCTTTGAGCTAGTACCCTGCAGCTTCATATACAAGAAGAATATTTGTATTTTTTGGAGTTTTTTAAAAGCAATGAGCACAAGAAGCAAGAAATACTCATTGTATTTCACTGATTCGAAGGATTGATTTGTAGGATATGTTATGCAAGCCCAATATATCAAAGATTAACATGGAAGGGTCTCATATAAAGATCAAATATGTCAAAGAATTTGATATCTCAAAGATGGATAATTTATGAGCATTGCAGGTCCCTGTTAGTATACAACAAAGATAAGCATGGGCAAGTTCAAATGACTGGTAGTATTCAACAAAGATATGATAGATCAATTCAAGAGCAAGATGGATTGATTTTCAGAAGAAATAAGATGATGAACATAACATGTAAGATGAGGGTTACACCTTTATAGTATATTTTACCAGGGTAAGAAAGAAGATAAGACAGTGTAATGTATATTAGATGAGATAGAATAATTTCTTATAACCACTGCAAAGTAGACGTAATATTCATGCAATAATGTGATATTGTACTGGCCAAAATATGTGTTTGAACTAATATTAGCTTTTTGTTATACAAAGTATATCTTGTGAAACATAGAAGAGTATCTAAAAAAACCTAGACGATGACATCGCTAAAAATAAACTCACTTCCTATATATTGGAGCTCTAACTAAGAAGCAGTCATATAGAAAGTAATATATCTTAGAATTTATAATAATAAAAATATCCATGCAATAGATTGTATGATAATGTGATACTTTAACCAAAGCAATTAGTATAATATCAGAGAGTATCCATTTGAAATGCTCTCCTGGAGAAATCCATCTAGAACATTTTTACTAGACAATAAGATCCAAATATGACAAGTCAATAAAGTCTTAAATTTTAATTGGTCCTCCTTCAGTGGATCAACTAATAAGCCTAAAGCTATGGTGCAAGTTGAAATATAAATTGAAAACTAAAAAACTAGAGAATATATGTTGTATCTTGCAAAATATAAGAATATTAAACATAAGCAAGATTTGTAAAGAAAACTGCCCATGAAACATAAGCAAGAACTCAAAGCTTTTCCTAAACTCCCCTATGGTCGCAGTTTGCATAAACTCTTCAATACTATTGACAAAGAAAGTTAGGGAATATTCCCCAACTTACATATCTTTCTCCAACAAATAAAAGCAGAAATATACAACTTATACCTCAAAATTGTAGACCTGATTTCCACATCTGAATCATCAAGCTTCTCCGAAACAAGAGTGAGTATAAGGCAAACCATAACTGCAATTGACTAAAATATATGTCCAAAAAGGTAAATTCTAATCATAAAATGTCAAACTTAATTACAAAAACAGGTTTATAACTGACCTTCTTAGCATCAACCTCGTGTTGTTGCTTGACTGCATCTAGCAAAGTAGGCCAGCATTCAAATTCAATCTTTCTCCATCAGCTCACTAAAGATGACAATGAATTGACTTCATCTGCAAAAGTGAATAAGCCTGTGAGTTCCAATAGAAATGAATGCAAAGAACTTCCACCAAACAATAACCTTGAATCTATGACAAAGAAAACATTCTTGGAGCATTTTCCTCTCATAGTTATGATCTATGGAGCAAAAATTGCACACCAATGAGAGCCTGCAAAAAGCATGTTTCATGTTTGTCAAAAGTAAAGTAAATCTGAAAAATAAATGATCCAAACTGTATTCTAAAGAGCTAAGAAATCAAGCTGTGATTTTGAATAGCAGGATTATAATGTCTCATTGTTTCTATCAATCTTGGGATTAGGAAAAGTATCAGATCCGTCTTAGCTGGTAGCACCCATGGAAAAGACAAGAAGGCTAACAGCAATGAGAGCAACTGAATGCGAGTTTTCTAAAGCTTCTACATTGCCCAGAAAGGGCACAGTGTGGGAATATTAAAGGCTGATCCGGCTGGGAAAAAGCCTTTTTTTTAAAGATTAAAGGCTGATCAGGCTGGGAAAAAACCGTTTTTTTTTTAAGATTAAAGGCTGATCAGGCTGGGAAAAAACCTTTTTTTCGATCGAAAAAAATGTAACTTGATATTGAAAGGAAAATCAAAGTTACATTATCCTTTCAGCAATTTACACCCATCAACCTCCATGGGATTTATCTTCGTTTTCCTGAGTCTGGATTAGGGCTTGGAACAGGTGTATTCCCATTCCATAGTTGAAGAGCCTACCAATGATCGATGGGAATTAACTACTATTACTGCAAATCCTTTCCAGAACCAATTATTGATAGTTGAAAGTTCGAGCAGAGAGCATTATTCCACTTACCATGCTCCATCAAAGTTGAAGGATCCACGCCTCTTAATAGGAAAGAAACCGAGAGCGTTTTCGTAAAAGTCCGTAGAATCGGCAGAGGAGAGATATATGGTTCACGGACACAAGGTGCAGCGGCCCAGCTGGTCTCTTCACCGACGTGCCCATTCCTGTTTTTGCCATAATCCCTGTTCAATGCTTTAATCTCTGTGGCTATGAATCTCATGGAGCCCAACCAACAGAACTCTAGATTCTCTGAATCAACTCCCTTGCTTGAGTGCTAATGGGACTTCATCACAGCAATTTTACTGGCACATCTTCATCTTTCAGGTTCTCGTCCTTCATTGTTCTCTATGGATTTCTAGGTCGTTCTTCTGCGCATAGGTTTGGAACTGTTGTCTTATTCCCCTTGTTATGATCTAAGGCTTCCTGTAGGTATTGAAAGAGGCGCTTTCTCCTTCGCATGTATCTCCAGACTTTGCTCCCGCTAAATCCGCTTACCCTCTTTTACCTTCTTTTGTCGCCTCTAAGACGAAAAATCAAACTGATTGCATTCAATAAACCATTTTTCGCGGGCAAGGTCATTAACTAATCCTTTGAAGTTATCAATTGATTTGAACACAATGGGAACGAAACGGTTCCTATGAACCGAGGCACCGGCTGGTGATACTTATATTTATATCGATACACATCCAAGGTAAAGAAATTGTCTTGTGTGATTCTCAATTTTCAATTTTTATATGATATAGCAACTGAGATTCTCACCGAAATTCGATCCAGTAATCAAGAGAGGTGTGAAATTAATCACCGATCCCATGGACATGAACGAAGCTAGCACAAGCTCCAGGTCCTCCATGTTAACCAACGATCCGATGGACATGAATGCAGATAGCACAAGCTCCAGCTCCTCCATGTGCCCTTCCATTGAGCAGACCAAACTCTGCGACTTGGGTCCTCACCAATGCACTCGCAAACACAAATTCTCTGTAGAGTGTATTTTGTAAGTAAATTATATACACGGTTTGCATTATAAAATAATAGCAGTTTTATGATAGTTCAATTCAATTGAATTCCCAATGACATGACCAGGTACATGATCGGCTTTTGTCCCAACGGGCCCGAGTGTCTCTTTACCCATGCCAAGAAATCCCGCTCTCCGCCGTCAGTGATTGATGTCCTCAAAGTTTTCAAATCAAATCCATTCAGGCCTGCTGAACAACCTCCCTTAGACGTTGGTCATGAACATACAGAGACAGTGGAAACTCACTCGAGTGTGTTAAATAATAATGGGCAGCCTGAGGAACATGAACAGGAGCTGCAGACTCAACTCGTCGTCGATGGTAATCAATCGGTACAGCAAGATCACTTCAATATGCTGAATTCAGTTTGCTATACAGTTTGCGATGAGCGTATAAGTGACACTAGAGAGTCAAAAAATGTTGCGGGATCCAGTTCCAATAGATCGCCACTGGATGTTGCGCGATGCAGTTCCAATAGATCGCCACTGGCTGGCCGATGCAGGTGGGATATACCTTATTTTTTAATCTTCTTTTTTATTCATAATGATTCAATTACCACATCCGTAATCATAAATTAAGTGATACTAACACGTTACTTGTTTTTTATGAGTAGTTGTAAGAACTTTCTATTATCCATGCATCATGTAGTGGTAGGAACAGTCCATTGCCCATTATCCATAGATCAATTACTAGTTATTCATTCAGTTACAAGTTACCCATGCATAACTACCAATTTTTTTTAATGTTCTAACATATTGTAGCTAGTTGGTAGATATAGTTGATCCATAACATGGATAAGTATCCTTATCCAACTTGAAATTAGATGGAATCATATATCAGAGTTCTACTGTAATACTTATGAACATTATTGATAATGTTATAACTAGCACATCCTCAACTTGGATGGGATCATATATCATATCAAAGTTAAAGGATGATACTTATAGACATTCCTGTAGATGTGCTATATTTTTTCTTCTGTTTCGTGGATTCAAAAGTCCACTTCCAAACATATCCATCATTGCTTCTTCCTCTATAAAGAGGTGGAGTGAGCCAATCTTCAAGCCAATGGATGATTATAAATCTGATTTAAGTTTTATATATGGTTATTCAAAATAATTATGTAGAACATGAAACAATGTTGGTAGTGGTTTATCCACACCTTAATCCACCTATATTAAAAAGGAGATGAAAATCATAGATTAATAAGACATCCAAAACTTAAATTAGATTGTCCATCTAGCTAAAAATGAAAAATTGGAAGAATATTTATACATTATTTTGAACCCTTTGGGGTTAATCTAGGCTAATTGTGATGTTGTTCATTGTGTGATAACTAGATATTTTGTGTTGAAGACCAAGAGCCACGATATTCTGAAAAGTGCCGCAGAATCAGGATTATGGAAAACTCACCATAGTAACAAAGACACTCTGAACAATGCTTTTCAAGAATGCGATCATGTTATTTTTTTCTTTTCGGGCCAGAAAAATAACCACTTTCGGGTACGGAGACTAACCACTATGCTTTAACCTTTCCAAACTGGTTTGGGATGGTGAATTTAGAAGCTTTTTATACCTCTGGAAGCTACAGTATTGATCAGGTATTTGATCTGTTACTACAGTTGCTAAAGATAATTAACGTCTTCTCTTGTAGGGTTGTGCAAAGATGATGTCCAAAATAGGGGAATCTTGTCGAGGAACAGTAAAGGGCACTAGAGAGGATTTCCAAATTAGATGGTTCAAGGTAATCATAGGCAATTTCATACTTATTTATGGATCTCTTTATCATAACAACTCTGCTGAAAAACAAAACAAAAAATTGCATGTTCATGTTGATTTGTAATTGCTTATACACAATATCTCAGCAGAAATTTTGAAATCCTTCCTTGCTTTTGTAGCTTTGTTCCCTACCTGACGAGAAGATAGAAGGTCTGACCAATAGGTTAAAAGAAGATGAGCGTGTGCAGGTTCGCTAATTTTTCCATTTACTTGGTTATTTTTTTTAATTTTATGAAACTGGGTATATCAATTACTTTTAAGAATGTGGTTGTACTAGTTTTAATAATGATGGAGGATATCAACTAGGATAGTAGTATATATATAGCCTGCATATTCTTTAAAACCTGGTTATATATACATTTAATATGTAGAGTAAACTACATCCTTAACATGTATATCAAATCTGGGTATAAGGCCATAAAAGAGAATTCATCTCTTGCAATTGATTCTTACTTAGTGATACGTTTTACAGAAGAGTAACGATGGGCAGGAATTAGACCAAGCTGTTGGAGAGACAATACTTTCATTATTTCTTCAAGAATCAAACAATGATGATCTCATGGTAAGCATGGATTTGGCATATTACTCTCTAGCCTTTGTGAACATTAGTGATAATATATATTACTTTGTATACTATACAACAATCATATTAACAATCTTTCGCTGACTAATTACTGAAGGCTATTGCAAAGAAACAAGGTACACGTATTTGTTTAGGACGAGATGGAAAGATTCTAGATTTAAAGGATGGATCTCAGCGGGAGCGGGATTAGTAATTTACAAACATGGGATTTACAATCTACAATATGAATATGGATTGTTTAATAACCTTCTGTAAGGACATGATAATGAGGAGCAATTTTCCGCAATAAATACATTGTGGAAAATATTTGAAATATGACAATGCTTTTGGTTATTTATATAAAAACAAATTATTTTGTTTTATTTATGCATATTGTTAATATTTATTTAATAATTTTTAATTATATATATATATATATATATATATATAATTAAATAAAATTCAAATTTTTATTATAAAATTAATTTCATTATAATTATTTTCTTTACCTATCATTTCACACGTAACAAAAACCTTAAAAAGATATTTCTATTTTTTTCTATCCCTCAAATAACCAAGAACCTTGAAAGGTGGAATCAAGAAATTCAATAAACAAAAAGTGTAGCTCAAGCTATACTCATTATATTTAATAAAATATCGAGTGACAACAAATTCTTTCAAGGAATAAATATTATGTTCTCCAAGAGCTATTTATAAGAAATTGGAAATAAAAACAAATTTTCACTTTAATTGCTGTATTCTTTATATCCTTATAAACGGAATGGTGATAAAATGTTTTTTTTTTTTAAATTCAAATATGTACAATATTTTTATAATTTTATGTTGTATTTATTTAATGTGAATTTATTTTTTGTGTATATGTTTTTCATAATCTATTTATGTTGTATTTATTTCATGTTAATTTATTTTTTCTGTATATGTTTTTCATAATTTATTTTTATTAGTGTAGAATTTTTTTCATATAATTGGGTATTTTCAAAAATAGTTTTCGTGGTCTCTCAAATGCCTAAACAATCTCTTCCAAATTTTGGAAATAATTTGATCTTTTTTTATGTTTAATTAGTGGACTATAGAACTATCCAATTATAAATAGGCAAAGAATAAAAATCAAGAGTAATGTGGTTATTAGGTTATGGAGACATTCAATCATAAACAAGGAAGGAATTTAGATGAACCAAGATGGGCCAAGCAATCTAACAAATTAAGGCATTTTCTGTTATGAAACAATTCAATAAACTATCACACAACTGCTATAAGATCATAAGATAAGATAAATATGACGACAAATGATATAATATCATATAATTAAATTTTCAACTTTTATTTTATTAAATTTTCCCTAATTTCAAATCAAGTCCTTCAAAGGGAAGGTGAAAATCAATTTTTCTAAAGTTCAAAATTGGAGTTTCTAAAGTGCAAAATCCAATTTCGAAAGTGTCAAACAATGCTAAAATTGTTTTTTATAGAGTCCAAAATTGGAGTTTCTAAGGTGCAAAACCCAATTTCAAAAGTATCAATATCTTTCCAAAATTGCACCCACATTTTATTAAATTTCGACTAATCTCTTTAAAGATAATGTCAAAATCAACTTTTCTAAATTCTGAAATTGGAGTTTCTAAAGTGTAAAATCCAATTTCAAACTTGTAGTTTCATAATTTCAATTCTAGCCACATAAAAGAATCTCATTATGATGGCTAGAATAGAAGCCATCATAATGTTTTTAGCATTCACATGTTACAATAATTTCAAAGTTTTCCAAATGGATTTCAAGTTAACATTTCTAAATGGAAACTTAGAAGAAGAAGTGTACATTGAGCAAAGCAAGGGATTTCAACTATTGGAAGACAAAGACTATGTATGTAGACCAAAGATTGCACTCTATGGTCTAAAGAAATCCACTAGAGAATGGTATTCAAGTCTTGACAAATACCTACAACAAAAAGGTTTCAAAGAGGAGTTGCAGACAATAATCTCTACATCAACTTTGAAAATGAAAATATGATTATTATTGTGGATTATGCAGATGGCATCATTTTTGGAATTGATATTGATAATTGAAGTCAAAGGTTTGCAGAAGAAATGGAAAAAAAGTTTGAGATGTCTATACTGGGAGAGTTGTCATTCTTTCTTGGATTGCAAATGCAAATGAGTGAGGCGATCTAATTAGAGGTAGAGTACAGGGCAGGCAATGTAGAATGGTTGCAGGTGAATGAAAGGTCTGATGCATTTACATGTTTATATATATGCAAGAGCTAGTGGGAAAATGCGTTTCAGTCAATGTTTGGGGCCGCCGGACCTAGTCAAAATGCTGTCTGTAGATGACGACGAAGATGTTTGTGAGGTCCAGCTTGCTATCTGTCGCTTTCATATTTGACACATTTATGCACTGACGACAAAAGACTACATTCATTGTTCCTTGAATGTGCAATTAGGTTCACATGGTCTCACCTTTGTCTTTTAAATTCTATATTAAATCCATAACTGAAGAATACAGGAAGATTCCATGTATTCATTTGGGAATGAATATCTTTTTTGGCACATTGATTTGCTCATTTATTCTGATGACTCTGGATCCCGATAATGTCCGCGTAGGATAAAAGACAAAGGTGAAACCATGCAACCGCCTGAATAACTATAGAATAATCTGGGAAGACAAGCAACTGAACCTAACGGAGCTACTACGCATGCAGCTAAGGAAGGGAGCCCGGGCAGCTAAGGTGGTAAAAGCACCAGCATCGGTGGAAGCAACACCTACAGAGGAATAGGCTGAAGATACACACCGGTAGAAATTCTTGCCAGAAATGGTTATTTTTGCAATTTTAACAATTAGGATTTTAATTGTTCACTTTTAAAACTGTCTAAATTTGAGGAAATTACGATATGAACACTCCAAATTATGATTTTGGTAAGAATTACTCTGTTGGATTCTGGCTAATGAGAGTGTTTTAGTTAGCCTTATACAGCTCCAATAATGTCTATTAGACTGATAATTTGTTAGGGATGAGGGAATTTTTGGTAATCAATTTATAATCTGCATTATAAAATAAAATAAGTGTTGTGTTAAGGATATACATTCTTAGATGTGAAATATTTTAAAGTCAAGGATGTATATACCATTTATTATGATTTTTTAATGAATAATATATATATTTTTAATGTTAAAAAATGAACTTGCTCAATGTTGATTTAAAATATAAAGGATTTAATTATTATATAAAATTTTAAGAACATAGTTTAAGTTAAAAAATGAAAGTGTGCCTACAGGGGTGGTATATATTTATATATATTATTATTATTTTTATTTTTTTTATTTTTTTACAAGGAGCCGAGGCTCTAGGGCTACCCAAGGGTGCAACCCTCCCAACGGTTTCAAGCTCTTATGAGTTCCTTAATGCAGATTTTGGTTAAGAATTTTCATTGTGTTTGATTAAAGTTTGAAAAATGGTTAATCCTGTAATATTTCAACTCAACATTGTTTTCATTAGGGTTATGATATTCTAGCCATGGTTGAGCATTATTAGGGTATCTATACCATTTTCTTTTATGGGGCCTTTATTTGGATAGTTATGGCTTCTCATAGATCTATATATATTGCTTCTTTGTAGAGTATTAAATCCTGTTGCTTTTGTAGAACTTTTATTTGGCCAAAATTTGGTAGTATGGAAATTTATCATTTAGGGGAGAGTTGTCTATTCTTGAACAGGGACCAGTAGTTGTCATAGTACTGGTCCCACAAAGTCACCACATATTGACATAAAGACACCCATAAATTAAACATACATATTCCATATTAAGTGCAGTAAATATTTAAATTATGTCCAAAAGTTGCCCATTAACTGACTGGCCAACAGGTGTCCATAAATAGTTTTTATATGAAAAACAGTACAAAACATCTTGTCCCAACTAAGTACAGATCTGCTCAGGGATCCAAAAGTACATGAACAACTAAATAACCCAAATCGTTTTTGCCACCTACTGCAAGGTACCTATCAAAGGAGGACCCACAAATATCTATTGGAGCCTAAATATCCCAACATTCATTAAAACCTGTTCAAACATTCATTGAAACCTATTCAAGCAACATAAAGGATAGTGTTAGCCATAACTGCAAGATTGTTCAACATTCCAACCCACTATATTCAATAAATGACACCTACCCATTAAATGCACCCATTAAACAGATGGAAGCACAAGGATCATGAAACAAATGAAGGCACAAGGATCCACCATGACAAGCTCCCAGCCATTGGTTCACTTTTAAATCAATCCACAACACACATTCAAATTTGAGAGATTGCAATCCATGTGCAACCTTCCTACCAATCCAATTCAACATCAAACAACTATAAATGAACCACAAGCCTTATTGAAGTTGCATTTCATAAATTTGAACTGCAGAGTGTGTGCACAGTTGCATTTCAGAAATTCGAACTGCAGAGTGTGTGCATAGTGGAGGCATAACATCAGAAGTGTGTGCACAGTATAATAAGGTTACTGTTTATGTTATTTATATTTATGTTTATGTTATTTCCATTTATGTTATTTACATTTCTGTTATAATCAGCTTCCAGTTTCCTTCTATATAACCAACTTCCCTTGTAATGTTGTTTCCAATTCTGTTATTTATATTTCTATTATATCAACTTCCAGTTTCTTCTACATAATCAGCTTCCCTTCTAAATGTACAGGTTGTTGCGGGCATGGCAAGAGTCAGCAATGCAAGGAGAACAAGTCGTCGACTGAGCAGGGATGCCCAGCTACGCTGCACCTCATCGGATGAGGAGAGGGTCAATCATTCAAATGCCAACAATGCTCCTAGCAATGTTGTTGGGAATGACAATGTGGTGGTAGAGGACATTGTTTCCCCACCATCAACCACACAGCCACTTCCAACCATAGTTCCAGGAACAAGTTCAACCACCAAAATCAGTGCAATAAGAGGCTGGACAAAAGAAGACATGCCAGTTGCCATTGATGATATAGAGTTCAATAGATATTCCATTTGTGTTGCTGCTAAAAAACATGGAGTTGCTACCTCTTTAGTACATTATTGGATAAATGGGCTCACACATACAAAGTCTAGAGGGCCTGTTACAGTTATGAGTGAAGAGGAGGAGGCCGAGGTGGTTCAGTGGTGTAAGGAGATGGTTGAAATGGGACATGGGCTAGAGCTGATACAGCTAAAATCCACAGTAGCTCAAATCTGTCAAGGGAGGCCAAACCCCTTCAAAGATGGATTTCCTGGTAAGTCATGGTGCTTTGGGTTTAAAAAAAGGCATCCAAACCTTGTGTTGCATACAGCTGAGGGCCTATATACAGACAGGGCTCTAAATCTACGCCTTGCAATTATGACTAAGTTCTATGCCACCCTTTCTAGTGCATACGAGAAACATGGGTATGCTCCAGACCATATATGGAACTATGATGAAACAGGTTTACATGCAGGAAGGAACTGTGGCATGCCTGTAATTTCCAAGAGAGGGAGTCGTAATGTGCCAAATATTTTTCCTAGGAGTAGGGAGTGGATCACTATTATATGCTATGTCAATGCAATTGGTGCTTCAATCCCTGGATTTTATCTATTTAAAGGTAAGAATCAACTCAAAAACTATATACAGAATTGTGAACCAGGTGCATGCATGGCTGCACATCCCCATGCTTGGATGACCAAAGAACTCTTTTTGAATTGGCTTACTCACTTTGCTGCATCTATACCAGGCAGTGTCTCACCTGTAAATAGACACCTATTGGTTTTAGATGGTCATGGAAGCCACATTGATGTGTAAACAATCAAGGAGGCTAACAATTTGGGCATCAACCTGTTGACACTGCCTTCTCATACCACTCATAGATTGCAACCCCTAGACGTCAGTGTGTTGAGGCCTTTCAAGCACTATTTCAGGGGTGAGCGAGCCTCGTGGATGGAAAAGAATCCAAGGGTGGAGGTAAAAAGGTTTGAGCTAGCCGAGCTTGCAAGTAAATCCTTTAAAAGGGATCTCACACCTTTGAATATCAAGGTTGGGTTTAAGAGGACTGGAATATGGCCACTGAATTCTGAGGCTCTCATGCATGATACTAGTTGTAGCCAAGCATTTGATCTAGATGGTCAGGAAGAAGGGGATGTCCAAGCACATGTTGATGGCCAAGAAGATGTGGAAGTAGAGGAAGACGTTGTTGCTGCTGATAATATGATATCCCTCTCTCAAGGAGGACCATACTGTGGTGATGAAGAAGAACAAGTAAGTGAAACACAATATAACAATGAACCAATTGGCAGTAACATGTAGGTTGTTACACCAACTAAGACAACTGCAACTTCTGCTTATGATCTTCTTAATGTCTTTATGCAAGAGACAGTTGCAACTTCTGCTTCTGATCATGTCAATTGAAACGTTGATCATGCACCAGGAAGTAGCAATGGAGAATTGACTTTTCCAAGCTAGGTTACCCCACCATCATGGCTGGCAGAAGCCATGATGAATTAGGACAAAAATATTGTCTAAAGGACCAATGAAGAAAGCATGAACATGCCTTCACAGCCAAGAGAATTGGAAGATGAAATTGTTCATTATTTTGTGGACAATGGAAACCTAGAAGAAGATAGTGTCCAAAATGAGGTTCCAGCTGAAGAGGACAATATGGTTCAGATAGAGCAGGAGAATATTGACCCAAATATTAAAAGGCAAGTGTCAAGCAAGGAGCAGCAAGTTCCAAAGAAGGGCCAGTTGCTTGGTCGGTTCCTAAAGCTACCAGTAGAGAGAGTGTCAGCAAAAAGAAGGAAAGCAACAACAAACAATCTTCATCTATGCCAAAGTTCACAGTTACTCACCTCAGAAGACTATATAAAACTATTGGTTGAGTCTAAGCATAGGAAACTTGAAATCCAACATTTAAAGTAGAAAAAGAGGGACATAGCTAAAGAAAAGAAGGCTGCAAGGATTGCTACAACGGAACTTCGAGCACAGTAAAGGCTTGAAAGAGAGAAAGAAAGACAAGAAAAGGCTCATAAAAAACAAATGGCAAGGCAGGAAAAGGAATTGAGAAAGGCTCACCAATTGCTTCAAAAAGAACAAGGGGTGGCAGAAAGTTCTGCCATTGATGCAAACATAGTGGAGGGGAGTAGGATGATGCCAAACACATTGGAACATCTTGTAGATAATACTCCATGTTTCCAAGACCTCCTAAACATCCAAGTCCCCCGCTATCAACAAGTGCACATGCCCACTTTATTCCCTCCTACCAGTGCAGGTGTCAGACATATGTATGATTATCGAGGGTCTGAACCTAATGTAGGGGTTAGTAGCATAGGTGTGCATTGTGGCTACTCAATTCATCCATGTCTACAAGAAGCAAATTGGATATCATATGGAGAAAACCAACCACAACCTAATCAGCCATTGTTAGGTAGGCCAACCAACCTGCCTCAAGCAGGAAACTCAACAATATTGGGCATTGAAGATCTTGGAGGACATCAAGCATAGGGGTGTCATATAGGGGTGCCAATTTTTTTGTTGTGACCACATTGCAATGTGGATTTTGTAATCACTGGGTCTAACTACTGCAACATGGCCATTTTGTATACAATCCTAGACCATTTTGGGTACAATCCTCAGTCATATCGTTCCCCAATGTTTGCAGCATTGTAATTAGGGGTTTATCATAAGGTTTAATATACAATTTCATCTTTTCAACAACAAGCTGTAATGTTCTCTGATTAAACATTTCATTAACATTTTTTAGGGTTTGTGAATTTAGTTTGTTGTTGGTTTATGTTGCAATCATAGTTTGGGTTGAATTATTGAAGGTTCTATGGTTTATGTTGCAGTAGGGTCTATGGCTTATGTTGCAGTAGTTTGGGCTGAATTATTGAAGGTTCTATGGTTTATGTTGCAGTAGGGTCTATGGCTTATGTTGCAGTACTTTGGGCTGAATTATTGAAGAGGAAAAATTTGGGCTAAATTATTGAAGTTTCTATGGTTTATGTTGCAATCATAGTTTGGTATGAATTATAGAAGGTTCTATGGTTTATGTTGCCCTATATCCCTTAAAGTAATAGTTAGGAATGGGGTTGAACCATTACCTGGGTGCGAAACCCATTCATGCGATGCTAACTGACTGAGAACATGCCCAAATTTCTCTCCATGGAGGGCTCTCATGCATGACTTTTTACACCTAAATATAGTATCATACTAATCAACATAAATGCATGCTATTCTCTACCCAACAACTAATTGAACAAAATACCTACAACCAAATGAGAAGGAAAAACTAAAAATTTAACTTCATCTATTTTGCACATAATGCAAGTTATTGGCCCATAATGCAAGTAATGACCTGATAAGATGGAGCACCCCACTTGATGCTAATAGTTAAAAGTTAAAACTACATCATACAGTTGTAAATTAAAACAATAGCCAATTGTGTTCCCTATAGTCATAATTAAAGAAAAATCCAATCAACAATAGCCAATTTGGCACACTAGCTGATATGAACATCTGAATTATGTGTATTCTTCCAATAAAAACCCTACTGCAACATAAACCATAGAACCTTAAATAATTCAGGCCAAACTATGATTGCAACATAAACCAACAGGGAACTAAATTCATAAACCCTTTCAAAATTATAAACCATAGAAACTTCAATAATTCATCCCAAACGATGATTGCAACATAAACCAACAAACCAAATTGATAAACCCTGAAAAATTGATAAACCCTACTGCAACATAAACCATAGAACCTTAAATAATTAAGGCCAAAATATGATTGCAACATAAACCAACAAGGAACTAAATTCATAAACTCCAACAAAATTATAAACCATGCTGCAACATAAACCATAGAAACTTCAATAATTCAACCCAAAAGATGATTGCAACAGAAACCAACAACAAACCAAATTGATAAACCCTAAAAAATTAATAATCCCTACTGCAACATAAACCATAGAACCTTATACCATACATCGAACTAAATTCATAAACCCTAAAATTGCAACGTAAACCAACAAGGAACTAAATTCATAAACCCTAAAATTTTTATAAACCATATAGCAACGTAAACCATAGAACCTTCAATATTTCAGCATAACAACTTCGCATAATAACTCTGCATAACAAATTTGCATGATAATTCTGCATAAACCCTAACAACTTCACACACCCTAGCTAACAACAATTCATAAACCCTAACGAATTCACCTTAACCCTAATAAATTCATAAACACTAAAACATTCATAAACCCTACTGCACCATAAACCCTACTGCAACATAAACAAATTAATTATTCATCATTCACCATTAACAATTCATTAAACATCATTAACAGTATCACAATTCCATGCTGCGGTGAATGCAGTTCATCACTGCCGCCGATGCCACATAAAAACCCACATGCGAAATGCATTTCACCATTGCCACAAATGCAACGTAAACCCACCACAAACAATTCAAACCCAAATCAAAGTGCGAGCAGGAAGGCACCATCGCCACCGTTGGGAGCAGGAAGGGACCAAACCAATTCACCAACAGAAATGCACAAATTCACAACCCAGAAATGCACAATTTCAAAAATTCACAACCCAAAAATGCACAATTTCACAAATTCACAACCAAGAAATGCAGAATTTAACCTATAAAAGCAGCAGAAATGGTCCACGAAATCCCCAGAAGGTTGAGAGTGTTGAAAAACATTGATGCAGGAATGGCTGGTAGGATACCTACCAGCTCCACCGAAGAAGTGCGACTAGGAACTGGCATCGCCACCGCCGCGAGCAGGAAGGGACCAGCCAATGCCGTGAAGAGGAAGGGACCAGCGCAACCAAAGAAGCACGAGCAGGACGGGACCAGCGCCACCGAACGAAGCTTTCGAATGCGTGATGGAAGCCACCATCGCCACCAGCGAAACAAACCGAGCAGGAACCCAACAACACCACCACCGAACCGATGAAACCCTCCAACGAGGTCCACTACAGACGAGTCCATGGGCATCTGGTGCACTGCGGGCATCAGGTGAGGGTCATCTTTAGGAGAACCAACAGACAAAACAAACCCTAACAATGAACATAAACCATCGGGGAGAAACGCACCACCCATCCGCCACATCACAGAAGCACAACAGGAGTGGAGCAGAACCAGAGCCGAAATGGCCAAGAACTGGAGCAGGAGCAAACAGGGACTAGGGTGGCGGAGCAACCACGGACAGGGCTCGAGCAAGAATACATGGGAGGAAAAACCAAATGCGGGAAAAGCGTCGGGGACAGGGAAAAAAGTGTGCCATAAAGGCCGCTTTATGGCGCCCACCTACCACGACGCGTGGCACTGCCAGCTGGGCCCGGTCACGCCATGTGCCGAGGTGCCAGCGTGGCATGGGGGAGGGAGCCACGTGGGGTGTCCAACAACTGGCATCCCTCCCCTATGTAGTCATAATTTTTTTTCCATCTGTGAATTCCATTAGGGTTTTCTGCATAATTATTGTTTATGTTTTTTTTTTTTAATTTATTTACAATTTTGAAATAGTTTCCTTTATTTTATGGTTCCAAGTGGATAAGTTTTCCTTAGTATCCAGCTAAGGTATGACTGTTTAGAGATTTATTCTATGAGACATTTGATTTATGTGTTTACACTGATTTCAGTTTTAAAATGATTCCATAATGATTTCAGTTTTACAGTGATTCCACAATAATTTTAGTTTTATAGTGATTCCAGTTGGTTTGCAGAACCCAGAATCGCAAAAAAAATGTGATTACAAATTGTACAATCCAAAAGAATTATATACATATTCTATTTGTTATTCCAAGTGAAGAGCTCGCAATTTGATTTCTAAAGACATCCAAGCTAATTGCTGCCTTCTAGCTTTGGTCTTGTTTTTTTTGTTTTTTTAGTGTAGTTTGATAAAGAATTGAGTTTTTAGGTGTTACATGTAGTGATTGCAATTGGACAAGATTATAAGAGCTCGCAATTTGATTTCTAAAGACATCCAAGCTAATTGCTGCCTTCTAGCTTTTTTTTTTTCATTATTTAGTGCAGTTTGATAAAGAACTAAGTTTTTAGGTGTTACATGCAGTGATTGCAATTGGACAGGATTATATTCTCATCTTGTCGCCTTCCACAAACTCCTCCAAACTCCTTGAAGAAGATGGTGCAATCGGCACTAAGAAGATTCGATCCCGTCGTGCCCTAGATGGTCATAATTGGCATGAAGGCCTAGATAGTGTTCTGCTTCATCTCGTTGTTGACCAACCTCACAACCTCGGTGCTCAGCGGACACAAACAATGCTACTTGTGCAATGGTGCATCCAAGCATGCAACAGACTATGGAGTTGAGTCCAGCTTCTAGGACAACCCTCCATCAAGTCCACCTTTTGGAACAACTCTCTATCTTCTCTCAAATGAGTTTTTAATTCTAATCTTATCATCATTGATTAGAATAGTTTTATTATCCAAATTCAAATATTTTCATTTTCATTAAGTTAATAGGCTTTTATATCTTAAATATCTTAGAATTTGGGGATGGATAATCATTGAGATAAATATACTCTCCATATTTATTTTATAATAATTCAAAATTAATAAAATTCATGTTAGTTACAAAAAATCTTAATTAACTGCACTTATACTTATAATTCGTCGCAGTGGGAGAAAACTTATTATATGCCATAAAGCATTGTAAATCTTACGAGGAATGGTAATTCTTTTAAGGTTTAGTTGAACTCCTAGCAGCTTGGAGTCGAGGTAATGTGCAGTCCGTGAAACAATTATAAAACAAATATAAAAAAAACTCATGTGATAATGGTAGTTGCAAATTTTTTTGGTTAATTGAACTTCTTGGCAGTTGGTAAGATTTAGTCGAACTCCTAATAAACTCTCCCATCTAGCAGTGAGTTGGGAGTGAGCTAATGTGCACAGTCTACATGATATGTCAATAAACTCTCAAGCTGACAAAGAGTCGAGGTAGTGTGCAGTGAATCCATGCACGATGCAGCATAGGCAACAATCGGTCCAGTTAATTTGCAGTGAATCCATGCTTTGCAAGCTATGGGTTTAATTCAATCTTTGAATAAGAAGTGAAATTTGAGATGGTCAATATAAATTGTCAAACCCAGGGAGGTCTTTTATTTCAATGGCAATAACCATAGTCTGTGCATAAACATGTCAAGCAGTTGATTAACTAATGAAGATAACAATCCTACCAATCTATTCAGCCAAACTCATCCCATAAAAGAACTAATCTAATTCACACACCTAGGAATTCAATTGCAGCTATCTTCCTACAGATATCAACCTAGCATTTATGAATTTCAGAATAGAAATAAACTAGATTACTTTTGCAAGAAGTTAAAGCCTATAATTATCAAACTATAATACTCAATCTTTTCCAAAATGATCCATCTAGTAGCTACTGTTACTCAATCACAATCTGCCTATTCTAATAAATCAATTGAAGATACAACAACAACCATAATCTAAACATAAGCTTGAATCCTAACTGATAATTACTGGAAATCCTAGAAAGCATAAACAACTGGAAGATATTGGAATTGAGCTTGGCTGTTATAGCTAATTCGAACACACATGCATTAAATTGAATTAACCTACACAGTCGACTGTCACACCACTCGGTTACAGCTATTCAAGATGCAATCATACTATCAGAAGGAAAGCTAACCTCTTTTGCAGCTAACAGTAACATCAACAATAATTCCACACCACAAACAGAAAGAAAGCTAAATTAACCTACCTACTTAAACCGACTATCTCTGTGAGAAGGCGGGCCCTGGCCTTCTATCAGGGACGCCGAGAATCACAACAAATTAAGACACAGCAATGAAGAACTCTGCTCTCATATTAATGATGGAAATCGACAGTCTCAGTGCTCTGTTATAGCTTATACAAAATGGTAATTTTCCAACCCCAGGATACGAGAGCCTTCGCATATTTATACATTGAAAGTACAAATCACGATCCACTAAACTCGTGCAGCAATGAAGATCTATGATCTTCATGCTGTGGAGTTATAGCTAACTGTTACAGCCGTATTAAACGAGGTTGTTACTCATGAAGGAGCTGTTACTCCAGTAATCAATGGATCAATGGATTTGGTACGCTGGAATGCGATCTGTCAGTTGCAGCTGGGTTTTGTTTCAGTGGAGGCTTGTTACAGATTCTTGTGGATGAATGCGTTGTCCCTTGGAATGATGAGGAATCGGGATTTGAAGAGTAACAGCTGGTGCCATTGGGCTGATACACCTATGCTATAGACCTTGACTAAATGGAATTACACGGATTAACATAAATCAAGGACTAGGATCCCCAATCTTTAACAATCTTAGGCATAAATCAAATAAAGCAATCACAAATTATACCTATCAATATTATTGGTCGATCTGGAGAAAAGGCATAGATATAGCTTATGAAAATAGGATGTAATCAGGGCAAAATGATGTAATAAGGATGGCCAAAAAGGGGCATTTCCTGAACCCAATACAGTGAATCCATGCTTTGCAAGCTGTGGGTTTAATTCAATATTTGAATAAGAAGTGAAAATCGAGATCATATTTTTATTAGGGTTTTTGTTCTGCAAGAGTTTCTATTCCGATCTAGGCAAGTGAGTCCAGAACTGCCATTGAATGTTTTACTTCAGCAAATACAAGTATGTAGAAATATTGTATTATAGTCATTAATAATAATAATAATAATTGGCAAGATTGCACACTTATTTCACCCATTGTCATTTAATAAAACAATTATCAATGCTTTACTTCTTAGTAGTGAGTAGGCACAAGATTATATGTTCCGCCTTGCTGTAATAATTTGTAGGATAACATAAAATGACTATATAGTTGTCTAATGTTTCAGAAAAATAATTATTTGTTGTTTTTTTAATAATAATTATTTTCAGATGTGTTTGACTTCTATTGGATTAGAAAGCATGAATTGACTATTTTTCTCATTGCCGACTACTAGTAGAAATTATAAATATAAAAAAAATACTCACAACCTTAACACTTAAGACTTTAGACGAAATATTTCTCTGACTCAATGTGACATATGTTATTTCCTAAGCTTTTAGTTTTTTGAGATACCTCGTTTCCCGAAACTTTTAGTTTTCCAACGCTTTTAGCGGAAGAGACACTGCAACATATCCACATGCGCACCAGCACCCTTGCATGACCGCCATGTGCCCGGTTTCACCCACAGAGTTAAAGATGGGATTCAGCCCCCCATTCGGTCATTTTCTCGCTCATTATTTTCTTCTCTCCGGCTAAGTTTTGCAATACAATGCAACAGTTCTACAACTGGAAGTCAATCTCGTTCGAAGGGGTAACAAGAAAAACCATGGTTGTCAGGGAGGGACAACCTTTGCGCCACCTCCTTCCTCCGTCCAGAGTGGAAACCCTACTGCCCTCCCTCTCATTCTTTATGTCCGGCGAGCTGGGCGTAGAGCTCATTCCCTCCAGCGGAAGAGCTACTAGGTATGGAAACATGGTATCTTTTTTAACACCGATCGAGGGTTTGGCGCGTCCATTGGATGCTCGCTCCAGGAGAACTCCCAACAACCTCACGCCCATTGTAAATATTGGTTTACAAGAGTAGTTCACGTGATTAATTTACCTGAACAAAGCAATCATGGAAGTGAAGCTTGAGAATACCAAGATCAAGTCCTACGTCGGCCTTCACATGGGCTTCAACTATGGATCCGACGATATTCTCTGCTGCAGGACAGGTCTTGGAGTAGAAACTAACTTTGGTTCCTTGTGCTTCAACTCCAACCCATATGGAGAATATGGTTGTAGACACACTGAATAGGAAAACACGCATCAGCCTCGGTATACGAGCCATTTTAAATCACTGATGTTATTGATTGATGAACACGGGGCAATGGAAGATTGAATGCCAAAGCGCAACGAGTAGAGACTAAGAGAGAGAGTGAAGAAACCAAGTACCGACTGAATTAAAGCTAATTGTGCGAAAAAACTGCAAACGCAAATGAGTGAGGCGATCTAATTAGAGGTAGAGTATAGGGCAAGCAATGTAGAATGGTTGCAGGTGAATGAAAGGTTTGATGCATTTACATGTTTATATATATGCGAGAGCCAGTGGGAAAACGCGTTTCAGTCAACGTTTGGGGCCGCCGGACCTAGTCAAAATGATGTCTGTAGATGACAACAGAGATGTTTGTGAGGTCCAGCTTGCTATCTGTCACTTTCATATTTTACACATTTATGCACCAACGACAAAAGACTACATTCATTGTTCCTTGAATGTGCAATTAGGTTCACATGGTCTCACCTTTGTCTTTTAAATTCTATATTAAATCCATAACAGAAGAATACAGGAAGATTCCATGTATTCATTTGGGAATGAATATCTTTTTTGGCACATTGATTTGCTCGTTTATTCTGATGACTCTTGATCCCGATAATGTCCGCGTAGGATAAAAGACAAAGGTCAAACCATGCAACCACCTGAATAACTATAGAATAATATGGGAAGACAAGAAACTGAACCTAATGAAGCTACTACGCATGCAGCTAAGGAAGGGAGCTCGGGAAGCTAAGGTGGTAAAAGCACCAGCATCAGTGGAAGCAGCACCTGCAGAGGAATAGGCTGAAGATACAAACCGGTTGAAATTCTTGCTGGAAATGGTTATTTTCGCAATTTTAACAATTAGGATTTTAATTGTTCACTTTTAAAACTGTCTAAATTTGAGGAAACTACGATCTCAGCACTCCAAATTACAATTTTGGTAATAATTACTCTGCCGGATTCTGGCTAATGAGAGTGTTTTAGTTAGCCTTATACAGCTCCAATAATGTCCATTAGACTGATAATTTGTTAGGGATGAGGGAATTTTTGGTAATCAATTTATAATCTGCATTATAAAATAAAATAAGTGTTGTGTTAATGATATACATTCTTAGATGTGAAATATTTTAAATTCAAGGATGTATATATCATTTATTATGATTTTTTAATGAATAATATATATATTTTTAATGTTAAAAAATGAACTTGCTCAATGTCGATTTAAAATATAAAGGATTTAATTATTATATTAAATTTTAAGAACATGGTTTAAGTTAAAAAATGAAAGTGTGCCTACAGGGGTGGTATATATATATATATATATTTTACAGGGAGCTGGGGCTCTAGGGCTACCCAAGGGTGAAAACCCTCCCAACGGTTTCAAGCTCTTATGAGTTCCTTAATGCAGATTTTGGCTAAGAACTTTCATTGCATTTGATTAAAGTTTGAAAAATGGTTAATCCTGTAATATTTCAACTCAACATTGTTTTCATCAGGGTTATGATATTCTAGCCACGATTGAGCATTATTAGGGTATCTATGTCGTTTTCTTTTACGGGGCATTTATTCCAATAGTTATGGCTTCTCATAGATCTATATATATTGCTTCTTTGTAGAGTATTAAATCATGTTGCTTTTGTAGAAATTTTATTTGGCCAAAATTTGGTAGTATGAAAATTTATCATTTATGTAGTCGTAAATTTTTTTTTTCCATCTGTGAATTCCATTAGGGTTTTCTGCATAATTATTGTTTATATATATATATATTTTTTTGGAATTGTTTCCTTTATTTTGTGGTTCCAAGCAGATAAGTTTTCCTTAGTATCCAGCCAAAGTATGACTATTTAGAGATTTATTTTGTGAGACATTTGATTTATGTGTTTACACTGATTTCAATTTTACAGTGATTCCATAATGATTTCAGTTTTACAGTGATTCCACAATAATTTTAGTTTTATAGTGATTCCAGTTGGTTTGTAGAACCCAGAATCGCAAAAAAAAAAAGATGTGATTACAAATTGTAGAATCCAAAAGAATTGTATACATATTCTATCTGTTATTCCAAGTGAAGAGCTCGCAATTTGATTTCTAGAGACATCTAATCTAATTGCTGCCTTCTAGCTTTGGTTCTTGTTTTTTTTGTTTTCTTAGTGCAGTTTGATAAAGAACTGATTTTTTAGGTGTTACATGCAGTGATTGCAATTGGACAGGATTATAAGAGCTCGCAATTTGATTTCTAAAGACATCCAAGCTAATTGCTGCCTTCTAGCTTTTTTTTTCTATTTTTCATTATTGAGTGCAGTTTGATAAAGAACTAAGTTTTTGGTTGTTACATGCAGTGATTGCAATTGGACAGGATTATATTATCATCTTGTTGCCTTCCACAAACTCCTCCAAACTCCACGAAGAAGATGGTGCAATCGGCACTGAGAAGATTCGATCCCGTCGTGCCCTAGATGGTCATAATTGACATGAAGGCCTAGATAGTGTTCTGCTTCATCTCGTTGTTGACCAACCTCGCAACCTCAGTGCTCAACGGACACAAGCAATGCTGTTTGTGCATTGGTGCATCCAAGCATGCAACAGACTATGGAGTTGTGTCCAGCTTCTGGGACAACCCGCCATCAAGTCCAGCTTTTGGAACAACTCTCTATCTTCTCTCAGATGAGTTTTTAATTCTAATCTTATCATCATTGATTAGAATAGTTTTATTATCCAAATTCAAATATTTTCATTTTCATTAAGTTAATAGGCTTTTATAAACTTAGGCTTTTATATCTTAGATATCTTAGAATTTGGGGATGGATAATCATTGAGATAAATATACTCTCCATATTTTTATTTTATAATAATTCAAAATTAATAAAATTCATGTTAGTTACAAAAAATCTTAATTAACTGCACTTATACTTGTAATTCGTCGCAGTGGGAGAAAACTTATTATATGCCATAAAGCATTGTAAATCTTACGAGGAATGGTAATTCTTTTAAGGTTTAGTTGAACTCCTAGCAGCTTAGAGTCGAGGTAATGTGCAGTCTGTGAAACAATTATAAAACAAATATAAAAAAAACTCATCTGATAATGGTACTTGCAATTTCTTTTGGTTAATTGAACTTCTTGGCAGTTGGTAAGGTTTACTCGAACTCCTAATAAACTCTCCCATCTAGTAGCGAGCTAGGAGTGAGCTAATCTGCACAGTCTGCATGATATGTCAATAAACTCTCAAGCTGACAAAGAGTCGACGTAGTGTGCAGTGAATCCATGCACGACGCAGCATAGGCAACAATCAGTCTAGTTAATTTGCAGTGAATCCAGGCTTTGCAAGCTGTGGGTTTAATTCAATCTTTGAATAAGAAGTGAAAATCAAGATCATATTTTTATTAGGGTTTTTGTTCTGCAAGAGTTTCTATTCCGATCTAGGCAAGTGAGTCCAGAACTGCCATTGAATGTTTTACTTCAGCAAATACAGGTATGTAGCAATATTGTATTATAGTCAATAATAATAATAATAATAATTGGCAAGATTGCACACTTATTTCACCCATTATCGTTTAATGAAACAATTATCAATGCTTTACTTCTTAGTAGTGAGTAGGCACGAGACTAGATGTTCCGCCTTGCCGTAATAATTTGTAGGATAACATAAAATGACTATATAGTTGGCTAATGTTTCAAAAAAATAATTATTTGTTGTTTTTTTTAATAATAATCATTTTCAGATGTGTTTGACTTCTGTTGGATTAGAAAGTGTGATTTGACTATTTTTCTCATTGCCGACTATTAGTAGAAATTATAAATATAAAAAAATAATCACAACCTTAACAATTAAGACTTTAGACGAAATATTTCTCTAACTCAATGTGACATATGTTATTTCCTAAGCTTTTAGTTTTTTGAGATACCTCGTTTCCCAAAACTTTTAGTTTTCCAAATATTTTAGCGGAAGAGACACTGCAACATATCCACATGCACACCAGCAACCTTGCATGACCACCACGTGCCCGGTTTCACCCACAGAGTTAAAGATGGGATTCGGCCCCCCGTTCGGTCATTTTCTCGCTCATTTCTTTTTCTTCTCTCTGGCTGAGTTTTGCAATACATTGCAACAGTTCTACAAGTGGAAGTCGATGTCGTCCGAAGGGGTAACCAGAACAACCATGGTTGTCAGGGAGGGACAACCTTTGCGCCACCTCCTTCCTCCGTCTGGAGTGGCACCCCTACTACCCTCCCTCTCATTCTTTATGTGCGGTGAGCTGGGCATAGAGCTCATTCCCTCCAGCGAAAGAGTTACTAAGTATGGAAACATGGTATCTTTTTTAACACCGGTCGACGGTTTGGCGCACTCGTTGAATGCTCGCTGCAAGATACTTCCCAACAGCCTTGCGCCCATTGTAAGGATTGGTTTAAAAGAGTAGTTCAAGTGATTAATTTACATGAATAAATCAATCATGGAAGTGAATCCTGAGAATTCTAGGAGCAAGTCCTACGTTGTCCTTCACATGGGTTTCAACTGTGGATCTGACGATATTCTCTGATGTAGGAGAGGTCTTGGAGTAGAAACTAACTTTGGTCCCTTGTGCTTTAACTCCAACCCAGATGGAGAATATGGTTGCAACCACAATAAATAGGAAAACACGCATCAGCCTCGGTATGCGAGCCATTTTAACTCAATGATGTTATTGATTGATGAACGCGGGGCAATGGAAGATTGAATGCCAAAGCGCACAAGGTAGACACTCAGAGAGAGAGTGAAGAAACCAAGTACTGACTAAATTAAAGCTAACTGTGCAAAAAAACTACAAACGCAAATGAGTGAGGCGATCTAATTAGAGGTAGAGTACAGGGAAAGCAATGTAGAATGGTTGCAGGTGAATGAAAGGTTTGATGCATTTACATGTTTATATATACGCGAGAGCCAGTGGGAAAATGTGTTTCAGTCAACGTTTAGGGACGCCTGACCAAGTCAAAATGCTGTTTGTAGATGACGACGGAGATGTTTGTGAGGTCCAGCTTGCTATCTGTCACTTTCATATTTTACACATTTATGCACTGACAACAAAAGATTACATTCAGCGTTCCTTGAATATGCAATTAGGTTCACATGGTCTCACCTTTGTCTTTTAAATTCTATATTAAATCCATAACTAAAGAATACAGGAAGATTCCATGTATTCATTTGGGAATGAATATCTTTTTTGGCACATTGATTTGCTCGTTTATTCTGATGACTCTGGATCTCGGTAATGTCTGCGTAGGATAAAAGACAAATGTCAAACCATGCAACCACCTGAATAACTATACAATAATCTGGGAAGACAAGCAACTGAAATTAACGGAGCTACTAAGCATGCAGCTAAGGTGGTAGACGCACCAACATCAGTTGAAGCAGCACCTGCAGGGGAATAGGCTGAAGATACAAACCAGTCGAAATTCTTGCTGGAAATGGTTATTTTCGCAATTTTAACATTTAGGATTTTAATTGTTCAATTTTAAAACTGTCTAAATTTGAGGAAATTACGATCTGAGCACTCCAAATTACGATTTTGGTAAGAATTACTCTGTCGGATTCTGGCTAATGAGACTGTTTTAGTTAGCCTTATACAACTCTAATAATGTCCATTAGACTAATAATTTGTTAGGGATGAGGGAGTTTTTGGTAATCAATTTATAATCTGCTTTATAAAATAAAATAAGTGTTGTGTTAAGGATATACATTCTTAGATGTGAAATATTTTAAAGTCAAGGATGTATATACCATTTATTATGATTTTTTAATGAATAATATATATATTTTTAATGTTAAAAATTGAACTTGCTCAATGTTGATTTAAAATATATTTTTTTATTTTTTTACAGGGAGCCAGGGCTCTAGGACTACCCAAGGGTGCAAACCTCCCAACGGTTTCAAGCTCTTATGAGTTCCTTAATGCAGATTTTGGTTAAGAATTTTCATTGCGTTTGATTAAAGTTTGAAAAACGGTTAATCCTGTAATATTTCAACTCAACATTGTTTTCATCAGGGTTATGATATTCTAGCCACGGTTGAGCATTATTAGGGTATCTATGTCGTTTTCTTTTATGGGGCCTTTATTCGAATAGTTATGGCTTCTCAAAGATCTATATATATTGCTTCTTTGTAGAGTATTAAATCCTTTTGCTTTTGTAGAACTTTAATTTGGCCAAAATTTGCTAGTATGGAAATTATCATTTATGTAGTTGCACTTTTTTTTTCCATCTGTGAATTCCATTAGTGTTTTCTGCATAATTATTGTTTATGTTTTTTTTTTTTTTTAAATTTTGAAATTGTTTCCTTTATTTTGTGGTTCCAAGCGGATAAGTTTTCCTTAGTATCCAGCTAAGGTATGACTGTTTAGAGATTAATTGTGGGAGACATTTGATTTATGTGTTTACATTGATTTCAGTTTTACAGTGATTCCATAATGATTTCAGTTTTATAGTGATTCCACAATAATTTCAGTTTTATAGTGATTCCAGTTGGTTTGCAGAACCCAGAATCGCAAAAAAAAAGATGTGATTACAAATTGTAGAATCCAAAAGAATTATATACATATTCTATCTATTATTCCAAGTAAAGAGCTCGGAATTTCTAAAGACATCCAAGCTAATTGTTGCCTTCTAGCTTTGGTTCTTGTTTTTGTTTTTTTTTTAGTGCATTTTGATAAAGAACTAAGTTTTTAGGTGTTACATGCAGTGATTGCAAGTGGACAAGATTATAAGAATTTGCAATTTGATTTCTAAAAACATCCAAGCTAATTGTTTCCTTCTAGCTTTGGTTTTTTTTTCATTATTTAGTGCAGTTTGATAAAGAACTAATTTTTTAGGTGTTACATGCAGTGATTGCAATTGGACAGGATTATATTCTCATCTCGTTGCCTTCCACAAACTCCTCCAAACTCCATGAAGAAGATGGTGCAATCGACACTGAGAAGATTCGATCCTGCCGTGCCCTAGATGGTCATAATTGGCATGAAGGCCTAGATAGTGTTCTGCTTCATCTTGTTGTTGACTAACCTCGCAACCTCGGTGCTCGGCGGACACAAACAATGTTGCTTGTGCATTGATGCATCCAAGCATGCAACAGACTATGGAGTTGAGTCCAGCTTCTGGGACAACCCTCCATCAAGTCCACCTTTTGGAACAACACTCTATCTTCTCTCAGATGAGTTTTTAATTCTAATCTTATCATCATTGATTAGAATAGTTTTATTATCCAAATTCAAATATTTTCATTTTCATTAAGTTAATAGGCTTTAATAAACTTAGGCTTTTATATCTTAGATATCTTAGAATTTGGGGATGGATAATCATTGAGATAAATATACTCTCCATATTTATTTTATAATAATTCAAAATTAATAAAATTCATGTTAGTTAGAAAAAATCTTAATTAACTGCACTTATACTTGTAATTTGTCGCAGTGGGAGAAAACTTATTATATGCCATAAAGCATTGTAAATCTTACGAGGAATGGTAATTATTTTAAGGTTTAGTTGAACTCCTAGAAGCTTAGAGTCGAGGTAATGTGCAGTCCGTGAAACAAGTATAAAACAAATATAAAAAAAACTCATGTGATAATGGTAGTTGCAAATTTTTTTGGTTAATTGAACTTCTTGGCAGTTGGTAAGATTTAGTCGAACTCCTAATAAACTCTCCCATCTAGCAGCGAGCTGGGAGTGAGATAATGTGCACAGTCTGCATGATATGTCAATAAACTCTCAAGCTGACAAAGAGTCGAGGTAGTGTGCAGTGAATCCATGCACGACGCAGCATAGGCAACAATCAATCTAGTTAATTTGCAGTGAATCCATGCTTTGCAAGCTATGGGTTTAATTCAATCTTTGAATAAGAAGTGAAATTCGAGATGGTCAATATAAATTGTCAAACCCTGGGAGGTCTTTTATTTCAATGGCAATAACCATAGTCTATGCATAAACATGTCAAGCAGTTGATTAACTAATGAAGATAACAATCCTACCAATCTATTCAGCCAAACTCATCCCATAAAAGAACTAATCTAATTCACACACCTAGGAATTCAATTGCAGCTATCTTCCTACAGAGATCAACCTAGCATTTGTGAATTTCAAAATAGAAATAAACTAGATTACTTTTGCAAGAAGTTAAATCCTATAATTATCAAACTATAATACTCAATCTTTACCAAAATGATCCATCTAGTAGCTATTGTTACTCAATGACAATTTTCCTATTCTAATAAATCAATTGAAGATACAACAACAACCATAATCTAAACATAAGCTTGAATCCTAACTGATAATTACTGGAAATCCTAGAAAGCATAAACAACTGGAAGATATTGGAATTGAGCTTGGTTGTTATAGCTGATTCGAACACACATGCATTAAACTGAATTAACCGACACAGTCGACTGTCACACCACTCTATTACAGCTATTCAAGATGCAATCATACTATCAGAAGGAAAGCTAACCTCTATTGCAGCTAACAGTAACATCGACAATAATTCCACACCACACACAGAAAGAAAGCTAAATTAACCTACCTACTTAAACCGGCTACCTCTATGAGAAGGCGGGCCCTGGCATTCTAACAGAGACGCCGAGAATCACAACAAATTAAGACACAGAAATGAAGAACTCTGCTCTCATATTTGTGAGGTCTAGCTTGCTATCTGTCGCTTTCATATTTTACACATTTATGCACCGACGACAAAAGACTACATTCATCGTTCCTTGAATGTGCAATTAGGTTCAAATGGTCTCACTTTTGTCTTTTAAATTCTATATTAAATCCATAACAGAAGAATACAGGAAGATTCCATGTATTCATTTGGGAATGAATATCTTTTTTGGCACATTGATTTGCTTGTTTATTCTGATGACTCTGGATCCCGATAATGTCTGCGTAGGATAAAAGACAAAGGTGAAACCATGCAACCACCGTAATAACTATACAATAATATGGGAAGACAAGCAACTGAACCTAACGGAGCTACTACGCATGCAACTAAGGAAGGGAGCTCGGGCAGCTAAGGTGGTAGACGCACCAGCATCAGTGGAAGCAGCACCTGCAGAGGAATAGGCTGAAGATACAAACCGGTTGAAATTCTTGCTGGAAATGGTTATTTTCGCAATTTTAAAATTTAGGATTTTAATTGTTCAATTTTAAAACTATCTAAATTTGAGGAAATTACGATCTGAGCACTCCAAATTATGATTTTGGTAAGAATTACTTTGTCGGATTCTGGCTAATGAGAGTGTTTTAGTTAGCCTTATACATCTCCAATAATGTCCATTAGACTGATAATTTGTTAGGGATGAGGGAATTTTTGGTAATCAATTTATAATCTGCATTATAAAATAAAATAAGTGTTGTGTTAAGGATATACATTCTTAGATGGTGAAATATTTTAAATTCAAGGATGTATATACCATTTATTATGATTTTTTGATGAATAATATATATATATTTTAATGTTAAAAAATGAACTTGCTCAATGTTGATTTAAAATATAAAGGATTTAATTATTATATAAAATGTTAAGAACAGAGTTTAAGTTAAAAAATGAAAGTGTGCCTACAGGGGTGGTGTATATATATATATATATATATATATATATATATATATATATATATATATATATTATAGGGAGTCGGGGCTCTAGGGCTACGCAAGGGTGCAACCCTCCCAACGGTTTCTGCTATATCCGAGTCCGGATATACTCAGTGATTATTCAAGCGAATAATCCTCCAATGGAAAATAACTCCATTTGATAAAATAATAATATATAATCGATAATGGATGATTTAATAATTTACAATGAGGCTCGCTTTTATAGGCTTGAGCGTGTATAGTGAAGGGTTACACCCTTTCACTTAATAATTAATAACTTTAATTAACATACATATAATATTCATAGCAGTTTCAAGCTCTTATGAGTTCCTTAATGCAGATTTTGGTTAAGAATTTTCATTGCGTTTGATTGAAGTTTGAAAAATGGTTAATTCTGTAATATTTCAACTCAACATTGTTTTCATCAGGGTTATGATATTCTAGCCACGGTTGAGCATTTTTTTTCCAAGAAAAAAAGCGTAATTTTATTTCAGCAGAGGTGAACAAAATTACATTATGTATATGCAAGTATGCATGCAGATACCCACTTTTAAAAAAGTGCAGTACTGTAAACTATAGAGGCTTCTTTACATCATTTTGGTGTGTTCAACATCACCATTTTTAAAAACCCAAAAAAGAAGCAAAGTAATATTTCTGGGGGCTCCCCGAGCCTCCTAATACATCAAGTATAACTTATATAACTGTAAATAGAAAGTCCTCATAATGTCAACACAAAAGTAAGACTGGTAGTTTTCTCAAAAATTTAAGTCCTCACTCCTACTATTCTTGTATAGCCAATTCATCAACAAAAGGCCGATGATAGTACTCATAGAGTGTCCCTTCACGGTATTCCTTTATCTTCCACACCCCCATTGCCAGGACCTTGCCAGCTTTAGAACCCTCGTCCGCCTCCTTGTTATTCTCCCTGTAAATATGTCTACAAGAAAAATGTAAGAATGAGTGTTGTAGCTCTCGAATGTCCTGTAGAATGTTAGACAGTCTAAGATCTCTGCATTGTTGTACACCAAGTGACCAATTAGTAACATTCATTGAGTCTCCATAAACATTGATGCTTTGAAAACCAATCTCAATGGCGAACATAAGGAGGAGTTTGAAGCTCATGAGTTCTGCAAAGTTATTCCCGCCCCCCCCCAGGCCCTAGAAAAGGTGAAAGTAGTGTGATAAGGTGAGATGTAAAATGGCCCCTCCCCCACAAACATTTTCCTAAGCTGAGCCATCATAGAATCCCCAAGGGATGGAACAATCAATGTCCAATTCCATAACTACTCTCTGTTTGGAAACTCTAATACGTTGAGGGAAAGTGGTTAGAAACCCACAGATGAGTATGGCAGAGATAACAGGTGTACACGGTTTATCAGAGAAAATAAGGTTGTTTCGAGCCAGCCATATCCCCCAATAAACCATCAAAGGTAGAGCTTTAAAAGATTTGCCAATTGGATCATTGCACCACAGAGTCCATGCCTATAACAGCGTGTCACCCACCCAGTTATACTGAACATTTGAAATTAGGGAGCATTCTGCCCATACTTGCAATGTATATGGACATTGTAGAAATAAGTGTAGACAGGTCTCCTCAGTCGCTTTGCATAAAATACACCACCCCAGTCCTACTTGGTTCTTTCTCTGTAAAAAATCCCAGGTAGGAATTGAATTTTCGAGAACATTCCACATAAATAATCTTTGTTTCATAGGGAAATTTAATTTCCAGATTGGCTTCCACCACCAAACCAGATCACGAGGGTTGATAAAACTACTTAAGCTGATATATCCATTCTTCGGAGAGAAGATGCCATTCAAGGCCCCTCCCAGACCAAGAAATCTTCCCTTTCACGGATGAGTATTTGAGATTGAATAAGTGCCCTATAATAAATCCTTAATTCATCCTGTTCATCCACCGTTAAATCCAGAGTGGTGACATCAACCCACGATTGAGTCCATGGATGTTCCAATGCTCGAATAGCAAGTTGAGAAAGATAAATGATACCCATGTCCCAGAGTGATGTAATCAATCCATCCGATAAAATATGTCTGCCTTCGCTCCCAAACCAGGGGTCTTCCCCCACCCGAAGAGAATGGCCATTCCCAATGCTCCAGGCCAAAAGGTCACCAACACAAGAGAAAGAATCTACAACAGCTTTCCAAATGACTGATCCTCCTCGATGTGACTTAAATAGGTTCCGAACCCAGTCCAGGACTGATGCAGGAGCGATGTATTTATGTATGACAAATTGTGTCCATAGACTGTCGATCTTTAAGATTCTCCAAACTCCTTTGGTTGCTAGAGCTTTGGAAAAAAGGTGAATATTTTTTAGTCCCCACCCTCCCAAAGCCTTGGGGATTGCAATTCTTTGCCATCGAACCAATGGGGATACAAAATATCCTTTGACGCTCCAAAGGAAGCGAAAGCAAATTTTCCAAGATTTCTCCAGCATTCCTTTGGGGATCCAAGACTCCTCAAGGCTCCAAATAGTGTTGGTCGCCTTTCTTCCTTTTGCATATGCATGAAAATTTTTTGTATTCTCATTGCCGGCTGCAAGCCATACCGCCCTGCTTTTCAATCTCCACATTTCCTCTTTTTCCAACAATAACGAGTTCCGCCTGCCTTCCAGCGATACAAGGTGAGCCTTTTCCTCCACAGACCCCAGACCCCCAGTCCCAGAATCATAAATAGACCTCAATTCCAGTTCAATCAGCTTCAATTCCCTATCATCTCTCCCTCTCTTATCATGATCCCATGCCTTAACCGGTCCTTTAATCCTTTTGATATTAGCAGAAAACTGTTGTGAGGCCGAGAGAGAAGCCCTAGGACTGTAAGGTACCCAGAGAGAACTTACCAGGTTAGTGAAGGATTCATCTTTTAACCAAGTTTTATTGAACTTAAGAGGCCCCGCAGGTTTAATAGGTCCCATACGGAGTTCAAGAAAAATGGGGAAATGATCAGATGATCCCCCAGAGCCCACCCATTGCCTCAAGAGGAATTTCCTATCCACAAAAGAATCAGAAACCAAAAATCTATCCAATCGCTTCTCAACCCGGTTTTCTCCAGTTCTGTTATTCCTCCATGTAGGCTTAAGGAGTGTAGGCTCGATATCAATCAAATTATGGATAACCAACTTTTGTGTGAAATAATTAGCCAGAGGGTCAGAACGAGCTCTGCTGCCCCAAACTTCTGCCGAGCCAAGAGAGAAATTAAAATCCCCCCCTAACAAGAGGTTCCCTTCCTTTAACAACGAATTTGAGAGAAGAGTATCCCAGAAGGGGATACGATTCAAATAAGGACCATAAATATTGATCACAGTGAACAAATCACCAAAATCAAGAGTCGAGCAGGACAATCCCAAAATGGATTCCATCCACCAAAGATTATGAAACTTCACCGTTCGTGTATTCCAGCCAATAGCCAGACCACCAGACCGACCACGGGCATCCAGAGTAGCAAAAGACCAACCACTGAACCAACTCTCTAACAAAGACTTTATCACCGAACCCTCACCCAAAGTTTCTTGAAGTAGAATGATATCCGGGTGTTCAAGAGATACCACTCTACGCAATGCTAATCTTTTATGGGGACCAGCCAGACCTCGGCAGTTAAAAGACATAACCTTCATTAGCGTCCCCTCTTCTGGGCACACACCGCTCTAAGCGCCCGATCAATAGTCACTTGTTTACCTTCCAGCAGGTCCATCTTGGCCTTGGACTGTGCCTTGGATAAATGAGATTTCCTTCCACGGCCTTTACCCGGTTAACACACCCCAGCACCTAGCCCCCCAGGGGAAATCTTGGTAAGAGATCGTAAGAAATATCTGGAATCCGAAGAGTTGGTATGGGATGATGAAGAACGAACCTCTTTGGGGGAAGGATTAGGATCAGGGGGTAGATCAATAATCATCACACCGGGATTCGATGGGTTTTTCAAAGTGCAAGCAGGGTCGAGTTCAATATAGGAGTTTCCACTGGGTCAATAGGGGAAGAGATATACAAATTTTTGAGAGCCTCCAACCGGTCCATATTGTCCAAAGAAAAATTATTTAAAACAAAATGAAAGGAAAGTGGGTTTATGGATTGAGGAATACCCGCAGCAGTAGTCCTTGAGGCCATGAAAGGGGCCGAAGGTGAAATCTCAGCAGGGACTGCATCCAAGGTGGTTCCTTCCACATGGGACGCAGCCCTAATTGGGCCCTTCTCTGATCCAACTGCGACCTCTACAATAGGAATGAGTTCTGTGGTTGATTGACCAACAAGAGTAGGAGCCTCCGCAGATGGAGACGGTCCATGCTCTAAGCCAGCTTCAATCTCCACATCTTAGTGGGAAACTATTGATGTTTGGACGACGGGAGGAGGAGCCTCCCCGTCTATGGATTTTTTATGGCCACCACCATTTCTCTGCCTTAAGGGTAGCTTACAATCTGCAACCGGGTGTCCATAGGAATGGCACCTACGACACCTAAAGGGAACATTTTCATAATCAAGTTTCTGAACATATGTATAGCACCCCCAACTGAGTGTGACATCCGGTGCCAGACCTTCCCTGATATTTAAATTAACCAGAATGCGTGCTACCTTTAGCTGACGGGTTTAAAGGAAACTATAATCTCCATCCAGATAAGTGCCAATCAGGTTCCCAATACCTTTGAAGTGCCTTACCAACCAGTAATGAAGAGGTAAGCCTGGTAGACGAACCCAAATAGGAACCAAATCCAGCCGTTCACGGCTAGCATCAAACATCGAATGCCAGGGTTTTATCATAACCGGACAATGATCCCAACACCAGTTTGAATTTAGAACCCATGTAGCTTGTTCTTCATTTTGAAAATTGAAAACAAACCAGTTTCAAGTTAATTCAACTACCTCAGGGGTATAGCCTAGCTGAGCAACCCAGTGCTCTTCCACCCATGCCTCGATGGTACGCAAAGAGAACGACTTGCCCAGGGCCTTACCAACCAGATTTATACTGGTCATCTTGAAAAGTTGATGCCACTCAATATCCTCACCAAGGGCGTAATTGTATTTTGTCCGGCTCAACTTCAACCATCATTTCCTACCACGCTTCTCCGAATGGGTTGAATCATCAGAGGAACGTCCTCCCCACTCTTCAGAGCTGGTACCAAAGCCCACACATGGACTGGAAAAACCACGTTGTTCATGGATCTCTAGAATCCCTATACCAGTTTCTTCCTGAGGTCCTTCAACATGAAAACCAGGGAGGGTATCCGATGAGAAAAAGTTTGGTTTACCCGGTCCAATAATTTTATCACTTGTAGAACCAGGGCTTCTACCCTCAGCCGCCGAGCATTCTATGGATTGAATCACCTGATCAGAGGACCAAAAGGGTGTCGCCGACTCCTTCAGAGGTGGTGTCGATGAGAAGCGAGGGGATGAATCGGTTAACGGCAAGAGACCTGAGGAGAGTGCCAAAAAATTTGACGGTGAAAAACCAGTCTCCAAATAGGTCTCTCCTGATGAAAACTCGACCTACCCACAACCAGCAGTGCTCGCCACATCATGCCACCCAACGCCAGGTGTTTGAGTCCAGATCGGCATCCCATCCGAGGGATCATAGGAATAGTCCAGCTGTTCTTTGTAGGTTGCCATCGTATGGTAGCGAAAAAAAACATAGTGAAAACTAACAGAGGAAAGCAGGGACAGTGAATAATGGTAAAAAATGGAGCAGGGGAAAAAACCTACCTTTGAAACATGACTCAAAACCCAACACCGTTGGAACCGATCACGAGAAATAGGTAATCTCCACATCGCACTTCAGCTGTCAGTGCAGCAGTATCTCCACAGTGCTTCACAGCGACGGCCACTGACGGGCATTAGAGAACTAGGGCTCCGCCATCTTTAGCAAACCCTAAATCTCCTTCCGGCTAACCTCGATCATCTTGTTGCAATTCGTTCACCCCTTATGCTTTCGTATACCAACCACGGCGGGGCATTATTAGGGTATCTATGTCGTTTTCTTTTATGGGGCCTTTATTCGGATAGTTATGGCTTCTCACAGATCTATATATATTGCTTCTTTGTAGAGTATTAAATCCTGTTGCTTTTGTAGAACTTTTATTTGGCCAAAATTTGGTAGTATGGAAATTTATCATTTATGTAGTCGTAATTTTTTTTTCCATCTGTGAATTCCATTAGGGTTTTCTGCATAATTATTGTTTATGTTTTTTTTGTTTTTTTTTACAATTTTGAAATTGTTTCCTTTATTTTGTGGTTCCAAGCGGATAAGTTTTCCTTAGTATCCAGCTAAGGTATGATTGTTTAGAGATTTATTCTGGGAGACATTTGATTTATGTGTTCACACTGATTTCAGTTTTACAGTGATTCCATAATGATTTCAGTTTTACAGTGATTCCACAATAATTTTAGTTTTATAGTGATTCCAGTTGGTTTACAGAACCCAGAATCGCAAAAAAAAAGATGTGATTACAAATTGTAGAATCCAAAAGAATTATATACATATTCTATCTATTATTCCAAGTGAAGAGCTCGCAATTTGATTTCTAAAGACATCCAAGCTAATTGCTGCCGTCTAGCTTTGGTTCTTGTTTTTTTTTTGTTTTTTTAGTGCAGTTTGATAAAGAACTAAGTTTTTAGGTGTTACATGCAGTGATTGCAATTGTACAGGATTATAAAAGCTCGCAATTTGATTTCTAAAGACATCCAAGCTAATTGTTGCCTTCTAGCTTTGTTTTTTTTTCATCATTTAGTGCAGTTTGATAAAGAAATAAGTTTTTAGGTGTTACATGTAGTGATTGCAATTGGATAGGATTATATTCTCATCTCGTCGCCTTCCAAAAACTCCACGAAGAAGATGCTGCAATCGGCACTGAGAAGATTTGATCCCGCCGTGCCCTAGATGGTCATAATTGGCATGAAGGCCTAGATAGTGTTATGCTTCATCTCGTTGTTGACCAACCTTGCAACCTCGATGCTCGGCGGACACAAACAATGCTGCTTGTGCATTGGTGCATCCAAGCATGCAACAGACTATGGAGTTGAGTCCAGATTCTGGGACAACCTTCCATCAAGTCCAGCTTTTGGAACAACTCTCTATCTTCTCTCAGATGAGTTTTTAATTCTAATCTTATCATCATTGATTAGAATAGTTTTATTATCCAAATTCAAATATTTTCATTTTCATTAAGTTAATGGGATTTTATAAACTTAGGCTTTTATATAATAGATATCTTAGAATTTGGGGATGGATAATCATTAAGATAAATATACTCTCCATATTTATTTTATAATAATTCAAAATTAATAAAATTCATGTTAGTTAGAAAAAATCTTAATTAACTGCACTTACACTTGTAATTCGTCGCCGTGGGAGAAAACTTATTATATGCCATAAAGCATTGTAAATCTTACGAGGAATGGTAATTCTTTTAAGGTTTAGTTGAACTACTAGTAGCTTGGAGTCGAGGTAATGTGCAGTCTGTGAAACAATTATAAAAAAAAATATAAAAAACACTCATGTGATAATGGTAGTCCCAATTTGTTTTGGTTAATTGAACTTCTTGGAAGTTGGTAAGATTTAGTCGAACTCCTAATAAACTCTCCCATCTAGCAGCGAGCTGGGAGTGAGCTAATGTGCGCAGTCTACATGATATGTCAATAAACTCTCAAGTTGACAAAGAGTCAAGGTAGTGTGCAGTGAATCCATGCACGACGCAACATAGGTAACAATCAATCCAATTAATTTGCAGTGAATCCATGCTTTGCAAGCTGTGGGTTTAATTCAATCTTTGAATAAGAAGTGAAAATCGAGATCATATTTTTATTAGGGGTTTTGTTCTGCAAGAGTTTCTATTCCGATCTAGGCAAGTGAGTCCAGAACTGCCATTGAATGGTTTACTTCGGAAAATATAGGTATGTAGCAATTTTGTATTATAGTCATTAATAATAATAATAATAATTGGCAAGATTGCACACTTATTTCACCCACTATCGTTTAATGAAACAATTATCAATGCTTTACTTCTTAGTAGTGAGTAGGCATGAGACTATATGTTCCGCCTTGCTGTAATAATTTGTAGGATAACATAAAATGACTATATAGTTGGCTAATGTTTCAGAAAAATAAATATTTGTTGTTTTTTTAATAATAATTATTTTCAGATGTGTTTGACTTCTATTGGATTAGAAAGCGTGATTTGACTATTTTTCTCATTGCCGACTATTAGTAGAAATTATAAATATAAAAAAATACTCACAACCTTAACACTCAAGACTTTAGACGAAATATTTCTCTGACTCAATGTGACATATGTTACTTCCTAAGCTTTTAGTCTTTTGAGATACCTCGTTTCCCAAAACTTTTAGTTTTCCAAAGCTTTTAATGGAAGAGACACTGCAACATATCCACATGCACACCAGCAGCCTTGCATGACTGCCACATGCCCAGTTTCACCCACAGAGTTAAAGATGGGATTCGGCACCATGTTCGGTCATTTTCTCGCTCATTTTTTTTTCTTCTCTCCAGCTGAGTTTTGCAATACGGTGCAACAGTTCTACAACTGGAAGTCGATCTCGTTCGAAGCGGTAACCAGAACAACCATGGTTGTCAAGCAGGGACAACCTTTGCGCCACCTCCTTCCTCCGTCCGGAGTGGCGGCCCTACTGCCCTCCCTCTCATTCTTTATGTGCCCCGAGCTGGGCGTAGAGCTAATTCCCTCCAACGGAAGAGCTGCTAAGTATGGAAACATTTTACCTTTTTTAACACTGGTCGAGGGTTTTGCGCACTCGTTGGATGCTCGCTCCAGGATACCTCCCAACAGCGTCGCGCCCATTGTAAAGATTGGTTTACAAGAGTAGTTCGCATGATTAATTTACCTGAACAAAGCAATCGTGCAAGTGAAGCCTGAGAATTCCAGGAGGAAGTCCTGCGTCGGCCTTCACATGGGCTTCAACTGTGGATCTAACGATATTCTTTGTTGAAGGACAAGTCTTGGAGTAGAAACTAACTTTGGTTCCTTGTGCTTCAACTCCAACCCAGATGGAGAATATGGTTGCAACCACACTGAATAGGAAAACATGCAACAGCCTCGGTATGAGAACCATTTAACTCACTTATGTTATTGATTGATGAACGTGGGGAAATGGAAGATTGAATGCCAAAGCGCACAGGGTAGGGACTCAGAGAGAGAGTGAAGAAACCAAGTACCGACTGAATTAAAGCTAATTGTGCAAAAAACTGCAAACGCAAATGAGTGAGGCGATCTAATTAGAGGTAGAGTACAAGGCAGGCAATGTAGAATGGTTGCAGGTGAATGAAAGTTTTGATGCATTTACATGTTTATATATACGCAAGAGCCAGTGGGAAAACGCATTTCAGTCAACGTTTGGGGACGCAGACGTAGTCAAAATGTTGTCTGTAGATGGCGAGGGAGATGTTTGTGAGGTCCAACTTGCTATCTATTGCTTTCATATTTTACACACTTATGCACCGATGACAAAAGATTACATTCATCGTACCTTGAATGTGCAATTAGGTTCACATGGTCTCACCTTTGTCTTTTAAATTCTATATTAAATCCATAACTAAAGAATACAAGAAGATTCCATGTATTCATTTGGGAATGAATATCTTTTTTGGCACATTGATTTGCTTGCTTATTCTGATGACTCTGGATCCCAATAATATCCGCATAGGATAAAAAACAAAGGTGAAACCATGCAACCACCTGAATAACTGTAGAATAATCTGGGAAGACAAGCAACTGAACCTAACGGAGCTACTACGCATGAAGCTAAGGAAGGGAGCTTGGGCAGCTAAGGTGGTAGACGCACGAGCATCACTGGAAGCAGTACCTGCAGAGGAATAGGCTAAAGATACAAACTGGTTGAAATTCTTGCTGGAAATGGTTATTTTCACAATTTTAACAACTAGGATTTTAATTGTTCAATTTTAAAACTGTCTAAATTTGAGGAAATTACGATCTGAGCACTCCAAATTACGATTTTGGTAAGAATTAATCTGCCGGATTCTTGCTAATGAGAGTGTTTTAGTAAGCCTTATACAGCTCCAGTAATGTCCATTAGACTGATAATTTGTTAGGGATGAGGGAATTTTTGGTAATCAATTTATAATCTGCATTATAAAATAAAATAAGTGTTGTGTTAAGGATATACATTCTTAGATGTGAAATATTTTAAAGTCAAGGATGTATATACCATTTATTACGATTTTTTAATGAATAATATATATATTTTTAATGTTAAAAAATGAGCTTGCTCAATGTTGATTTAAAATATAAAGGATTTAATTGTTATATAAAATTTTAAGAACATAGTTTAAGTTAAAAAATGAAAGTGTGCCAACAAGGGTGGTATATATTTATATATATTATTTTTTATTTTTTTACAGGGAGTCAGGGCTCTAGGGCTACCCAAGGGTGAAACCCTCCCAATAGTTTCAAGCTCTTCTGAGTTCCTTAATGCAGATTTTGGTTAAGAATTTTCATTGCGTTTGATTAAAGTTTGAAAAATGGTTAATCCTGTAATATTCCAACTCAACATTGTTTTCATCAGGGTTATGATATTCTAGCCATGGCTGAGCATTATTAGGGTATCTATGTCGTTTTCTTTTATGGGGCCTTTATTCGGATAGTTATGGATTCTCACATATCTATATATATTGCTTCTTTGTAGAGTATTAAATCCTGTTGCTTTTGTAGAACTTTTATGTGGCCAAAATTTGGTACTATGGAAATTGATCATTTATGTAGTCGTAATTTTTTTTTCCATCTGTGAATTCCTTTAGGGTTTTCTATATAATTATTGTTTATGTTTTTTTTTATTTACAATTTTGAAATTGTTTCCTTTATTTTGTGGTTCCAAGCGGATAATTTTTCGTTAGTATCCAGCTAAGGTATGACTATTTAGAGATTTATTCTAGGAGACATTTGATTTATGTGTTTACACTGATTTCAATTTTACAGTGATTCGATCATGATTTTAGTTTTACAGTGATTCCACAATAATTTTAGTTTTATAGTGATTCCAGTTGGTTTGCAGAACCCATAATCGCAAAAAAAAAGATGTGATTACAAATTGTAGAATCCAAAAGAATTATATACATATTCTATCTGTTATTCCAGGCGAAGAGCTCACAGTTTGATTTCTAAAGACATCCAAGGTAATTGTTGCCTTCTAGCTTTGGTTTTTTGTTTTTTTGTTTTTTTAGTACAGTTTGATAAAGAACTGAGTTTTTAGGTGTTACATGCAGTGATTGCAATTGGACAGAATTATAAGAGCTCGCAATTTGATTTCTAAAGACATCCAAGCTAATTGCTTCCTTCTTGCTTTGTTTTTATATTTCATTATTTAGTGCAGTTTGATAAAGAACTAAGTTTTTAGGTGTTACATGTAGTGATTGCAATTGGATAGGATTATATCTCATCTTGTCTCCTTCCACAAACTCCTCCAAACTCCACGAAGAAGATGGTGCAATCGGCACTAAGAAGATTTGATCCCGCCGTGCCCTAGATGGTCATAATTGGCATGAAGGCCTAGATAGTGTTATGCTTCATCTCGTTGTTGACCAACCTCACAACCTCGGTGCTCGACGGACACAAACAATGGTGCTTGTCCATTGGTGCATCCAAGCATGCAACAGACTATGGAGTTGAGTCCAGCTTCTGGGACAACCCTCCATCAAGTCCACCTTTTGGAACAACTCTCTATCTTCTCTCAAATGAGTTTTTAATTCTAATCTTATCATCATTGATTAGAATAGTTTTATTATCCAAATTCAAATATTTTCATTTTCATTAAGTTAATAGGATTTTATAAACTTAGGCTTTTATATCTTAGATATCTTAGAATTTGGGGATGGATAATCATTGAGATAAATATACTCTCCATATTTATTTTATAATAATTCAAAATTAATAAAATTCATGTTAGTTACAAAAAATCTTAATTAACTGGACTTATACTTGTAATTCCTCGCACTGGGAGAAAACTTATTATATGCCATAAAGCATTGTAAATCTTACGAGGAATGGTAATTCTTTTAAGGTTTAGTTTAACTCCGAGTAGCTTGGAGTCGAGGTAATGTGCAGTCCGTGAAACAATTATAAAACAAATATAAAAAACACTCATGTGATAATGGTAGTTGCAAATGTTTTTGGTTAATTGAACTTCTTGGCAGTTGGTAAGATTTAGTCGAACTCCTAATAAACTCTCCCATCTAGCAGCGAGTTGGGAGTGAGCTAATGTGTGCAGTCTGCATGATATGTCAATAAAATCTCAAGCTGACAAAGAGTCGAGGTAGTGTGTAGTGAATCCACTCTTGACGCAGCATAGGCAACAATCAGTCCAGTTAATTTGCAGTGAATCCATGCTTTGGAAGCTGTGGGTTTAATTCAATCTTTGAATAAGAAGTGAAAATGGAGATCATATTTTTATTAGGGTTTTTGTTATGCAAGAGTTTCTATTCCAATCTAGGCAAGTGAGTCCAGGACTGCCATTGAATGTTTAACTTTGGCAAATACATGTATGTAGCAATATTGTATTATAGTCATTAATAATAATAATAATAATAATTGGCAAGATTGCACACTTATTTCACCCATTATCGTTTAATGAAATAATGATCAATGCTTTACTTCTTAGTAGTGAGTAGGCACGAGACTATATGTTCCGCCTTGCTGTAATAATTTGTAGGATAACATAAAATGACTATATAGTTGGCTAATGTTTCAGAAAAATAATTATTTGTTGTTTCTTTTAATAATAATTATTTTTAGATGTGTTTGACTTCTATCGGATTAGAACGCGTGATTTGACTATTTTTCTCATTGCCGACTATTAGTAGAAATTATAGATATAAAAAAATACTCACAACCTTAACACTTAAGACTTTAGACGAAATATTTCTCTGACTCAATGTGACATATGTTATTTCCTAAGCTTTTAGTTTTTTGAGATACCACGTTTCCCGAAACTTTTGGTTTTCCAAATCTTTTAGCGAAAGAGACACTACAACATATCCACATGCACACCAACAGCCTTGCATGACCACCACATGCCCGGTTTCACCCATAGAGTTAAAGATGGGATTCGAACCCCTGTTCGGTCATTTTCTCACTCATTTCTTTTTATTCTCTCCGTCTAAGTTTTGCAATACGGTGCAACAGTTCTACAACTGGAAGTTGATCTCGTTCGAAGGGGTAACCAGAACAACCATGCTTGTTAGGGAGGGACAACCTTTGCGCCACCTCCTTCCTCAGTCCAGAGTGGCAGCCCTACTGCCCTCCCTCTCATTCTTTATGTGCGGCGAGCTGGGCGTAGAGTTCATTCCCTCAGCCGGAAGAGCTACTAAGTATGGAAACATGGTATCTTTTTTAACACCGATCGAGGGTTTGGCGCGCCCGTTGGATGCCCGCTCGAGGAGAACTCCCAATAGCCTCACGCCCGTTGTAAAGATTGGTTTAGAAGAGTACTTCGCATGATTAACTTACCTGAACAAGGCAATCATGGAAGTGAAGCCTGAGAATTCCAGGAGCAAGTCCTACGTCGGCCTTCACATGGGCTTCAACTATGGATCTGACAATATTCTCTGCTGTAGGACAGGTCTTGGAGTAGAAACTAACTCTGGTTCCTTGTGCTTCACATGGGCTTCAACCGTGGATCTGACGATATTCTTTGCTGTACGACAGGTCTTGGAGTAGAAACTAACTTTGGTTCCTTGTGCTTCAAATCCAACCCAAATGGAGAATATGGTTGCAACCACACTGAATAGGAAAACATGCATCAGCCTCGGTATGTGAGCCATTTTAACTCACTGATGTTATTGATTGATGAACGCGGGGCAATGGAAGATTGAATGCCAAAGCGCACAAGGTAGAGACTTAGAGAGAGAGTGAAGAAACAAAGTACCGACTGAATTAAAGCTAACTGTGCAAAAAACCTGCAAACACGAATGAGTGAGGTGATCTAATTAGAGGTAGAGTACAGGGAAAGCAATTTAGAATGGTTCTAGGTGAAGGAAAGGTTTGATGCATTTACATGTTTATATATACGCGAGAGCCAGTGGGAAAATGCGTTTCAGTCAACGTTTGGGACCACTGGACCTAGTCAAAATGTTGTCTGTAGATGACGATGGAGATGTCTGTGAGGTCCAACTTGCTATCTGTCGCTTTCATATTTTACACATTTATGCACCGACGAAAAAAGACTACATTCATCATTCCTTGAATGTGCAATTAGGTTCACATGGTCTCACCTTTGTCTTTTAAATTCTATATTAAATCCATAACTGAAGAATACAAGAAGATTCCATGTATTCATTTGGGAATGAATATCTTTTTTGGCACATTGATTTGCTCGTTTATTCTGATGACTCTGGATCCCGATAATGTCCTCGTAGGATAAAAGACAAAGGTAAAACCATGTAACCACCTGAATAACTATAGAATAATCTGGGAAGACAAGAAACTAAACCTAACGGAGCTACTATGCATGCAGCTAAGGAAGGGAGCTCGGGCAACTAAGGTGGTAAAAGCACCAGCATCAGTGGAAGCAGCACCTGCAGCGGAGTCGGCTAAAGATACAAACCTGTTGAAATTATTGCTGGAAATGGTTATTTTCGCAATTTTAACAATTAGGATTTTAATTGTTCAATTTTAAAACTGTCTAAATTTGAGGAAATTACGATCTTAGCACTCCAAATTATGATTTTGGTAAGAATTACTCTGCCGGATTCTAGCTAATGAGAGTGTTTTAGTTAGCCTTATACAGCTCCAATAATGTCCATTAGACTGATAATTTTTTACGGATGAGGGAATTTTTGATAATCAATTTATAATCTGCATTATAAAATAAAATAAGTGTTGTGTTAAGGATATACATTCTTAGATGTGAAATATTTTAAAGTCAAGGATGTATATACCATTTATTATGATTTTTTAATGAATAATATATATATTTTTAATGTTAAAAAATGAACTTGCTCAATGTTGATTTAAAATATAAAGGATTTAATTATTATATAAAATTTTAAAAAAATAGTTTTAGTTAAAAAATGAAAGTGTGCCTACAGGGGTGGTATATATTTATATATATTATTTTTTATTATTTTACAGGGATCCGGGGCTCATGGGATGCCCAAGGGTGCAACCCTCCCAACAGTTTCAAGCTCTTATGAGTTCCTTAATGCAAATTTTGGTTAAGAATTTTCATTGCATTTGATTAAAGTTTGAAAAATGGTTAATCTTGTAATATTTCAACTCAACATCGTTTTCATCAGGGTTATGATATTCTAGCCACGGTTGAGCATTATTAGGGTATCTATGCGCTTTTCTTTTATGGGGCCTTTATTTGGATAGTTATGGCTTCTCACAGATATATATATATATATATATATATATATATATATATATTGCTTCTTTGTAGAGTATTAAATCCTGTTGCTTTTGTAGAACTTTTATTTGGCTAAAATTTGGTAGTACGAAAATTTATCATTCATGTAGTTGTAATTTTTTTTTTCCATCAGGGTTTTTTGCATTATTATTGTTTATGTTTTTTTTTTCAATTTTGAAATTGTTCCTTTATTTTGTGGTTCCAAGCAGGTAACTTTTCCTTAGTATCCAGCTAAGGTATGAGTGTTTAGAGATTTATTCTGTGAGACATTTGATTTATGTGTTTACACTGATTTCAGTTTTACAATGATTCCATAATGATTTCAATTTTACAGTGATTCCACAATAATTTCAGTTTTATAGTGATTCCAGTTGGTTTGCAGAACCCAGAATCGCAAACAAAAAAAGATGTGATTACAAATTATAGAATCCTTGGCTTGCAATTTGATTTCTAAAGACATTTAAGCTAATCGATGCCTTCTAGCTTTGTTTCTTGTTTTTTTTGTTTTTTTAGTGCAGTTTGATAAAGAACTGAGTTTTTAGGTGTTACATGCAGTGATTGCAATTGGAAAGGATTATAAGAGCTCGCAATTTTATTTCTAAAGACATCCAAGCTAATTGTTGCCTTCTAGCATTGTTTTTTTTTTCATTATTTAGTGCAGTTTGATAAAGAACTAAGTTTTTAGGTGTTACATGTAGTGATTGCAATTGGACAGGATTATATTCTCATCTCGTCACCTTCCACAAACTCCTCCAAACTCCACAAAGAAGATGGTGCAATCAGCACTCAGAAGATTCGATCCCGCCGTTCCCTAGATGGTCATAATTGGCATGAAGGCCTAGATAATGTTATGCTTCATCTCGTTGTTTACCAACCTCGCAACCTCGGTGCTCGGAGGACACAAGCAATGCTGCTTGTCCATTGGTGCATCCAAGCATGCAACAGACTATGGAGTTGAGTCCAGCTTCTGGGACAACCCTACATCAAGTCCAGCTTTTGGAACAACTCTCTATCTTCTCTCATATGAGTTTTTAATTCTAATCTTATCATCATTGATTAGAATAGTTTTATTATCCAAATTCAAATATTTTCATTTTCATTAAGTTAATAGGATTTTATAAACTTAGGATTTTATATCTTAGATATCTTAGAATTTGGGGATGGATAATCATTGAGATAAATATACTCTCCATATTTATTTTATAATAATTCAAAATTAATAAAATTCATGTTAGTTACAAAAAATATTAATTAACTGCACTTATACTTGTAATTCGTCGCACTGGGAGAAACATTATTATATGCCATAAAGCATTATAAATCTTACGAGCAATGGTAATTCTTTTAAGGTTTAGTTGAACTCCTAGCAGCTTGGAGTCGAGGTAATGTGCAGTTCGTGAAACAATTATAAAACAAATATAAAAAAACTCACGTGATAATGGTAGCTGCAAATTGTTTTTGTTAATTGAACTTCTTGGCAGTTGGTAAGATTTATTCGAACTCCTAATAAACTCTCCCATCTAGCAGCGAGCTGGGAGTGAGCTAATGTGCGCAGTCTGCATGATATGTTAATAAAATATCAAGTTGACAAAGAGTCGAGGTAGTGTGCAGTGAATCCATGCACGACGTAGCATAGGCAACAATTAGTCCAGTTAATTTGCAGTGAATCCATGCTTTGCAAGTTGTGGTTTTAATTCAATCTTTGAATAAGAAGTGAAAATCAAGATCATATTTTTATTAGGGTTTTTTTCTGCAAGAGTTTCTATTTCGATCTAGGCAAGTGAGTCCAGAACTGCCATTGAATGTTTTACTTCGGCAAATACAGGTATGTAGCAATATTGTATTATAGTCATTAATAATTATGCACACTTATTTCACCCATTATCGTTTAATGAAACAATTATCAATGCTTTACTTCTTAGTAGTGAGTAGGCACGAGACTATATGTTCTGCCTTACTGCAATAATTTGGAGGATAACATAAAATGACTATATAGTTGGCTAATGTTTCAAAATTTTTTTTTTTTTTTTTTTTTTAATAATAATTATTTTCAGATTAGTTTGACTTCTATTGGATTAGAAAGCATGATTTGACTATTTTTCTCATTGCCGACTATTAGTAGAAATTATAAATATAAAAAATACACTCACAACCTTAACACTTAAGACTGTAGACAATATATTTCTCTGACTCAATGTGACATATGTTATTTCCTAAGCTTTTAGTTTTTCGAGATACCTCGTTTCCAGAAACTTTTAGTTTTCCAAAGCTTTTAGCGGAAGAGACACTGCAACATATCCACATGCGCACCAGCAGCCTTGCATGACCGCCACGTGCCCGGTTTCACCCATAGAGTTAAAGATGGGATTCTGCCCCTCGTTCGGTCATTTTCGCGCTCATTTTTTTTCTTCTCTCCGGTTGAGTTTTGCAATACGGTCCAATAGTTCCACAACTGGAAGTCGATCTCGTTCGAAGGGGTAACCAGAACAACCATGGTTTTCATGGAGGGACAACCTTTGCACCACTTCCTTCCTCTGTCCGAAGTGGCAGCCCTACTACCCTCCCTCTCATTCTTTATGTGCGGCGAGCTGGGCGTAGAGTTCATTCCCTCAGCCGAAAGAGCTGCTAAGTATGGAAACATGGTATCTTTTTTAACACCGGTCGAGGGTTTGGCACGCCCTTTGGATGCTCACTCGAGGAGAACTCCCAATAGCCTCGCGCCCGTTGTAAAGATTGGTTTAGAAGAGTACTTCGCGTGATTAACATACCTGAACAAGGCAATCGCGGAACTGAAGCTTGAGAATTCCAGGAGCAAGTCCTACGTCGGCCTTCACATGGGCTTCAACTATGGATCTGACGATATTCTCTGCTGTAGGACATGTCTTGGAGTAGAAACTAACTTTGGTTTCTTGTGCTTCAAATCCAACCCAAATGGAGAATATCGTTGCAGCCACACTGAATAGGAAAACACGCACCAGCCTCGGTATGTAAGCCATTTTAACTCACTGATGTTATTGATTGATGAACGTGGGGCAATGGAAGATTGAATGCCAAAGCGCATAGGGTAGAGACTCAGAGAGAGAGTGGAGAAACAAAGTACCGACTGAATTAAAGCTAACTGTGCAAAAAACCTACAAACACGAATGAGTGAGGTGATCTAAGTAGTGGTAGAGTACAGGGCAGGAAATGTAGAATGGTTGCAGGTGAATGAAAGGTTTGATGCATTTACATGTTTATATATACGCGAGAGCCAGTGGGAAAATGCGTTTCAGTCAATGTTTGGGGCTACTGGACCTAGTCAAAATGCTGTCTGTAGATGACGACAGAGATGTCTGTGAGGTCCAGCTTGCTGTCTGTCGCTTTCATATTTTACACATTTATGCACCGATGATGAAAGACTACATTCATCGTTCCTTGAATGTGCAATTAGGTTCACATGGTCTCACCTTTGTCTTTTAAATTCTATATTAAATCCATAACTGAAGAATACAGGAAGATTCCATGTATTCATTTGGGAATGAATATCTTTTTTGGCACATTGATTTGCTCGTTTATTCTGATGACTCTGGATCCCGATAATGTCTACGTAGGATAAAAGACAAAGGTAAAACCATGCAACCACCTGAACAACTATAGAATAATCTGGGAAGACAAGAAACTAAACCTAACGGAGCTACTATGCATGCATATAAGGAAGGGATCTTGGGTAGCTAAGGTGGTAAAAGCACCAGCATCAGTGGAAGTAGCACCTGCAGCGGAGTCGGCTGAAGATACAAACCTGTTGAAATTCTTGCTGGAAATGGTTATTTTCGCAATTTTAACAATTAGGATTTTAATTGTTCAATTTTAAAACTGTCTAAATTTGAGTAAATTACGATCTGAGCACTCCAAATTACGATTTTGGTAAGAATTACTCTGCCGGATTCTGGCTAATGAGAGTGTTTTAGATAGCCTTATATAGCTCAAATAATGTCCATTAGATTGATAATTTTTTAGGGATGAGGGAATTTTTGGTAATCAATTTATAATCTACATTATAAAATAAAATAAGTGTTGTGTTAAGGATATACATTCTTAGATGTGAAATATTTTAAAGTCAAGGATGTATATACCATTTATTATGATTTTTTAATGAATAATATATATATTTTTAATGTTAAAAAATGAACTTGCTCAATGTTGATTTAAAATATAAAGGATTTAATTATTATATAAAATTTTAAAAAAATAGTTTTAGTTAAAAAATGAAAGTGTGCCTACAGGGGTGGTATATATTTATATATATTATTTTTTATTTTTTACAGGGAGTCGTGGCTCTAAGGCTGCCGAAGGGTGCAACCCTCCCAACGGTTTCAAGCTCTTATGAGTTCCTTAATGCAGATTTTGGTTAAGAATTTTCATTGCGTTTGATTAAAGTTTGAAAAATGGTTAATCCTGTAATATTTCAACTCAACATCGTTTTCATCAGGCTTATGATATTCTAGCCACGGCTGAGCATTATTAGGGTGTCTATGCCCTTTTCTTTTTTGGGGCCTTTATTCGGATAGTTATGTCTTCTCACATATATATATATATATATATATATATATATATATATATATATATATATATATTGCTTCTTTGTAGAGTATTAAATCCTGTTGCTTTTGTAGAACTTTTATTTGGCCAAAATTTGGTAGTATGGAAATTTATCATTCATGTAGTTGTAATTTTTTTTTCCATCTGTGAATTCCATCGGGGATTTTTGCATAATTATTGTTTATGTTTTTTTATTTTTCAAATTTGAAATTGTTCCTTTATTTTGTGGTTCCAAGCAGATAAGTTTTCCTTAGTATCTAGCTAAGGTATGAGTATTTAGAGATTTATTCTGTGAGACATTTGATTTATGTGTTTACACTGATTTCAGTTTTACAGTGATTCCATAATGATTTCAATTTTATAGTGATTCCACCATAATTTCAGTTTCATAGTGATTCCAGTTGGTTTGCAGAACCCAGAATCGCAAAAAAAAAAGATGTGATTACAAATTGTAGAATCCGAAATATTTATATACATATTCTATTTGTTATTCCAATTGAAGAGCTCACAATTTGATTTCTAAAGACATCCAAGCTAATCGCTGCCTTCTAGCTTTGTTTCTTGTTTTTTTTGTTTTTTTAGTGCAGTTTGATAAAGAACTGAGTTTTTAGGTGTTACATGCAGTGATTGCAATTGGACAGGATTATAAGAGCTCGCAATTTTATTTCTAAAGACATCCAATCTAATTGCTGCCTTCTAGCATTGTTTTTTTTTTTCATTATTTAGTGCAGTTTGATAAAGAACTATGTTTTTAGGTGTTACATGCAGTGATTGCAATTGGACAGTGTTATATTCTCATCTCGTCGCCTTCCACAAACTCCTCCAAACTCCACAAAGAAGATGGTGCAATCATCACTCAGAAGATTCGATCCCGCCGTGCCCTTGATGGTCATAATTGGCATGAAGGCCTAGATAGTGTTCTTCTTCATCTTGTTGTTGACCAACCTTGCAACCTCGGTGCTCGGCGGACACAAACAATGCTGCTTGTCCATTGGTGCATCCAAGCATGCAACAGACTATGGAGTTGAGTCCAGCTTCTGGGACAACCCTCCATCAAGTCCAGCTTTAGGAACAACTCTCTATCTTCTCTCATATGAGTTTTTAATTCTAATCTTATCATCATTGATTAGAATAGTTTTATTATCCAAATTCAAATATTTTCATTTTCATTAAGTTAATAGGCTTTAATAAACTTAGGCTTTTATATCTTAGATATCTTAGAATTTGGGGATGGATAACCATTGAGATAAATATACTCTCCATATTTATTTTATAATAATTCAAAATTAATAAAATTCATGTTAGTTACAAAAAATATTAATTAACTGCACTTATACTTGTAATTCGTCGCAGTGGGAGAAAACTTATTATATGCCATAAAGCATTGTAAATCTTACGAGGAATGGTAATTCTTTTAAGGTTTAGTTGAACTCCTAGCAGCTTGGAGTTGAGGTAATGTGAAGTCCGTGAAACAATTATAAAACAAATATTAAAAAAACTCACATGATAATGGTAGCGGCAAATTTTTTTTGTTAATTGAACTTGTTGGCAGTCGGTAAGATTTATTCGAACTCCTAATAAACTCTCCCATCTAGCAGCGAGCTGGGAGTGAGCTAATGTGTGAAGTCTGCATGATATGTTAATAAAATCTCAAGTTGACAAAGAGTCGAGGTAGTGTGCAGTGAATCCATGCACGAAGCAGCATAGGAAACAATCAGTCCAGTTGATTTGCAGTGAATCCATGCTTTGCAAGCTATGGTTTTAATTCAATCTTTGAATAAGAAGAGAAAATCGAGATCATATTTTTATTAGGGTTTTTGTTCTGCAAGAGTTTCTATTCTGATCTAGGCAAGTGAGTCCAGAACTGCCATTGAATTGTTAAATTTTCAGAATTTACTTCAATCTGATCTAGGATCTTAACTAAGAGAACAACATGTACAACATATCTATAGCATATCAATCATGGAGACAATAATGCAAGCACACAAGAGACACAAAGATTTACTTGGGGAAAACCATAAAGGTGAAAAACCCCAATAACTTCCTCAGAGATAGATAGAGCAATGATACAACCAACCATAAGAGATAGACACAACCTAGCAGCAGATCCTCCTCCTCCATAAGTGCACCACTCCTCCTTGAGTGCATGTGTGAGAAGTGAGTGAGTAAATAGAGTGCCTCCCACACTCTATTTATACTTGACTTGACTTGCCTTTTTACCTAACTCATGTAGGCTCGAACTTAACCACATAATATAATGCTGACTAGGCCGACCCCCAATAGGGTGGTCTAATAACCCTTTGACCCAGATGGCCGACCCCCAATAGGGTGGTCTAATAACCCTTTGACCCATATGACTTATATAGGGCCGACCCCAAACAAGGTGGATAACCCATCAAGTATAAGTTACGACACTTACAATATAAATGACGACACTTCCATATAGAGGAATAATAACATCTCTATAGGAATACAATATACATATATGTGAAATACATTCCGAAGTTACATATACATCAACACTCCCTCTTAACTAGGAATGTATTTCTCAGCACAGTTCTTCTAGCACAAGTCATCTTCTCTGGATCATCGTCACTAGATAATCGTCATCGAGTCATCATCATCATCACTGCTGCTGCTATCTCAATCAATCTCTGAATCTACTCGTCATAGGAAGTTCTACAGAGCCAGTCCTTTTTCATACTGGATGTAGGCCCACCACCTGTAGGTCTTCATCATCACTGGCCATACTGTGGAATCCTCAGGACTTATTACGTGCGTCACAAAACCTGGCTACAGCATCCCAGGCTATTACGAGCACACAGCTCTACCTGTAGGATCTCCCAGGAGCACATTACATGTGACCCATCACAAAACCTGGCTGAAGCATCTTAGGCTGTTACGAGCACTCAGCTCTACCTGTCGGATCTCCCAGGAGCACATTACATGTGATCTCACCACAAAACCTGGCTGAAGCATCTGAGGCCTTTTTCATCCTGTCCAGATCTCCCAGGAGCAAATTACATGTGGTCATGGCAAAACCTGGCTGAAGCATCTGAGGCCTTTTTCATCCTGTCCAGATCTCCCAGGAGCAAATTACATGCCATAGGACAAAACCTCGCAAGAGCATCTGCCAGATATCCCAGGGCACCGAATTACATGCCATAGGCAAAACCTCGAAAGACTATCTGCAGATCTCCCAGGGCACAAATTACATGTCCTCCCAAGCAAAACCTCGCAAGAGCATTTGCCAGATGTCTCAGGGCACCGAATTACATGCCATAGGCAAAACCTCGAAAGACCATCTGCAAATCTCCCAGGGCACAAATTACATGCTTTCCTGCACAACCTGATCCACGGCCATAAAGTATCATCTGATACTCATCAAAAATCATCCTGATGTACACATGATCATCCTGATCATCATCACTGCAACATCCTGCTGCATGTCATCTGGAGAAGCTCGTCATCCACGATCATCCAAGTATACATAGATACATGATCCACACAATGTATCCATCGGCATACATGATCTACCTGATCATACAAAGATACATGATCCACACAATGTATCCATCAACATACATGATCTGCCTGATCATCATCACTGCAACATCCTGCTGCATGTTATCTGGAGAAGCTCGTCAACCACGATCATCCAATTATCCACCTGATACATACATAGATACATGATCCACACAATGTATCCATCAGCATACATGATCTACCTGATCATACAAAGATACATGATCCACACAATGTATCCATCAGCATCCAACATGATGCGTTCATACATACACATGATCCATCCGATCATATCCAGCATCCAACATGATGCATATACAAAATACATACTCATGATCCAACCGATCATATCCATCATCCAACATGATGCATACACAAAATACATATAATGATCCAACTGATCATATCCAGCATCCAACATGATGCATACACAAAATACATATAATGATCCAACTGATCATATCCAAGCAAAAACTAGAACATCCTCCTGATGTTCATCATCCAGCGCTTACATCCACAGCCATGTGAAGGATCCCCCTTCCAACATGCTTGGAATGGCTTCAGCAAATGTGTCCATCACTTCTTCCTCGAAGTGTCCTTGAAGAACGCCAAGCCTCTCTCTGAAGTATTCGAACTTCACCCTGGCTAGTGGCTTCGTCAGCACATCTGCAATCTGCTCGTCCGTCGCAACATACAGGAGCTTCACAGCTCCTCTCTGCACCATATCCCTGATATAGTGATATTTGATCTCTATGTGTTTCGACCTGTCATGAAACACTGGGTTCTCGGATAGCTTCACACAACTCTGGTTATCACAGAAGATACCAGTAGCCTCCAACGGGAGATCAAATAACTCAGACAGTAGCTTCCGTAGCCATACTGCCTCACAACTAGCTGAACAGGCTGCAACATACTCTACCTCAGCTGTACTCAGTGCTACGCAGGACTGCTTCCTGCTAAACCAAGAGATCACACCTGATCCCATACTGAAGCAGCACCCAGATGTGCTCTTCCTATCTGCAACATTGCCAGCCCAATATGAATCAACATAACCCTGCAGGTTAAACTTTTGATTCGCCTCATACTTGAGCCCATAATCCACTGTACCCTTCAGGTACCTCAGAACATGCTTTACAGCAACCAGGTGAACACTCCTCGGATTCGTCAGGAACTGGCGCAATGTGTTCATAGCAAATCAAATATCCGGTCTCGTGTTCGTCAGGTACATCAAGGACCCAATCATCTGACGATACATAGAGACATCAACCAGCTCAGATGAAGCATCACATAGAAGCTTCAGATTCGATGCCATAGGTGTGGCCATGGCCTTGCAATCCATCATCCCGAACCTCTTCAGGATCTCTACTGCATACTTCCCTTGTCCAAGGAAGATTCCTTCTGCATTCTGCCACACCTCCATGCCAAAAACAAATAGTGCATCATCCCCAAGTTCTTCATCTCGAACTCAGTAGTAAGCTTCCGCTGCGTGTCGGCAATCAATCTATCTTCACCATACCAAGTTCTGCACATATATGATTTCCTATCATGTGTCTCAGAACCAAGTGGCTGCTCCACATACACTTCTTCTTCAACTACACCATTCAAGAAAGCTGTCTTGAATCCATCTGGTGTATCTTCTGTTTCGTCACTTTTATATTTCTCTATGCTGCCATCTGCAACATGCTTGATCTAATAGTTCCATATGGAAGTCATAACAAACTTCCCTTCAGGTCTTGGGATTACATCCCAAACATCATTCTTCATGATCGACGGATCATGGCATTCCATTTCTTCATCCCAGATCCTGGGAACTTCAATATCTTCAATAGATATCTTTGTTGCTGGAACAAATGTTGTAGTCCTTTTTGTAGGTGAAGATATACGGTCTTTCCTACAAAACAGGTTAAATTGCATGATTAGAAACATCTCATAATTTTCAGAACAAATTCTTACACATAAAGAAATATGTCATACAGTCATGCAATTATCTTAGCCAATGCTTCAATACAACATTTATCCATATTCCGTAACTTTCTAGATGCCTTCCAATCTCTACCAGAACATTGTTAAGAGTGTGCACAACTCCCAACATGTCAGCAAAGAGGTTTCATTCTAGATAAGTAGCAATGGAATGTTGTACAGTGCCATAGGCCACTTACCCATGCATATTAGGAGTATACTGTTCATCAATGCAATTATTCTAATATGCATAATACACAACCTAATTCTTGGAACATCAGTATATACATTATTGAACAGTATTATTTAAGAAATGACAATTCAAATACTTATCTTTGTTTGTTCGTTGGGTGGACTCCCTCTGAGTCTTCGCTTCCTTGCAGGAGCTACTGGAGTCCTAATCTGAAGTAGCTTCTTCTACACCTTTTGATGTGGAATGTAGAGAGATGGTCAACTCCCTCTGAATATTTGCATCCTTGCATAAACCACTGGAGTGTACTCCCTCTTGATCTTTGCTTCCTGGATTACCTGTTCTTGAACTCATATTCATCCTTGGTCCCTATGCATGCTTATTAGTATCATGATTGTGTTATCCTTGTGATCTCATATAAAATCATACATTCATTAGTATACTATTAAAACACAATAATCTCAAGCATGTATAGTCATGATCATTTCAAACAGAAATAATAAGCATTAGCATTCAAGGTTTATGTAGGATTCTTATGGTTAGTCAAATCATAAGAAGCATAACATGTCTAAACCTAAAATTACTCAAACCTATGACTCTTCAGGTTAGTTGAATCATCAAACAAGATAAGAGATATAATATGCATAAAACCTGTGATTATTCAAACCTATACCTTCATGAATCTTCTGGTTAGTCATATCATCAATTATGGTAAAAAAAAAACACAATATGCATACAACCATGACTATTCAAACCTATGACTTCATGAATAATCATTATCAACAACACAACAGTATAAGATCCTAACCCAAGGTAGGATTCTAGCTTGATATAGGAAAAACATACCTGGATTAGCATGCTAGCTATTTATGTCTAACATACCCGCATAATGTCTTCTTGTTCTTCGTCAATGACTTGTGCTAGTAACCTGCATGTCTCATAAGTTAACCATTGCAAAACCAAGTTATACATACCTCGTAAATGGATCTTCTATGAGATCCATGACAATGGATGAATCTTTGTCCTCATGTTATCATGATCATAAGTTCTTGGACCAGAACATGATTTGTCTTTCTTGGTGTACCTTTCATGTTAGTAGACAACATAAACCTCATACAACACCATAATTCATTAGTACAATCATAAGTGTCAATACCCTAATCAATGAATATTTTCTATCGTGCATTCATAGTTTTATTAAGGTAATACGACAAATCTAAAATCAAAATTGTACTAACCGTAATAACATGAAGACAAACATACCATAAACTTAATCATGGACAAATATCAAAACATAGCTCGATGAGTCATACCTGTCGAGATCGCTTGTAATCTTCTTATGTAAGGCCTTAGCCTCATCTCCCTCTGAAACAGGAACTTCTTCACCTATGTAGGTGACCAATCCATTTTCTTCTAGGATTAACCCAATCCACTTGATGTGCAAGAACTGGACCTGGAGCTGGATATGGGTTTGTCAGAGAAACCCCAAAGATTCAAACTTTGAATTTCAAACTTCCGAAAGGATAGAAATATGCGCCTTGATGAGCTGATCAAATTGGTATATTCATAATTTGAAAACTGCAAAGTTTCACTCCTCAATTTTGCCTTTGAAACTTCCGGATTCACTGGACGTGACCCTGAACTGGGGTTTGATGAATCCCACTCTTTTTCCCAATCAAAAGGTTTGATCCAAATCTCTAAGATTCTATTTTTCTGAGGAGCTTCCAGCCGTGGTCTCAGATTTCGAAAATTCCCATTTTTACAGAAGCCCTAATTTTCCACTTTCCTGATCAAAGTCCCGAACTAGGGTCTGATCAAGCCCGGCCTTCTGCCCAACCAAAAATTCTGATTTTGGTCTCTAAATTTTTATTTTGATGAGTAGCATTCAGCCGTGGTCTCCGATTACAAAAATTCCAACTTTCTTCAAAGCCCTAAATTCTGGAAGCCATGAATGAAGGTACCAAAAAATAATTCTGTTTTGACAGAAATATGTACCTGATTGTTTCTGGTGTCACTCCGAAATTTTTGATCCACAGGGTCTGAAAAAGTTTCCTGAGATAGCCTAACCTGTTAGCTTTCCATCCTGACAGGTTTGACCTCAATTGGATTTTCTGAGAGAGAGTTATGCCAAATGTCGCAACATGACCTTTTTTTGGGATAAAACAGAAGAGCGAACTTGTACGGCGTGCCACGTGTCACTGTTTCAACTTCGGCCTCTGAAAAAGTTTTCTGAGATAGTTCGGCCTGTTATCTTTCCATCCTGACAGGTCTGACCTCAATTGGACTCTCTGAGAGAGAGTTATGCCAAGTGCTGCAACGTGACCTGTTTATGGGATAATACAGGAGAGCAAACTTGTACGGCATGCCACGTGTCACTGGTTCAACTTCGGCCTCTGAAAACGTTTTTTGAGATATTACAGACTGTTTACTACCTGTAACATTTTACGAAATTTCATTTGGAGCTTCCTAGCCCAAGATATGACCTTTTTCCCAAGGTCACCTGATTTTGACTCAGATCTGGAAGAGGCAGAAACCCTATATTGTACAGATCATAAATCACAAAGTACAACTAATTAGAGGTTTTCCTTTGGACACAAGATATCTGGAGATCTTAGCTTCGGCTTGTAACAATTTCAGATCCGAAAACTTCGCCAAAACGGATTTATAGCGAAAGTGCTACGATGACTGGTTTTTGCTATATCAAGCCCTAGCATCGTAAGTGCAACAAGTGTCATACATGCCATATCATGCCTTCTTTCAGGCTAGCTCTGATACCATGTTAAATTTTCAGAATTTACTTCAATCTGATCTAGGATATTAACTAAGAGAACAACATGTACAACATATCTATAGCATATCAATCATGGAGACAATAATGCAAGCACACAAGAGACACAAAGATTTACTTGGGGAAAACCATAAAGGTGAAAAACCCCAATAACTTCCTCAGAGATAGATAGAGCAATGATACAACCAACCATAAGAGATAGACACAACCTAGCAGCAGATCCTCCTCCTCCATACGTGCACCACTCCTCCTTGAGTGCATGTGTGAGAAGTGAGTGAGTAAATAGAGTGCCTCCCACACTCTATTTATACTTGACTTGACTTGCCTTTTTACCTAACTCATGTAGGCTCGAACTTAACCACATAATATAATGCTGACTAGGACGACCCCCAATAGGGTGGTCTAATAACCCTTTGACCCAGATGGCCGACCCCCAATAGGGTGGTCTAATAACCCTTTGACCCATATGACTTATATAGGGCCGACCCCAAACAAGGTGGATAACCCATCAAGTATAAGTTACGACACTTACAATATAAATGACGACACTTCCATATAGAGGAATAATAACATCTCTATAGGAATACAATATACATATATGTGAAATACATTCCGAAGTTACATATACATCAACATGAATGTTTTACTTCGGCAAATACAGGTATGTAGCAATATTGTATTATAGTCATTAATAATAATAATAATAATTGGCAAGATTGCACACTTATTTCACCCATTATAGTTTAATGAAACAATTATCAATGCTTTACTTCTCAGTAGTGAGTAGGCACGAGACTATATGTTCCGCCTTGCTATAATAATTTGTAGGATAACATAAAATGGCTATATGGTTGGCTAATGTTTCAGAAAAATAATTATTTGTTGTTTTTTTTAATAATAATTATTTTCAGATGTGTTTGACTTCTATTGGATTAGAAAGCGTGATTTGACTTTTTTTCTCATTGCCGACTATTAGTAGAAATTATAAATATAAAAAAAATACTCACAACCTTAACACTTAAGACTTTAGACGAAATATTTCTCTGACTCAATGTGACATATGTTATTTCCTAAGCTTTTAGTTCTTTAAGATACCTCGTTTCCCAAAACTTTTAGTTTTCCAAAGATTTTAGCGGAAGAGACACTGCAACATATCCACATGCACACCAGCAACCTTGCATGACCGCCACATGCCCGGTTTCACCCATAGAGTTAAAGATGGGATTCGGCCCCCCGTTCGGTCAATTTCTCGCTCATTTTTATTTTCTTCTCTCCGGCTGAGTTTTACAATACGGTGCAACAGTTCTACAACTGGAATTTGATCTCATGCGAAGGGGTAACCAAAACAACCATGGTTGTCAGGGAGGGACAACCTTTGCGCCACCTCCTTCCTCCGTCCGAAGTAGCAGCCCTACTGCCCTCCCACTCATTCTTTATGTGCGGCGAGCTGGGCGTAGAGCTCATTTCCTCCAGTGGAAGTGGTGCTAACTATGGAAACATGGTATCTTTCTTAACACTGGTCGAGGGTTTGGGGCGCCCGTTTGCTGCTCGCTCCAAGAGACCTCCCAACAGCCTCGCGCCCATTGTAAAGATTGTTTTACAAGAGTAGTTCGCATGATTAATTTACCTGAACAAAGCAATCGTGGAAATGAAGCGTGGGAATTCTAGGACCAAGTCCTATGTCGGCCTTCACATGGGCTTCAAATGTGGATCTAATGATATTCTCTGTTGTAGGACAGGTCTTGGAGTAGAAACTAACTTTGGATCCTTGTGCTTCAACTCTAACCCAGATAGAGAAAATGGTTGCATCCACACTGAATAGGAAAACACGCATCAGCCTCGGTATGCGAGCCATTTTTAACTCACTGATGTTATTGATTGATGAACGCAGGGAAATGGAAGATTGAATGCCAAAGCACACAAGGTAGAGACTCAGAGAGAGAGTGAAGAAACCAAGTACCGACTGAATTAAAGCTAACTCTGCAAAAAAACTGCAAATGCAAATGACTGAGGCGATCTAATTAGAGGTAGAGTACAGGGTAGGCAATGTAGAATGGTTGCAGGTGAATGAAAGTTTTGATGCATTTACATGTTTATATATACGCGAGAGCCAGTGGGAAAACACGTTTCAGTCAACGTTTGGGGTTGCCGGACCTAGTCAAAATGTTGTCTGTAGATGACGACAGAGATGTTTGTGAGGTCTAGCTTGCTATCTATCGCTTTCATATTTTACACATTTATGCACTGACGACAAAAGACTACATTTATCATTCCTTGAATGTGCAATTAGGTTCACACGGTCTCACCTTTGTCTTTTAAATTCTATATTAAATCCATAACTAAAGAATACAGGAAGATTCCATGTATTCATTTGGGAATGAAAATATTTTTTGGCACATTGATTTGCTCGTTTATTCTGATGACTCTGGATCCTGATAATGTCTGCGTAGAATAAAAGACAAAGGTGAAACCATGCAACCACCTGACTAACTATAGAATAATCTGGGAAGACAAGCAACTGAACATAACGGAGCTACTACGTATGCAACTAAGGAAGGGAGCTCGGGCAACTAAGGTGGTAAAAGCACCAGCATCAGTGGAAGCAGCACCTACAGAGGAATAGGCTGAAGATACAAACCGGTTGAAATTCTTGCTGGAAATGGTTATTTTCGCAATTTTAACAATTAGGATTTTAATTGTTCAATTTTAAAACTGTCTAAATTTGAGGAAATTACGATCTGAGCACTCCAAATTATGATTTTGGTAAGAATTAATCTGCTGGATTCTGGCTAATGAGAGTGTTTTAGTTAGCCTTATACAACTCTAATAATGTCCATTAGACTGATAATTTGTTAGGGATGAGGGAATTTTTGGTAATCAATTTATAATCTGCATTATAAAATAAAATAAGTGTTGTGTTAAGCATATACATTCTTAGATGTGAAATATTTTAAAGTCAAGGATGTATATACCATTTATTATGCTTTTTTAATGAATAATATATATATATTTTTAATGCTAGAAAATGAACTTGCTCAATGTTGATTTAAAATATAAAGGATTTAATTATTATATAAAATTTTAAGAACATAGTTTAAGTTAAAAAATGAAAGTGTGCCTAGAGGGGCGGTATATATTTATATACATATATATACACACACACACACACACACACACACATATATATATATATATATATATATATATATTTTCTTTTTTTTTCTTTTTTTACACGGAGCCGGGGCTCTAGGGTTTTCCAAGGGTGCAACCCTCCCAACAGTTTCAAGCTCTTATGAGTTCCTTAATGCAGATTTTGGTTAAGAATTTTCATTGCGTTTTATTAAAGTTTGAAAAATGGTTAATCCTATAATATTTCAACTCAACATTGTTTACATCAGGGTTATGGTATTCTAGCCACGGCTGAGCATTATTAGGGTATCTATGTCATTTTCTTTTATGGGGCCTTTATTCAGATAGTTATGCTTCTCACAGATCTATATATATTGCTTCTTTGTAGAGTATTAAATCCTATTTCTTTTGTAGAACTTTTATTTGGAAAAAAATTGGTAGTATGGAAATTTATCATTTATGTAGTCGTAATTTTTTTACATCTGTGAATTCCATTAGGGTTTTCTGCATAATTATTGTTTATGTTTTTTTTTTTTTTTTTTACAATTTTTGAATTGTTTCCTTTATTTTGTGGTTCCAAGTGGATAAGTTTTCCTTGGTATCCAGCTAAGGTATGACTGTTTAGAGATTTATTCTGTGAGACATTTGATTTATGTGTTTACACTAATTTCAGTTTTACAGTGATTCCATAATGATTTCTGTTTTACAGTGATTCCACAATAATTTTAGTTTTATAGTGATTCCAGTTGGTTTGTAGAACCAAAAATCGCAAAAAAAAAGAGATGTGATTACAAATTGTAGAATCCAAAAGAATTATATACATATTCTATCTGTTATTCCAAGTGAAGAGCTCGCAATTTGATTTCTAAAGACATCCAAGCTAATTGCTTCCTTCTACCTTTGGTTCTTTTTGTTTTTGTTTTTTTAGTGCAGTTTGATAAAGAACTGAGTTTTTAGGTGTTACATGCAGTGATTGCAATTGGACAGGATTATAAGAGCTAGCAATTTGATTTCTAAAGACATCCAAGCAAATTGCTGCCTTCTAGCTTTGTTTTTTTCTTTCATTATTTTGTGCAGTTTGATAAAGAACTAAGTTTTTAGGTGTTACATGCAGTGATTTCAATTGGACAGGATTATATTCTCATCCCGTCTCCTTCCAAAAACTCCTCCAAACTCCACGAAGAAGATGGTGCAATCGACACTGAGAAGATTCGAACCTGCCGTGCCCTAGATGGTCATAATTGGCATGAAGGCCTAGATAGTGTTCTGCTTCATCTCATTGTTGAACAACCTTGCAACCTCGGTGCTCGACAGACACAAACCATTTTGCTTGTGCATTGGTGCATCCAAGCATGCAACAGACTATGGAGTTGAGTCCAGCTTCTGGGACAACCCTCCATCAAGTCCAGCTTTTGGAACAACTCTCTATCTTCTCTCATATGAGTTTTTAATTCTAATCTTATCATCATTGATAAGAATAGTTTTATTATCCAAATTCAATATTTTCATTTTCATTAAGTTAATAGGATTTTATAAACTTAGGCTTTTATATCTTAGATATCTTAGAATTTGGGGAAGGATAATCATTGAGATAAATATACTCTCCATTTTTATTTTATAATAATTCAAAATTAATGAAATTCATGTTAGTTAGAAAAAATATTAATTAACTGCACTTATACTTGTAATTCGTCGCAGTGGGAGAAAACTTATTATATGCCATAAAGCATTGTAAATCTTGCGAGGAATGGTAATTCTTTTAAGGTTTAGTTGAACTCCTAACAGCTTGGAGTCAAGGTAATGTGCAGTCCGTGAAACAATTATAAAACAAATATAAAAAAAAACTCATGTGATAATGGTAGCTACAATTTTTTTGTTTAATTGAACTTCTTGGCAGTTGGTAAGATTTAGTCGAACTCCTAATAAACTCTCCCATCTAGCAGCGAGCTGGGAGTGAGCTAATGTGCGCAGTCTGCATGATATGTCAATAAACTCTTAAGCTAACAAAGAGTCGAGGTAGTGTGCAGTGAATCCATGAACGACGTAGCATAGGCAACAATCAGTCCAGTTAATTTGCAGTGAATCCATGCTTTGTAAGCTGTGGGTTTAATTCAATATTTGAATAAGAAGTGAAAAAAGAGATCATATTTTTATTAGGGTTTTTGTTCTACAAGAGTTTCTATTCCGATCTAGGCAAGTGAGTCCAGAACTGCCATTGAATGTTTTACTTCGGCAAATACAGGTATGTAGCAATATTGTATTATAGTCATTAATAATAATAATAATAATTGGCAAGATTGCACACTTATTTCACCCATTACCATTTAATGAAACAATTATCAATGCTTTACTTCTTAGTAGTGAGTAGGCACGAGACTATATGTTCCACCTTGCTGTAATAATTTGGAGGATAACATAAATGTTAAATTTTCAGAATTTACTTCAATCTGATCTAGGATATTAACTGAGAGAATAACATGTACAGCAAATCTACAGCATATCAATCATGGGCACAATAATGCAAGCACACAAGAGACACAGATTTTACTTGGGGAAAACCATAAAGGTGAAAAACCCCAATAAATTCCTCAGAGATAGATAGAGCAATGATACAACCAGAATACAAGAGATATTCTTCTCCTAGCAGCAGAGCCTCCTCCTCCACAAGTGCGCCAGTCTCCCAAGTGTGAGTGAGAGAATATAATGTGTAAAATGAGTGAGACACACTCTCTATTTTTACACTAACTTGACTTGACCTTTACTCAACTAGGTCAGCCTCAACTTAACCACTTAACATAATGCTGACTGGGACGACACCCAATAGGGTGGTCTAATAACCCTTTGACCCACATGGCCGACCCCCAATAGGGTGGTATAATAACCCTTCGACCCACATGACTTATACAAGGCCGATCCCAACAAGGTGGTCTAATAACCCATTAAGTATAAGTTACGACACTTAGAATATAAATGACGACACTTCCATATAGAGGAATAATAACATCTCTATAGGAATACAACCACTTCCATATAGAGGAACAATAACATCTCTATAGGAATACAATATACATATATGTGAAATACATTCCGAAGTTACATATACATCAACACTCCCTCTTAACTAGGAAGGTATTTCTCAACAAAGGTATTCTAGCACAAGTCTTCTTCTCTAGATCATCGTCACTAGATAATCGTCATCGAGTCATCATCATCGTCACTGCTGCTACTATCTCAATCAATCTCTGAATCTACTCATCATAGAAAGTTCTACGGAGCCAGTCCTTTTTCATACTAGATGTAGGCCCACCACCTGCAGGTCTTCGTCATCACTGGCCATACTGTGGAATCTTCAGGACTTATTAAGTGCGTCACAAAACCTCAAAAGAGCATCCCAGGCTGTTACGAGCACATGGCTCTACCTATAGGATCTCCCAGGGCCATATTATATGTGACCTCACCACAAAACCTCGCAAGAGCATCCCAGGCTATTATGAGCACACAGCTCTACCTATAGGATCTCCCAGGGACAGATTATATGTGGTCACCACAAAACCTCACAAGAGCATCCCAGGCTGTTACGAGCACACAGCTCTACCTATAGGATCTCCTAGGGACAGATTATATGTGGTCATGGCAAAACCTTGCAAGAGCATCCCAGGACTTATTACGGGCACACAGCCCAACCTATCGGATCTCCCAGGGACATATTATACGCCATAGGACAAAACCTCAAAAGAGCATCTGCCAGATATCCCAGGGCCAGATTATATGCCATAGGCAAAACCTCGAAAGACTATCTGTAGATCTCCTCGGGCCAAATTATATTTCCTCCCAGAGCAAAACCTCGAAAGAGCATTTGCCAGATATCCTAGGGCCAAATTATATGCAATAGGCAAAACCTCGAAAGACTATCTGCAAATCTCCCAGGGCCAAATTATATGCTCATCTACACAACCTGATCCACGACCATAGAGTATCAACCTGATACTCACCATACATCATCCTGATGTATGCATGATCATCTTGATCATCATCATTGCAACATCCTGCTGCAAGTCATCTGGAGCAACATCCTGAAGCTCGTCATCCACGATCATCCTGATCATATCATGCATCTACCTGATGCATACCAAGTATCTACCTGATACATATCATCATACATGATCCACCTGATCATATAATGTATCCACCTGATACAAATACAAATACATGATCCACTTGATCATACATGATCTACCTGATCATACAATGTATCCACCTGATACATATACAAATACATGATCCACCTGATCATACATGATACATATCAACATACATGATCTACCTGATCATACAATGTACCCACCTGATACATATACATATACATGGTCCAAGCATCCAACATGATGCATATACAAAATACATACAAATGATCCAACCGATCATATCCAGCATCCAACATTATGCGTACATACATAAATGATCCAACTGATCATATCCAGCATCCAACATGATGCATACATACATATACATATAAATGATCCAACTGATCATATCCAGCATCATCCTGATGCATATATAGAGCAGTAACTGGAGCATCGTCCTGATGCTCATCATCCAGTGCTTACATCCACAGCCATGTGAGGGATCCTCCTTCCAACATGCTTGGAATGGCCTCTGCAAATGTTTCCATCACTTCTTCCTCGAAGTGTCATCAATCCAAAGAACACCAAGCCTCTCTCTGAAGTACAAGAACTTCACTCTGGCTAGTGGTTTCGTCAGCACATATGCAATCTGCTCGTCCGTCGTAATGTACAAGAGCTTCACATCTCCTCTCTGCACCATATCCCTGATATAGTGATATTTGATCTCTATGTGTTTCGACCTGTCATGAAACATTGGGTTCTTGGACAGCTTCACACAACTCTAATTATCACAAAAGATACCAGTAGCATCCAACGGGAGATCAAATAACTCAGACAGTAGCTTCCGTAGCCATACTGCCTCACAACTAGTTGAACAGGCAGCAAGATACTCTGCCTCAGCTGTACTCAGTGCTACGCAGGACTGCTTCTTGCTAAACCAAGAGATCACACCTGATCCCATACTGAAGCAGCATCCAGATGTGCTCTTCCTATCTGCAGCACTGCCAGCCCAATCTAAATCAACATAATCCTGTAGGTTAAACTTTTGATTCACTTCATACTTGAGCCCATAATCCACTGTACCCTTCAGGTACCTCAGAACATGCTTTACAGCAACCAGGTGAACACTCCTCAGATCCGTCATGAACTGGCTCAATGTGTTCACCGCAAAGCAAATATTTGGTCTCGTGTTTGTTAGGTACATCAAGGACCCAATCATCTGACGATACATAGAGACATCAACCGGCTCAAATGAAGCATCACAAAGAAGCTTTAGATTCGATGCCATAGGTGTGGCCATGTCCTTGCAATCCATCATCCCGTACCTCTTTAGGATCTCTACTGCATACTTCCCTTGTCCAAGGAAGATTCCATCTGCACTCTGCCACACCTCCATGCCAAAAACAAATAGTGCATAATCTCACGTTCTTCATCTCAAACTCGACAGCAAGCTTCCGCTGCGTGTCGGCAATCAATCTATCTTCACCTGTAACATACAGGTTATCCGCATACAAAAGTAGTATCACTGGATTGCCTTCCTCAACCTTGTAGTAAAGGTTGGAATCCACTTTACTCTTGGTAAAGCCCAAACTGGATAGAAAGCTGTCTATCCTACCAAGTTTTGCACACATATATGACTACACCATTCAAGAAGGCTGTCTTGAAATCCATCTGGTGTATCTTCTATTTCATCACTTTTATATTTCTCTATGCTGCCATCTGCAGCATGCTTGATCTGATAGTTCCATTTGGAAGTCACAACAGACTTCCCTTCAGCTCTTGGGACCACATCCCAAACATCGTTCTTCATGATCGACGGATCATGGCATTCTTCCCGTATCCTTGGAACTTCAATATCTTCAATAGATAATTTTGTTGCTTGAACAAATGTTGTAGTCCTTCTTTTGTAGGTGAAGGTATACGGTCTTTTCTACAAAACAAGTTAAATTGCATGATTAGAAACATCTCATAATTTTCAGAAAAATTCTTACACATAAAGAAATATGTCATACAGTCATGCAATTATCTTAGCCAATGCTTCAATACAACATTTATCCATGTTCCACAACTTTCTAGATGCCTTCCAGTCTCTACCAGAACATTGTTAAGAGTTTGCACTACTCCCAACATGTCAGCAAAGAGGCTTCATTCTAGATAAGTAGCACTGGAATGTTGTACAATGCCATAGGCCACTTACCCATCACATGCATATTAGTAGTATATTGTTCATTAATGCAATCATTCTAATATGCACAATACATATCCTAAGTCTAGGAACATGAGCATATACATCATTGAACAATTTTATTTAAACAAACAAATATGCAAGAAATGATAATTAAAAATACTTATCTTTGTTTGGTTGCTAGGTGGACTCCCTTTGAGTCTTTGCTTCTTTGCAGGAGCTGCTAAAGTAGCTTCTTCTACACCTTTCTATTGTGGAATGTAGAAAGATGGTCAACTCCCTTTGAATATCTACATCCTTGCAGAAACTACTGAAGTGTGCTCCTTTGCTTTCTTGCAGGAACAACTGGAGTGTGCTCCCTCTTGATCTTTGCTTCCTGGATTACCTGTCCTTGAACTTACATCCATCCTTAATCACTATGCATGCTTATTAGTATCATCATTGTGTTATCCTTGAGGTCTCATACATAATCACACATTTATTAGTATAATCTTAATACTATAAAAACACAATAATCTTAAACATGTATAGTCACGATCATTCACAAATAATAAACATTAGTATTCAAGGTTTCAGGGAAGTCTTCTTTTACTCATGCATATTCTTATTTGATCATAGGACTCTTCTGATTAGTTAAATCATCAATGCATAAACCCGTGATTACTCAAACCTATACCTTCATGATTCTTATGGTTAGTCATATCATCAATTATGGTAAGAAACATAATATGCATACAGCCATGAGTATTCAAACCTATGACTTCATGAATAATCATTATCAACAACACAACAGTATAAGATCCTAACACAAGGTAGGATTCTAGCTTGATATAGGAAAAACATACCTGGATTAGCATGCTTGCTAGTTATGTCTAACATACCCGCATAATGTCTTTTGGTTCTCTTCAATGACTTGTGCAAGTAACCTGCATGTCTCATAGGTTAACCATTGTAGGACCAAGTTATTCATACCTCGAAAGTATATCTTCTATGTGATCCATGACAATGGATGAATCTTTGTCTTCATGTCACCATGATCATATGTTCTTGAAGTAGAACATGATTTTTCTTTCTTGGTGTACCTTTTATGTTAGCGAACAACATAAACCTCATACAACATCACAATGCATTAGTACATTCATAAGTGTCAAAACCTTAATCAATGAATATCTTATATTAAGGTGATACGACAAGTCTAGTAATTAATCAATATTGTACTGTAATGATATGAAGACAAACATATGATAAAATTAACCATGAAACATACCTGTAAGCCATACCTGTCAAGATTGCTTGTAATCTTCTTATGGAAGGCCTCAGCCTCATCTCCCTCTGAGACAGGAACTTCTTCACTTATGAAAGTGACCAATCCATCTTCTTCTAGGATTAACCCAATCCACTTGATATGCAAGAACTGGACCTGGAGCTCGATTAGGGTTTGTCAAGGAAACCCCAAAAATTCAAACTTTGAATTTCAAACTTCTGAAAGGATAGAAATATGCACCTTGATGAGCTGATCAAGTTGGTGTATTCAGAATTTGAAAACTGCAAAGTTTCACCCCTCGAAATTGCCTTTTAGATTTTTGGATTCACTAGGGAGGACCCTAAATTAGGGTTTGAGTTTCCTGGAGCTTCACCCAACCAAAATATTTGATTCAAATCTCTAAGCTTCTATTTTTTTGAGGAGCTTCCAGGCGTGGTCACAGATTTCCAAAATTCCAAGTTTTGCAAAAGCCCTAATTTTCCATCTTTCTGATCAAAGTCCCGAACTGGGGTTTGATCAAGCCCGGCCTTCTACCCAACCAAAAAATCTGATATTGGTCTATAAATTTCTATTTTGATGAGTAGCATCCAGCCGTGATCTCCGATTAGAGAAATTCCAACTTTCTCCGAAGCCCTAAATTCCGGAAGCCATGAATGAAGGTCCTCAAAAATAATTTTGTTTTGACAGAAATATGTACCTGATTGTTTCTGGTGTAACTCCGAACTTTTCGATCCACAGGGTCTGAAACTTTTTCCTGAGATATCCCAACCTATTATCTTTCCATCCTGACAGGTCTGACCTCAATTGGATTCTCTGAGAGATATTTATGCCAAGTGTTGCAACGTGACCTGTTTATGGGATAATACAGGAGAGCGAACTTGTACGAAGTGCCACGTGTCACTGGTTCAAATTCAGCCTTTGAAACATTTTCCTGATATAGACCGACCTATTATCTTTCCATCCCAATAGGTCTTACCTCAATTGGATTCTCTGATAGATTTATGCCAAGTGTTGCAACGTGACTTGTTTATGGGATAATACAGGAGAGAGAACTTGTATGGCGTGCCACGTGTCACTGGTTCAACTTCGACCTCTAAAATTTTTTCCTGAGATAGTACAATCTGTGTACAACTTGTAACTTTTTACGAAATTTCATTTGGAGCTTCCTATCCCAAGTTGTGATCTTTCTCCCAAGGTCACCTGATTTTGACTCAGATCTGGAAGAGGCAGAAACCCTATATTGTACAGATCATAAATCCCAAAGTACAACGCATTAGAGTTTGTCCTTTGGACACAAGGTACATGGGGATCTGATCTTCAACCTGTAAAAGTTTCAGATCCGAAAAATTCACCCAAATGGATTTATAGTTAAAGTGCTACGATGACTGGTTTTTGCTATATCAAGCCCTAGCATCGTAAGTGCAACAAGTGTCATACATGCCATATCATGCCTTCTTTCAGGCTAGCTCTGATACCATGTTAAATTTTTATAATTTACTTCAATCTGATCTAGGATATTAACTGAGAGAACAACATGTACAGCAAATCTACAGCATATCAATCATGGACACAATAATGCAAGCACACAAGAGACACAGAGTTTACTTGGGGAAAACCATAAAGGTGAAAAACCCCAATAACTTCCTCGGAGATAGATAGAGCAATGATACAACCAGAATACAAGAGATAGTCTTCTCCTAGCAACAGAGCCTCCTCCTCCACAAGTGCGCCACTCTCCAAAGTGTGAGTGAGAGAATAGAATGTGTAAAATGAGAGAGACACACTCTCTATTTATACACTAACTTGACTTGACCTTTACTCAACTAGGTCGGCCTCAACTTAACCACTTAACATAATGCTGATTGGGTCGACACCCAATAGGGTGGTCTAATAACCCTTTGAACCACATGGCCGACCCCCAATAGGGTGGTCTAATAACCCTTTGACCCACATGACTTATACAGGGCCGACCCCAACAAGGTGGTCTAATAACCCATCAAGTATAAGTTACGACACTTACAATATAAATGACGACACTTCTGTATAGAGGAATAATATCTCTATAGGAATACAACCACTTCCGTATAGAGGAATAATAACATCTTTATAGGAATACAATATACATATATGTGAAATACATTCCGAAGTTACATATACATCAACAATAAAATGACTATATAGTTGGCTAATGTTTCAGAAAAAATAATTATTTGTTGTTTTTTTTAATAATAATCATTTTCAGATGTGTTTGACTTCTATTGGATTAGAAAGAGTGATTTGGCTATTTTTCTCATTGCCGACTATTAGTAAAAATTATAAATATAAAAAAATACTCACAACCTTAACAGTTAAGACTTTAGATGAAATATTTCTCTGACTCAATGTGACATATGTTATTTCCTAAGCTTTTAGTTTTTTGAGATACCTCATTTCTTGAAACTTTTAGTTTTCCAAAGCTTTTAGTGGAAGAGACACTGCAACATATCCACATGCACACCAGCAGCCTTGCAGGACCGCCACGTGCCCAATTTCACCCACAGAGTTAAAGATGGGATTCATCCCACCATTTGGTCATTTCCTCGCTCATTTTTTTTTCTTCTCTCTGGCTGAGTTTTGCGATACGGTGCAACAATTCTACAACTGGAAGTCGATCTCGTTCGAAGGGGTAAACAGAACAACCATGGTTGTCAGGGAGGGACAACCTTTGCACCACCTCTTTCCTCCGTATGGAGTGGCAGCCCTATTGCCCTCCCTCTCATTCTCTATGTGTGGTGAGCTGGGCGTACAGCTCATTACCTCCAGCGGAAGAGCTGCTAAGTATGGAAACATGGTATCTTTTTTAACACCGGTCGAGAGTTTGGCGTGCCCGTTGGATGCTCGCTCCAGGATACCTCCCAACAACCTCACTCCCATTGTAACTATTGGTTTACAAGAGTATTTTGCGTGATTAATTTACCAGAACAAAGCAATCGTGGAAGTGAAGCGTGAGAATTCCAGGAGCAAGTCCTACATCAGCCTTCACATTGGCTTAAACTGTGAATCTGATGATATTCTCTGCTGTAGGATAGGTCTTGGAGTAGAAACTAACTTTGGTTACTTGTGCTTCAACTCCAACCCAGATGGCGAATATGGTTGCAGCCACACTGAATAGAAAAGCACGCGTCAGCCTCGGTATGCGAGCCATTTTAACTCACTGATGTTATTGATTGATGACCGTGGGGCAATGAAAGATTGAATGCCAAAGTGCATAGGGTAGAGACTGAGAGAGAGAGTGAAGAAACCAAGTACTAACTGAATTAAAGCTAACTGTGCAAAAAAACTACAAACACAAATGAGTGAGGCGATCTAATTAGAGGTAGAGTACAAGGTAGGCAATGTAGAATGGTTGCAGGTGAATGAAAGGTTTGATGCATTTACATGTTTATATATATGCGAGAGCCAGTGGGAAAACGTGTTTCAGTCAATGTTTGGAGCCACCGGACGTAGTCAAAATGTTGTCTGTAGATGACAACGGAGATGTTTGTGAGGTCCAGCTTGCTATCTGTCACTTTCATATTTTACACATTTATGCACCGATGACAAAAGACTACATTCATCGTTCCTTGAATGTGCAATTAGGTTCACATGGTCTCACCTTTGTCTTTTAAATTCTATCTTAAATCCATAACTAAAGAATACAGGAAGATTCCATGTATTCATTTGGGAATGAATATCTTTTTTGGCACATTGATTTGCTCATTTATTCTGATGACTCTGGATCCCGATAATGTCCGCATAGGATAAAAGACAAAGGTGAAACCATGCGACCACCTGAATAACTATAGAATAATCTGGGAAGACAAGCAATTGAACCTAACGGAGCTACTACGCATGCAGCTAAGGAAGGGAGCTCGGGCAGCTAAGGTGGTAAAATCAATAGCATCAATGGAAGCAGCATCTGCAGAGGAATAGGTTGAAGATACAAACCAGTTGAAATTCTTGCTGGAAATGGTTATTTTCGCATTTTTAACAATTAGGATTTTAATTGTTCAATTTTAAAACTTTCTAAATTTGAGGAAATTACGATCACTACAAATTACGATTTTGGTAAGAAATACTCTGTCGGATTCTGGCTAATGAGAGTGTTTTAGTTAGCCTTATACAGCTCCAATAACGTCCATTAGACTGATAATTTGTTAGGGATAAGGGAATTTTTGGTAATCAATTTATAATCTGCATTATAAAATAAAATAAGTGTTGTATTAAGGATATACATTCTTAGATGTGAAATATTTTAAATTCAAGGATGTATATACCATTTATTATGATTTTTTAATGAATAATATATACATTTTTAATGTTAAAAAATGAACTTGCTCAATGTTGATTTAAAATATATAGGATTTAATTATTATATAAAATTTTAAGAACATATTTTAAGTTAAAAAAAGAAAGTGTGCCTACAGGGGTGGTATCTATTAATATATATTATTTTTTTATTTTTATTTTTTTACAGGGAGCTGTGGCTCTAGGGATACCCAAGGGTGCAACCCTCCCAACGGTTTCAAGCTCTTATGAGTTCCTTAATTCAGATTTTGTTTAAGAATTTTCACTACATTTGATTAAAGTTTGAAAAATGGTTAATCCTGTAATATTTCAACTCAACATTGTTTTCATCAGGGTTATGATATTCTAGCCACGACTGAGCATTATTAGGGTATCTATGCCATTTTCTTTTATGGAGCCTTTATTCGGATAGTTATGGCTTCTCACAGATCTATATATATTGCTTCTTTGTAGAGTATTAAATCCTGTTGCTTTTGTAGAACTTTTATTTGGCCAAAATTTGGTAGTATGGAAATTTATCATTTATGTAGTCGTAATTTTTTTACATCTGTGAATTCCAATAGGGTTTTTTGCATAATTATTGTTTATGTTTTTTTTTTTTATTTACAATTTTTAAATTGTTTCCTTTATTTTGTGCTTCCAAGCGGATAAGTTTTCCTTAGTATCCAGCTAAGGTATGACTGTTTAGAGATTTATTCTGTGAGACATTTGATTTATGTCTTTACACTAATTTCAATTTTACAGTGATTCCATAATGATTTCTGTTTTACAGTGATTCCACAATAATTTCAGTTTTATAGTGATTCCAGTTGGTTTGTAGAACACAGAATCGCAAAAAAAAAAGATGTGATTACAAATTGCAGAATCCAAAAGAATTATATACATATTCTATCTGTTATTCCAAGTGAAGAGCTCGCAATTTGATTTCTAAAGGCATCCAAGCTAATTGCTGCCTCCTAGATTTGGTTCTTGTTTTTTTTGTTTTTTTAGTGCAGTTTGATAAAGAACTGAGTTTTTCGGTGTTACATGCAGTGATTGCAATTGGATAGGATTATAAGAGCTCGCAATTTTATTTCTAAAGACATCCAAGCTAATTGCTGCCTTCTTGCTTTGTTTTTCTTTTTCATTATTTTAACTCACTGATGTTATTGATTGATGAATGCGGGGAAATGGAAGATTGAATGCCAAAGTGCATAGGGTAGAGACTCAGAGAGAGAGTGAAGAAACCAAGTACCAACTGAATTAAAGCTAACTGTGCAAAAAAACTGCAAACGCAAATGAGTGAGGCGATCTAATTAGAGGTAGAGTACAAGGAAGGCAATGTAGAATGGTTGCAGGTGAATGAAAGGTTTGATGCATTTACATGTTTATGTATACGCGAGAGCAAGTGGGAAAACGTGTTTCAATCAACGTTTGGGGCCACCGGACCTAGTCAAAATGTTGTTTGTAGATGACGACAGAGATGTTTGTGAGGTCCAGCTTGCTATCTGTCGCTTTCATATTTTACACATTTATGCACCGATGACAAAAGACTACATTCATCGTTCCTTGAATGTGCAATTAGCTTCACATGGTCTCACCTTTGTCTTTTAAATTCTATATTAAATCCATAACTAAAGAATACAGGAAGATTCCATGTATTCATTTGGGAATGAATATCTTTTTTGGCACATTGATTTACTCGTTTATTCTGATGACTCTGGATCCCAATAATGTATGCGTAGGATAAAAGACAAAGGTGAAACCATGCAACGACCTGAATAACTATAGAATAATCTGGGAATACAAGCAACTGAACCTAACGGGGCTACTACGCATGCAGCTAAGGAAGGGAGCTCAGGAATCTAAGGTGGTAAAAGCACCAGCATCTGTGGAAGCAGCACCTGCAGAGGAATAGGCTGAAGATACAAATCGGTTGAAATTCTTGCTGGAAATGGTTATTTTCACAATTTTAACAATTAGGATTTTAATTGTTCAATTTTAAAACTGTCTAAATTTGAGGAAATTACGATCTGAGCACTCCAAATTACGATTTTGGTAAGAATTACTCTGTCGGATTCTGGCTAATGAGAGTGTTTTAGTTAGCTTTATACAGCTCCAATAATGTCCATTAGACTGATAATCTTCTAGGGATGAGGGAATTTTTGGTAATCAATTTATAATCTGCATTATAAAATAAAATAAGTGTTGTGTTAAGTATATACATTCTTAGATGTGAAATATTTTAAAGTCAAGGATGTATATACCATTTATTATGATTTTTTAATGAATAATATATATATTTTTAATGTTAAAAAATGAACTTGCTCAATGTTGATTTAAAATATAAAGGATTTAATTATTATATAAAATTTTAAGAACATAGTTTAAGTTAAAAAATGAAAGTGTGCCTACAGGGCAGTATATATATATATATTTTCTTTTTTCTTTTTTCTTTTTTCTTTTTTTCTTTTTTTCTTTTTTTACACGGAGTCGGGGCTCTAGGGCTTCCCAAGGGTGCAACCCTCCCAATGGTTTCAAGCTCTTATGAGTTCCTTAATGCAATATTTGGTTAAGAATTTTCATTGCGTTTGATTAAAGTTTGAAAAATGGTTAATCCTATAATATTTCAACTCAACATTGTTTACATCAGCATTATGATATTCTAGCCACGACTAAGCATTATTAGGGTATCTATGTCATTTTCTTTTATGGGGCCTTTATTCAGATAGTTATGGCTTCTCACAGATCTATATATATTGCTTCTTTGTAGAGTATTAAATCCTGTTGCTTTTGTAGAACTTTTATTTGGCCAAAATTTGGTAGTATGGAAATTTATCATTTATGTAGTCGTAATTTTTTTTTCCATCTGTGAATTCCATTAGGGTTTTTTGCATAATTATTGTTTATGTTTTTTTTTTTTTTTTTACAATTTTGAAATTGTTTCCTTTATTTTGTGGTTCCAAGCGGATAAGTTTTCCTTAGTATCCAGCTAAGGTATGACTGTTTAGAGATTTATTTTGTGAGACATTTGATTTATGTGTTTACACTAATTTCAGTTTTACAGTGATTCCATAATGATTTCAGTTTTACAGTGATTCCACAATAATTTTCGTTTTATAGTGATTCCAGTTGGTTTGTAGAACCAAAAATCGCAAAAAAAAAGAGATGTGATTACAAATTGTAGAATCCAAAAGAATTATATACATATTCTATCTGTTATTCCAAGTGAAGAGCTCGCAATTTGATTTCTAAAGACATCCAAGCTAATTGCTGCCTTCTAGATTTGGTTCTTGTTTTTTCCTTTTTTTTTAGTGCAGTTTGATAAAGAACTGAGTTTTTAGGTGTTACATGTAGTGATTGCAATTGGACAGGATTATAAGAGCTCGCAATTTGATTTCTAAAGACATCCAAGTTAATTGCTTCCTTCTAGCTTTGTTTTTGTCTTTCATTGTTTTGTGCAGTTTTATAAAGAACTAAGTTTTTAGGTGTTACATGCAGTGATTGCAATTGGACGGGATTATATTCTCATCCCATCTCCTTCCACAAACTCCTCCAAACTCCACGAAGAAGATGGTGCAATTGGCATTGAGAAGATTCGATCCCGCTGTGCCCTAGATGGTCATAATTGGCATGAAGGCCTAGATAGTGTTCTGCTTCATCTTGTTGTTGACCAACCTCGCAACCTCGGTGCTCAGCAGACACAAACAATGCTTCTTGTGCATTGGTGCATCCAAGCATGCAATAGACTATGGAGTTGACTCCAGCTTCTGGGACAACCCTCCATCAAGTCCAGCTTTTGGAACAACTCTCTATCTTCTCTTAGATGAGTTTTTAATTCTAATCTTATCATCATTGATTAGAATAGTTTTATTATCCAAATTCAAATATTTTCATTTTAATTAAGTTAATAGGGTTTTATAAACTTAGGATTTTATATCTTAGATATCTTAGAATTTGGGGATGGATAATCATTGAGATAAATATACTCTCCATATTTATTTTATAATAATTCAAAATTAATCAAATTCATGTTAGTTAGAAAAAAATATTAATTAACTGCACTTATACTTGTAATTCGTCATAGTGGGAGAAAACTTATTATATGCCACAAAGCATTGTAAATCTTACGAGGAATGGTAATTCTTTTAAGGTTTAGTTGAACTCCTAGCAGCTTGGAGTCGAGGTAATGTGCAGTCCGTGAAACAATTATAAAACAAATATAAAAAAAAACTCATGTGATAATGGTAGCTGCAAATTTTTTTGGTTAATTCAACTTCTTGGCAGTTGGTAAGATTTAGTCAAACTCCTTATAAACTCTCCCATCTAGCAGTGAGCTGGGAGTGAGCTAATGTTCGCAATCTGCATGATATGTCAATAAACTCTCAAGCTGACAAAGAGTCGAGATAGTGTGCAGTGAATCCATGCATGATGCAACATAGGCAACAATCAGTCCAGTTAATTTGCAATGAATCCATGCTTTGCAAGCTGTGGGTTTAATTCAATCTTTGAATAAGAAGTGAAAATCGAGATCATATTTTCATTGGGGTTTTTGTTCTGCAAGAGTTTCTATTCCGATCTAGGCAAGTGAGTCTGGAACTGCCATTGAATGTTTTACTTCAGCAAATACATGTATGTAGCAATATTGTATTATAGTCATTAATAATAATAATAATAATAATTGGCAAGATTGCACACTTATTTCACCCCTTATCGTTTAATGAAACAATTATCAATGCTTTACTTCTTAGTGGTGAGTAGGTTCAATTCCTTTCTCATCATTATATTAGGAAACGTGTATTCTTTTATTTAGATTTTGGAAATTGAAATTATAATGGGAAACATGTATTCTTTTATTTAGATTTTAGAAATTGAAATCCATGTGTTATTTTCATTTTTTATAAATCAGCATAACTATTGTGTCTAGCATATGATACAAGTTGTTTCGTGGTCCTATCTTTTGTAGGGTTTTATCGATGTGATGTGGTTGTACATTTCGTTGACTCTTTAAGAACGGTAAGAAGCTAAATACATAGACCACACTAACAATCCAAATCTTTGTCAATGTTTCTTGTTTTTTGCATCTTTGAAAAATTGTTTCGCATATCTTACTTAGTTTTACTTAGAAAAATATTGTCAACGTTTCTTGCATCTACGAAAAAATCAATTCAAGTTATTTATTATATCATAAATATTATTCAGATATTTAATACTTAGCTCGTAAATAAAAAATTTAAAAATGACTTATATTACTTATCGAGTTGCTTCAATTCGCCAATTCAAATGCCAGGGACTAAGCTACTCGTAGCTCTTGTTTTTATTAGTGTAGACTTTTTTTCATATAATTGAGCATTTTAAAAAATAGTTTTTGTGGTCTCCCAAATTCCTAAACAATCTCTTCCAAATTTTGGAAATAATTTGATCATTTTTTATGTTTAATTAGTGGACTATAGAACTATCCAATTATAAATAGACAAAGAAATAAAAATGAAGAGTAATGTGGTTATTAGGTTCTGGAGACATTCAATCATAAATAAGGAAGGAATTTAGATGAGCCAAGATGGGCCAAGCAATCTAACAAATTAAGGCATTTTTTTTATGAAACAATTCAATAAATTATCACACAACTGCGATAAGATCATAAGATAAGATAAATATAATGACAAATGATATAATATCATATAATTAAATTTTCAACTTTTATTTTATCAAATTTTCCCTAATTTCAAATTAAGTCCTTCAAAGAGAAGGTGAAAATCAATTTTTCTAAAGTTCAAAATTGGAGATTCTAAAGTGCAAAATCCAATTTTGAAAGTGTCAAACAATCCTAAAATTGTTTTTTATAAAGTCCAAAATTGGAGTTTCTAAGGTGCAAAACCCAATTTCAAAAGTATCAATACCTTTCCAAAATTGCACCCATATTTTATTAAATTTCGACTAATCTCTTTAAAGATAATGTCAAAATCAACTTTTCTAAATTCCAAAAGTGGAGTTTCTAAAGTGTAAAATCCAATTTCAAACTTGTAGTTTCATAATTTCTATTCTAGCCACATACAAGAATCTCATTATGATGGCTAGAATAGAAGCCATCATAATGTTTTTAGCATTCACATGTTACAATAATTTCAAAGTTTTCCAAATGGATTTCAAGTTAACATTTCTAAATGGAAACTTAGAAGAATAAGTGTAAGTGTACATTGAGCAAAGTAAGGGATTTCAACTATCAGAAGACAAGACTATGTATGTAGACCAAAGATCGCACTCTATGGTCTAAATAAATCCACTAGAGAATGGTATTCAAGTCTTGACAAATACCTACAACAAAAAGGTTTCAAAAGAGGAGTTGCAGACAATACTCTCTACATCAACTTTGAAAATGAAAATATGATTATTATTGTGGATTATGCAGATGACATCATTTTTGGAAGTGATATTAATAATTGAAGTCAAAGGTTTGCAGAAGAAATGCAAAACAAGTTTGAGATGTCTATACTGGGAGAGTTGTCATTCTTTCTTGGATTGCAGATTTCCCAATCTAAAGAATGAATATTTATTTCTCAAACCAAACATATTAAAGAAATGTTGGAAAAGTTCATAATGGAAGATTGCAAACATGTTAGCACTCCCATGGTAACAGGTTGCAAGTTGAGAAAAGATGATGAATCCTTGGAAGTAAATCAAACTCAGTATAGGTCGATGATTGACAACTTACTATATGTGACAAAATCAAGGCCAGATGTTATGTAGGAAGTAAGATTGGTTCCAAGATTTCAATCTGCGCCAAAAGAAACACATGTTCGAGCAATAAAAATGATCTTCATATATCTAAATGGTACATTGGACTTTTGATTGTGGTATCCAAAAGGTAGGATTTTACTTTAACTTCCTATACTAACACAGATTGGGCAGGACGTATTGACAATAAAAAAGTACAAGTGGAGGAGATTTTTTTTTGGGTAATTGTTTGGTATCTTTGTTGAGCAAAAAGTAGTTTCAAATTTCTCAGTTTACAGCAGAAGCTGAGTACATCGCAACAAAAAATTTTAGCACTCAAGTTCTCTAGATGAAGAAAGCATTGAAAGACATTACGGTAGAATATGAACATCCAATCTTGTTAATGCATGACAAAACTAGTTCCATAAACATCTCTAAGAATGTTGTTATGCACTTAAAAACAAAGCACATTCCTATCAAGTATCATTTTCCAAGGGAACAAATTACATAATTGATACTAAGGAACAAATTGCAGATATCTTTACCAAACCCCGTCCCAGAGATACATATGAGAATCTTCAACACAAATTGGGCGTAGTTTTTATCTCCAAATAGATACATTAATCTCAGGAAGAGCAACCCTTTTCCATTGATGCCAAAGGTGGAGAAATTGCATAGGGGAAGAAGCAACAGATAATGGAATTGTGTAGAGATAAAATTGCGTAGAAATAGAATTGCATAGAGACATAATCGTGCAAATTAAAAAAATTATGTAGAAATAGAACTACGCAAAAACAAAATTGCGTAGAAACGGTGACATAATTGCACAAAGACATAAATTACGTAGGGAGTATCTACAGGTTTGTTGCAAAATTGTATAAAGGTTGTCATCAGTGGAAAAAGGGGAGATGATTGATATTGTTGTCATTGATGTCAAAGGAAAGGATATATTGTTGTTATTAATGTAAAATATAGGGGGATACTACAGATAGAGATTGAAAGAAAAAAATTGTGGGAAATATTGTTTTTGATGACCAATTTGGATACCCTATATTTGAATGCATTTTTACTCTATATATAGATAAATTTAGCATATATGTTACATGGTTGGAAATATTATTCCAGGACATTTCCAACAGTATATGGAAGTCCCTCTAACTCCATAGGAATGAGAAGATATGAAATAATTTGTAAATTTAACCTAGCTAGAATGTTAGGTCCACCCTGCCAGGATATTGAATAATGTTGGGTTGGCCCAGAAAGTGATTTAAGACTACTATAAATAATTGGAGTGCTCCCTCATTTTTTTATTCATCTAAACACTTATGGAGCTCTAAAAAAGGTGTGCACTTGTTTGAGAGGAAGGTCTTCTAGGGTTTGGAGATGGATTTGAAGATGTTTTTTGAGTTCTTGAAGATATTCTTGATGATATTGTTTTGAAGGTTTTTCTTAAAGGTTTCTAAGGTTCTCTAAGGAAGAAGAGGTGCACCTTGTGAGAGGAAGGGAATTTTTCTTGTAGGTTCTACTTTCGATAAGGTGGAGAAATTGAAAGTAGCACATAAGTAAGGCAGTGCAGAGGTTGAAGCAACACACAAATTGAAGATTGAAAATAGTAAAGATTGTCTTATGTAGAACAAAGTGCAACAATGCAGAGTATGACAGTAGTCATGCACAGAGTAGAGCATGATAGAGAATATTGTGGCAGTAGTACTGCGGAGATCATAGTGTTATAAAATGTGATATTAGTAAATATTGTCTTGTGCAGAGCAGAGCGTGAAAGAACATAGTGTGACATGTAAGTTGTTGTGTAGTACAAGAATCTCCAATTATGAAATTATGAAACTACAAGTTAGAAATTGGATTTTACACTTTAGAAACCCCCGGTTGGATGCTACTTGTATCTCCTGTGACAACCAGAGTTGTGTGAAGTTTTCTGAGAACCCGATGTTCCATGACAGGTCGAAGCACATCAAGATCAAGTATCACTATATTAGGGATATGGTCCAAAGAGGAGCAGTGAAGCTCTTGTATGTTGCGAGGGAAGTGCAGATTACAGATGTGTTGACCAAACCATTAGCCAGAGTGAAGTTCAAGTACTTCAGAGAGAGGCTTGGTGTTCTTCAGATAGAAGATACTTCGAGGAGGAAATGATGGGACACATTTGCAGGAGCCATTCCAAGCATGGTGGTAGGAGGATCCTTCCCATGGCTGTCAACGTAAGTGTTGTGTGATGAGCATCAGGATGATGATCATGATGATATGATTCAGGATGATGTACTGTATGATGATGATCAGGATTATCATGTGATGATGATGTGCATCAGGATGATGCACTGTATGATGATGATTAGTATGATCATGAGCATCAGGATGATGCTCCGTGCGAGGATGATCAGGTTGATCATGAGCATCAGGATGATACTTCGAGACCATGGATATGTGGCAAGTTGTGCAGTAGCATATAATAGCTCCCTGGGAGATCTGATAGGTTGGGAAATAAGCTCGTAATTAGTCCTGTGATTTTCTTTCGAGGTTTTACGATGGAGGCATGTAATTAGTCCTGGAGATCCAATAGGTTGTGCTAGTCACGTAAAATTCCTGGGATTCTCTTTAGAGATCTTGTCGGTCGTTCTAGGCACATAAAGGATCCTGAGATGTTCTTTTAAGGTTTTGCATGTTCACATGTAATCAGTCTTGGAGATCCGATAGGTTGTGCTAGTCACGTAAAAGTCCTGGGATGCTCTTTAGAGATCTTACTGGTCATAAAGGATCCTAAGATGCTCTTTAAAGGTTTTGTGAAGGGCTGCATGTAATTAGTCCTGGGAGATCTTTCCGGTCATGCTAAGGCACATAAAGGATCCTGGGATGTTCTTGTCAGGTTTTGCAGAGGCACATAATCAATCCTGAGATTCCACCTCTATCAGGTCAGTCGCAGAGATGATGAAGACCTACAGGAGACTAGGCTACATCCAACATGAAAAAGGGTTGGCTCTGTAGAACTTCCTATGACGAGAATAATTGAGAGAGAGCACCAATGATCGAGATGACGAGTACAGCAGCAGTGACGATGATGCTCCGTGATCCAATGACGATGATCCAGCTCCAAAATTGAAGACTTGTGTCGATATGTATTGATGACCTGTGTCAAGAGAATACCTTCCTAGTTAAGACGGAGTGTTCATGTATTTGTAACTTCGGAAGATATTCACTTTTATATAGTATGTATTACATTTGTACTTTATTGTATCCCCAATAGAGATGTATTCCTTCGATTGGAAGTTGATGTATTTGTAACTTCGGAAGATATTCACTTTTATATTGTATGTATTACATTTGTACTTTATTGTATCCCCAACAGAGATGTATTATTCCTTCGATTGGAGGTGTCGTCATTTGTATTTGCAAGTGTCACAAGTTACATTGTATGTGTCATAACTTATATTTGATGGGTTATTAGAAATCCTTGATGGGGTCGGCCCTGTATGAGTCATGTGGATGGGTTATTAGGCTTCCTTAGGAAGTCATCCCAATTAGGGTTAAACGCAGGTTAAGTTGTTGTATAAATAGAGAGTGTGTCTCTCTCATTTCATTCATTCACTCACTCATCCAACTCACATAGTTGAGAGAGAGGAGTGCGCATAAGTGGAGGAGGAGTAGCTGCTGGAGACATCTATCTTTTGGGGTTTGATCTTTGTGATCTTTGTATTAGTTCTTATTCTATCTCTGAGGAAGTTGCGGGGTTTTCACCTTCTTGGTTTTTCCCGATGAAATGCTTTGTGTCCATTGTCTCTTGTGATTGTTATGTTGTGCATGTTATTCTCTTAGTGATACTAGATAATATTGAATGAAATTATCGAAAAATTAACATTCCAGTTCCTTTTGATGGTCCTTCTCTTCCCGGGTTGTCACTCTTTCAAACCTTTCTAACGCTCGTTATTTAGTTGCTATCACCCACGGGGGCTTCACTAGAAGGCAATATAATATCACGTTCATTCATATTGCGGTATTAAATATTCATGAAAACCTAAAAATTATATTGCTTATATATTAAGGGGCAAAGGGTTTTTTTGTTTAATGTAACAATACAAAAATACTTTGGGTCCTTTTTATATGGGCGGGCTGAAAAATATCCTCCAAATGGAGATGGAGGGATCACGACCATATGAGAAATCGGGTTGAGGCAAGGCTTGAGCTTACCAATACGTAGGGAAATCGTGTCTTGAGGCATGCTTGAGGCCAGGGGTTTCGTAGTGAAGTGGGTTTCCAGTCGATCATAGTCGAGAGACAGTGTTCATTGACAGCCAATTGTTACCAATAACACTCATCCAGTTGTTACCAACAGCCTTGGGAGGCTCTAAGACTCCAGGGCCTGTTATAGGCCCTCTATAGGCCTTGGGGGCTTGAATACCCAACCACTCGTTCCTATTACAGGCCTTGGGAGGTTTAGTCAGCCTCCTAGAGCTTGCTACAGGCCCTGGGGGGTTGGATACCTAGCCCACAACAGGCTTAGTTAGTGATTGGGGAACTACAACATGCAATCTAAATGTTGTACTATGTGCATTGGCTCTAGTGACATACAAGAAGTGATCTCCTATCTCTTCATTAGACCATTAGATGTTTCAAATCATAATGATATGTGGTTGAGTAATTGAATTGTGGGTGAAGTAATGTGCATCCACAATATACATTGAAAGAAGCAAGGTGCATTGTAGAATGCATGTGGGGTCATAAGAGGGGTATCATATCAATATACTAGGTAGAAATATAAAAGGGTATAAAAAATGTTAATGAAAAAATTGATACATACAATATCTAGTGAAAATAGGGGTTTTTTAAAATTAGGAAGGCATATTGGGAAGGGGTAAAAAAAAACAATTTTGGAAGGTATTTTCCAATATTTAGTGAAATTAGGGGTATTGTTTCATATGCCACGAACGAACGTGCTATGAAAGCGGTTTATTGAGTGAAGCCCCCGTGCTATCACCCTAGATGCCTTGTTTCCTTTGTGAGATATTTCTTTCACTATTTTAATTCTTCCATGTTTTGTTTCTTTTGATCGTATTCCATCAAAAGGTTGATGTAGTCTTATGATGTTAGAAGCTGAGAACTTCATCCCAAATGGAGAACATCTGTTGTTCCTTTCCTACCTTGTATTGGCACCATCTCGATTGGAAATTTTAGGATTTGGCCAAGTGTCGATGTGTTGACCATTAGCAGTGGTTGAGGATAATGTAGGATAGGTTCTCCAACTGCATTGTCCTCTTCGACTACTTCCTCTTCCTGCATGTTAGGTTCTTCTAGTGACCCATGATATGCATAAAAATGGACAATCTCATTGTGCATCTATGCTTCCTACGAAGGCATGCTAATACTTTCATCATTAATATTTGTGATAGCCTAATTGTTCAAGTTCATCATTGCTTCTACCATCCATGATGGTTGTGATACCATGGTTGGAAATGTCAAGAGGTCATTATTGCTGTGTAGACCATGACCACCATTGGCGTCATCAAAATCATCATTGACATATGGAGTATCTGCTTTGTAATCCATTTGTTCTTCACATCGTCCACCCTCATGCATGTTATCTTATGCTAGTTCCTATTCGTACTATGTACAACATTGACATCTTCGTCATCATCACCATCATCTGTAGCTTGGTAGTTTCCTTGATATAGGGACAACATATTGTCTACAATGCCTACATTTTCTTGGCCATCCACATGTGCTCTTGGGAATCCACATACTCATGGTAATCCAAATGAAATGCTTCGATACAACTAGTATCATGGATAAGAGCATCATAATTAAGTGGCCATATACCCGTTCTCCTAAAACTGACCTTGATGTTCGAGGGCGTGAGAGCCTTTTAAAAGCTTTACTTACAAGATCATCTAACTAACCACTCTTTACCTCTACCACTGGGTTCTTCACCATCCACAATGCTCAATTTGACATGAAATAACACTTGAAGTGACCAAACACACTCACATCAGTGGGTTGCAGCCCGTGAGTTGTAAGGGCGGGAAGTGCTAACAAGTCAATACCCAACATGTTTGCCTCCTCGATTGTTTGCGTTGCGATGTGGGTGCATTGATGCATTGATGCAGTGGTTGAATGGCTTCCTGTTGATAGTTTTGATGCATTGTTTGAATTTTTGAAAAGCAAGTCGAGTGGATTGTAGGAAAATTGTTGATAGTTTCTACTCACTGATGCACTGGTTGAATGTTTGCAAGTCAACAATAGCGATGCAACGTTGTAATGTTTTAAAGGGAATTCAACTGAATTGTAGGCAAACTCGTGATAAATTTTATTCACTGTTTGAATCCTTGGAATGTAAATAGATTCAATTGTAGGCATATTGAGGTTGCTTTATAGTTATTTGTTGTTCACTTGGAATTGTATCTAGAATTGTCATGGATTGAAAACTAAAATTTAAAAATGAATGTGTAGGATTGCTTTGGCTTTGATCCAATGGCTGGAAATTTGGCATTGTTGATCCTTGTGCTTTGAGAGTGCTTAATGGATTATTTGATTAGTTTATTTCGGTGGCCTTGTGATTTCGATGTGTTTGATTCTTGATTTGATGAGTTTATTTGGGTAGGTGGATTCCTTTGAGTTTGATCCAATGGTTGGAAATATGGCATTGCTAATCCTTGTGCTTTGAATGTGTTTAATGGATGATCTGATGAGTTCAATTGTGTGGCCTTATGCTTTAGATGCGTTTTATTGTTGATTTGATAAGTTTATGTTGGAAGGTGTCATTTATTGATCTAGGTGGATATTGGTGGCCACCCACCTTTCCAACTAGCTCAAAACAGTTTTATGGCAATTTTGGTATTGTACTATTTTTAGCAGTTTTTCGGGTCCTAAACTTCCGGGGCCATTTTGAGGCCCTAAATGACCTTTTTTGGCGATTTGGGGGGCCAAATGGTTGCCTTTGGCTTTCATTTGACCCCAATCGAAAGTTGTAAATCTCGGATAGGCCTTTCCAATGGGCTACCAAGCGCCCCAAACGGAGATCGTATGCAAACGTTACGACCCCGGGAAGTTGATGTACTAACTTACCCAAATGGGGCCCACATGACTTTTGGTGCTTCATCTCCTAGGGTTAGGTTTTTGAATGTCTAGGGTTTTTGACATTCCTGTTTATTGTAAAAGGCCTTGAGAGCCTCATGGTAACCAACTTCTTGCAAAATGAGCGCAGCCGTCAGATCTCTTCTCAGAGATAAGCTGCCACCATTCTAGCAAGCTTGTTTTCCGCTGCATTTTACAGTTTTAGCTTATTTCCTTGTTGAATAGAAAACCAGTTTTACTGTATCTCTGTTATTTTGTGTTAAGCATCTGATAATAATCTGTAATCATTTCATTCTACTCATAAAATCTAGATCAGTGGTATCAGAGCGGTCTGCTCCTTCTCGTCTTAATGCATGTCCCCAACGAGGTCAGGGTAAAAAGAATTGGGTCTCGAGCTTGTTTCTCTTGAGGACAAAAGCTCTCGCATGCCCAAGCGACCTCTCATGGTAGGAGAAAAGAAAGATGACGGGACAAGAGATCCTGTCAAAATGTTTCTTTAGGAATCCCTCACGCAGTAGAGGAACGAGATGATGGATAATTTCGCGCAAATCCTTCGGCGACTACCAACAAGCGACGCATCTTCCTAGAGAGGAGGCGCCGCCCCCTTCAAGGTACAAATCAAATTCGATATTCCTATATTTGAAGGACAGATAGACGCAGATGTTGTAGATAAGTGGTTGAATCTACTAGAAGGGTATTTTTCTGTCCATAACTTTTCGAATAGAGAAAAGATTACTTTTGCACTCCTCAAAGCCGTTCCCCATGTCAAATATTGGTGGGAAACATTCTGCGAGCAAAAGGACACAGAAGAAGCCTCATTATTTTCAGTCACGGCCACCTGGGAATCCTTCAGGGATGCTATTAAGGAACAATACTACCCTGTTGGAAGTTATGACAACTTGTATACCAAATGGACCACACTACGACAAGAAAGAGACCAAGCAGTGCCAGAGTTCACAAATATCTTCCATACCTTGCACACCAAGCTGGGTATCAAAGATTCAGAGTGACATCTGGTGCTCAAGTATCCCGGTGGTATGCATAGATACATCCAGACTGAAATGGAATTTCTGGACATCTCTTCCTTGGGAGCGGCCTACCGATATGCCGTCAAAATCGAGCAGAAGCTCAAACAAAAGATGCGGCAATTCGGGCCTGGGAACCCCTCACAGCAAAAGACAAGAAAGGGTGGCCCCAACCCACAGAATAAAGGACAGAGCAAAGATGGACAGTGTCAGAACAACCAGTCCAAGCTGAAAGCAAGGAATGACACCGAAAAAAAAAAAAAAAGATACCAGGAAGTGGTGCGACTTCCATAAGAGCCCTTGGCATAACACTGTTGATTGCTGCTCAAAGCAGTCGCTGGTGGCCGAAGTGAAAGCATCTGAATCAGATGCGGGTTCTGACTCTGAGTCTGAACCAGAAAGGGGAAGACGGATCATTGACGCAGAACCTAGTGCCACCATTGCTACCACCAAGCTCCAGCCTGAAGAACCAGACGAGCTAGAAGAATGAGAACGCCTCTTCCATTCACAAATGTGGGTAAAAGGCACCCCACTGCACTTCATCATTGATAGAGGTAGCCAGAATAATCTCATCTCAATAGAGGTCGTCAAGCGCCTGGCCCTGCCGACAATGCTGTACCCACAACCCTACACCATTGGATGGCTCCGCAAAGGAAGCGATGTCCGCTTCAGCCAATAGTGCCCACTGCCATATGGCATCAAGCCCTTCAAGGATGAGGTATTGTGTGATGTTGCTCCTCTCGAAGTTTCAGATGTTCTTTTGGGCCAACCTTATTTATGGAAACGTCATGTTGTATATGAGTCTAGGCCTCGTAGTGTTATTATTTCTTTGAACAGGAAATTGTAAAGGATACCCGAGGTAGTCCCTCCTAGTGATATTTCCTTGATCTCTGCCAAGCAATGCAGGAAGGTCATCTCTCAGACCGGGAAATTTGTCTTCTTCGTGACTCGCTCTTAGAGTGAAAGAAAGATCACAGCCACATCTAGGGCCTCCGTGACCAATCTATCCACACAAAAGAAGCAAGTGGATAAGGTGGTGGAAGGATACTCAGATATATTCTCCTCTTCGACCGGGGTACCTCTGCACTGCCAGGTCAAGCATCCCATCGATCTGACCCCAGGTGCACCGCTACCCAATGGGCCAGGCTATCGCCGCTCTCTGTTGGAAAACGAGGAGATCAAGAGGCAGATCCAAGAATTGCTCCACAAGGGGCACATTCGTCCCAGTTCATCACCTTGTGGGAGCCCAATCGTGCTGGTGCAGAAGAAATATGGGACCTGGCGACTTTGCATTGATTACTGGGCCCTGAATAAAATCACAATCCGTAACCGGTACCCGATTCCTTGAATCGACGACCTCCTTGATCAGCTCACGGGGGCCAAATACTTCAGTAAGATTGATCTGAAGTCTGGCTACCACCAGGTCCCAATAGAACAGACAGATGTATGGAAGACTGCCTTCAAGTCAAAAGAAGGTCTTTTTGAATGGTTGGTCATGCCTTTTGGTTTGACAAATGCTCCAGCAACTTTTATGAGGATGACGGACGATATCCTACGAACTTTCACCAACAAATTTGTAGTGTTGTATCTGGATGACATCCTCATCTACAACGAGACTTGGGAGGAACACTTGCAACCTATTCATCAGGTTCTGCACACCCTGCGGAAGCGGAAACTATATGCAAACTTGGAAAAATGCTCCTTCGACATGGACAGGGTCCATTACTTAGGCTACATCGTTGATCGACATGGTGTGCATGTGGATCCAGCCAGGATCCAGGTCATCCGTGACTGGCCAGCCCCAACCACACTCACTGAACTTTGGAGCTTCTTGGGCCTCGCCAATTTCTATCGCCGGTTCGTGCTGGGATTCTCTCATATCGCATGACCCTCAGCCAAGTGACCAGGGGTGGTGGTAAGGAAAAATTTGTGTGGGGCCTGTGCCAACAACAAGACTTCGATGACTTGAAGAAGCATTTGTGCTCATCGCCGGTACTCTCATTATCGAACCTTCAACATCCCTTTGAGATCGAGACAGATGCTTCAGATTATGTTGTGGGCACCGTTCTCACTCAACACGACCACCCCGTGGCATATCATAGTGAGACACAATCAAATGTTGTCCACAAGTACCCTAACTACGACAAAGAATGTACTCCATTATACAAACATGCTTCCAGTGGAGACATTACATTCTTGGGAAGGAGACAGTCATCCACACTGATCACAAGCCACTACAGTTCATGCAGACCCAAGGAAAGTTCCAGAATGACCGCCATCAGAAGTGGTCAACATATTTACAGCAGTTCCACCTCAACATCAAATATAAAACAGGGAGTACCAACCGAGTTGCTGACTGCCTCAGTCGACCTCCAGTCGCGGCACTCACCACGGTGCAAGACTCTTGCGGCCACGAGACCTCCAGATGGCCCCACCTCTACGAGACAAACCCTGACTTCTCCACCACCTATCAAATGTTGGGCACCAACTCAGTGGTTGCTAATTTCCATCTTCAGGGCGAGTTGTTGTGTCGTATGGGCCATCTTTGTGTTCCATCAAGCAAGCGCGTGAAGCTGATTTGGGAAGCTCACTACAGTCAGGTGGCAGGACACTTTGGCGTCGAAAAGACAGTGGCATTGTTGCAGAAACATTTCTACTGGCCAAAACTTCGACAGGATGTCGACAAGTATATCAGGTCCTACACTGCTTGCGCTATTGCCAAACCGACCACTAAGAAACAGGGCCTATACACCCCTCTGCCTACTCCTGACAGGCCATGGGAATCCATCTCAATGGACTACATGTCGGGCCTCCCGTCCACCAAGAGGGGAAACGACTATGTTTTTGTGGTTGTTGATCGCTTTTCCAAGATGGCAATTCTAGCCGCTTGCAAGAAGAACATCACAGCAGAAGCCACTGCCAAGCTCTTCTTTGAACGGGTATGGGTACATTTTGGGATCCCACAGACCATTATTTCAAACCGTGACAGTCGGTTCCTTAGCTCATTCTGGTTGAGCCTCTGGACACTGCTGGATACCAAGATCACCAAATCCACTGCATTCCACCCCCAGACCGATGGACAAATGGAGGTCGTCAACCAGATGGTCGTACATATCCTGCGCATGTACAATTCAACACACCCCCGCACATGGGATGAGAGTCTCCCCTATGTCCAACATAGCTACAATCGAGCCTTGCATAGCTCAACTGGCCACAGCCCCTTTCAAGTGGGGTAGGGATTCCAACCATTATGCCCCATGGATGTTTCACTTCCCCTTGCGACCACCTCGGTCGGCTCGTCCCCAGAAGCTGACAAAGCTTCCCGATTCATTGAACGGATCTAGCATATCCGCCAACAGGTTCAAGATATTCTACAGAAGTCTAATGCCAAGTACAAGAAGTGCCATGATCAACATCGGGTGCCACATAAGTTTCAAGTGGGCGACAAAGTTTGGTTGCATTTGCAGAAAGAACTTCTTACAGGGCCCCATCGAAAGCTTTTCCCACTCTGTTATAGGCTGTACACCATCACCAATGCGGTGGGTGACAATGCTTTTGAGCTCAAAATTCCCCCCTTCCCTAGTCTGCATCCAGTCTTCAACGTGGCTCTCCTTCGGCCATATTTCCCACCACTATTAAGCACCTCAGAGATAGCAGAGAAGTTAACACCAACAGAGCTCAACCCTGACTGCCTACAACAAGCATCCAATGATCATATTGCAGACACACAGATCAAGGGCACTCGACATCAAAGGATCCAGTTTATCGAGTTGTCAAAGTAGGGCAAATCCTACACCAAGGCAAGTGGCTCACCTGAGGCCAAATTCAGCAGAAATTTCCTCATCTGATGGGGGAACTCAATGCAATGGAGACCATTGCTTCCTAAGGAGGGAGGATTGATCCAGGTGGATATTGGTGGCCACCCACCTTTCCAACTGGCTCAAAACAGTTTTATGGGAATTTTGGTATTGTACTATTTTTAGAAGTTTTTCGGGTCCTGAACTTCCGGGGCCATTTTGAGGCCCTAAAAAACCTTTTTTGGCGATTTGGGGGGCCAAATGGTTGCTCTTGACTTTCATTTGGCACCAAAAAAAAGTTGTAAATCTCAGATAGACATTTCCAACGGGCTACCGAGCGCCCCAAATGGAGATCGTATGCAAAAGTTACGACCCTGGGAAGTTGATGTACTAACTTACCCAAACGGGGCCCACTTAACTTTTGGCGCTTCATCTCCTAGTGTTAGGTTTTTCGATGTCTATGGTTTTTGACACTCCTATTTATTGTAAAAGGCCTTGAGAGCCTCATTTTAACCATCTTCTTGTGAAATGAGCGCAGCCGTCACATCTCTTCTCAGAGATAAGCCGCCACCATTCCAGCAAGCTTATTTTCCACTGCATTTTACAGTTCTAGCTTATTTCCTTATTGAATAGAAAACCAATTTTACTGTATCTTTGTTATTTTGTGTTAAGTATCTGATAATAATCTGTATTCATTTCGTTCTGCTCATAAAATCCGGATCAGTGGTATCAGAGCGGTCTGCTCCTTGTCGTCTTAATGCATGTCCCCAACGAGGTCAAGGTACAAAGAATTGGGTCTCGAGCTTGTTTCTCTTGAGGACAAAAGCTCTCGCACGCCCAAGCGACCTCTCATGGCAGGAGAAAAGAAAGATGACAGGACAGGAGATCCTATCAAAATGTTGCTTGAGGAATCCCTCACACAGCAGAGGAACGAGATGATGGATAATTTCGCGCAAATCCTTCGGCGACTACCAACAAGCGACGCATCTTCCTCGAGCGGAGGCACCACCCCCCTTCAAGGTACAAATCAACTTCCATATTCCTATATTTAAAGGAAAGATAGACACGGATGCTGTAAATAAGTGGTTGAATCTACTAGAAGGGTATTTTTCTGTCCATAACTTTTCGAATAGAGAAAAGATTACTTTTGCGCTCCTCAAAGCCATTCCCCATGTCAAAGATTGGTGGGAAACATTCTGCGAGCAAAAAGGACACAGAAGAAGCCTCATTATTTTCAGTCACGAACACCTGGGAATCCTTCAAGGATGCTATTAAGGAACAACACTACACTGTTTGAAGTTATGACGACTTGTATACCAAATGGACCACACTGCGACAAGAAAGAGACCAAGCAGTCCCAGAGTTCACAAATATCTTCCATAACTTGCGCACCAAGCTGGGTATCAAAGATTCAGAGCGACATCTGGTGCTCAAGTATCGCAGTGGTCTGCATAGATACATCCAGACCGAAATGGAATTTCTGGACATCTCTTCCTTGGGCGCGGTCTACCGATTTGCCGTCAAAATCGAGCAGAAGCTCAAACAAAAGACGCGTCAATTTGGGCTTGGAACCCCTCAAAGCAAAAGACAGGAAAGGGTGGACCCAACCCACAATAAAGGACAGAGCAAATATGGATAGTATCAGGACAACCAGTCCAAGCCGCAAGTAAATAAGGACACCGAAAAAACAAAGAAAGATACCAGGAAGTGGTGCGACTTCCATAAGAGCCCTTGGCATAACATTGCTGATTGCCGCTCAAAGCAGTCGCTAGTGGCCGAAGTGAAAGCATCTGAATTAGATGCGGGTTCTGACTCTGTGTCTGAACTAGAAAGGGGAAGACGGATCATTGACACGGAACCCAGTGCCACCATTGCTACCACCAATCTCCAGCCTGATGAACCAAACGAGCCAGAAGAAGGAGAATGCCTCTTCCATTCATAGATGTAGGTAAAAGGCACCTCGCTGCACTTCATTGTTGATAGCGGTAGCCAAAAGAATCTCATCTTAGCAGAGGTCGTCAAGCGCTTGGCCCTGCCGACAACGCTGCACCCACAACCCTACACCATTGGATGGTTCCGCAAAGGAAGCGATCTCCGCGTCAGCCAACAGTGCCGACTGCCATACTTCATCAAGCCCTTCAAGGACGAGGTATTGTGTGATGTTGCTCCTCTCGAAGTTTCAGATGTTCTTTTGGGCCAACCTTATTTATGGAAATTTCATGCTGTATATGAGTCTAGGCGTCGTAGTGTTATTATTTCTTTGAACAGGAAATTATACAGGATACCCGAGGCAGTCCCTCCTAGTGCTATTTCCTTGATCTCTGCCAAGCAATGCAAGAAGGTCATCTCTCAGACCGAAAAATTTGTCTTCTTTGTGATTCACTCTCAGAGTGAAAGAAATATCGCAGCCACATCCAAGGCCTCCACAACCGATCTATCCACACAACAGAAGCAAGTGGATAAGGTGGTGCAAGGATACTCAGATATCTTCTCCTCTCCGACCGGGGTACCTCTGCACTACCAAGTCAAGCGTCCCATCGATCTGACCCTAGGCGCACCGCTACCCAATGGGCCAGTCTATCGCCGCTCTCTATTGGAAAACAAGGAGATCAAGAAGCAGATCAAAGAATTGCTCCACAAGGGGCACATCTGTCCCAGTTCATCACCTTGTGGGAGCCCAATCGTGCTGGTGCAGAAGAAAGATGGGACCTGGTGACTCTGCATTGATTATCGGGCCCTGAATAAAATCACAGTCCATAACCGGTACCCGATTCCCCAAATCGACGACCTCCTTGATCAGCTCACGGGGGCCAAATACTTCAGTAAGATTGATTTGAAGTCTGGCTACCACCAAGTCCCGATATAACAGACAGATGTATGGAAGACTGCCTTCAAGTCAAAAGAAGGTCTTTTTGAATGGCTGGTCATGCCTTTTGGTTTGACAAATGCTCCAGCAAATTTTATGAGGATGATGGACGATATCCTACGACTTTCACCAACAATTTTGTAGTGGTGTATCTGGATGACATCCTCATCTACAACAAGACTTGGGAGGAACACTTGCAGCATATTCAGCAGGTTCTGCACACCCTATGGAAGCACAAACTATATGCAAACTTGGAAAAATGCTCCTTCGGCATGGATAGGGTCCATTACTTAGGATACATCGTTGATCAACATGGTGTGCATGTGCATCCATCCAAGATCTAGGTCATCCATGACTGGCCATCCCCAACCACACTCACTGAACTTCATAGCTTCTTGGGCCTCGCCAATTTCTATCGCCGGTTCGTGCTGGGATTCTCTCATATCGCATGGGCCCTCAGCTAAGTGACCAGGGGTGGTGGTAAGGAAAAATTTGTGTGGGGCCTATCCCAACAACAAGCCTTCGATGACTTGAAAAATAATTTGTACTCACCGCCAGTACTCTCATTACTGAACCTGCAACATACCTTTGAGATCGAGACAGATGCTTCAGATTATGCTGTGGCTGTCGTTCTCACTCAACACGGCCACCCCATGGCATATCATAGTGAGACACTATCAAATGCTGTCCGTAAGTACCCCACCTACGAAAAAGAAATGTACTCCATTGTACAAGCCTGCCGCCAGTGGAGACATTACATTCTTGGGAAGGATACAGTCATCCACACTGATCACAAGCCACTACAGTTCATGCAGACCCAAGGAAAGTTGTAGAATGACCGCCATCGGAAGTGGTCAACACATTTACAGCAGTTCCACCTCAACATCAAATATAAAACAGGGAGTACCAACCAAGTTGTTGACTGCCTCAGTCGACCTCCAGTCGCGGCACTCACCACGGTGCTAGACTCTTGCAGCCACGAGACCTCCGGATGGCCCCACCTCTACGAGATAGACCCTGACTTCTCCACCACCTATCAAATGTTGGGCACCAACTCAGTGGTTGCTAATTTCCATCTTCAGGACGTGTTGTTGTGTCGTCTAGGCCATCTCTGCGTTCCATCAAGCAAGTGTGCGAAGCTGATTTGGGAAGCTCACTACAGTCGGGTGGCAGGACACTTTGGCATTGAAAAGACAGTGGCAGTGTTGCAGAAACATTTCTACTGGCCAAAACTTCGATAGGATGTCGGCAAGTATATCAGGTCCTGCACCGCTTGCGCTATTGCCAAACCGACCACTAAGAAACAGGGCCTATACACCCCTCTGCCTACTCCTGACAGGCTGTGGGAATCCATCTCAATGGACTACATGTCGGGCCTCCCATCCACCAAGAGGGGAAACGACTATGTTTTTGTGGTTGTTGATCGCTTTTCCAAGATGGCGATTCTAGCCGCTTGCAAGAAGAACATCACAGCAGAAGCCACTACCAAGCTCCTCTTTGAACAAGTATGGGTACATTTTGGGATCCCATAGACCATTATCTCAGACCGTGACAGTTGGTTCCTCAGCTCATTTTGGTCAAGCCTCTGGTCACTGCTGGATACTAAGCTCAATAAATCTACTGCCTTCCACCCCTAGACCGATGGACAAACGGAGGTCGTCAACCGTATGGTCGTACATATCCTGCGCATGTACAATTCAACACACCCCCGCACATGGGATGAGAGTCTCCCCTATTTCCAACATAACTACAACCGAGCCCTGCATAGCTCAACTGGCCACAGCCCCTTTCAGGTGGGGTTGGGATTCCAACCATTGGGCCCCATGGATGTTGCACTTCCCCTTGCAACCACCTCGTCCGACTCCTGCCTAGAAGCTGACAAAGCCACCTGGTTCATTGAACGGATCCAGCATATCCACCAACAGGTTCAGGATATTCTACAGAAGTCTAATGCCAAGTACAAGCAATGCCATGATCAACATCGGGTGCCACATAAGTTTCAGGTGGGTGACAAAGTTTGGTTGCATTTGCAGAAAGAACGCCTTACAAAGCCCCATCGAAAGCTTTGCACACTCCATTATGGGTCATACACCATCACCAAGGCGGTGGGTGACAATGCTTTTGAGCTCAACTTTCCCCCCTTCCTTGGTTTGCATCCAGTCTTCAACGTGGCTGTCCTTCGGCCATATTTCCCACCACTATTAGAAACCTCAGACATAGCAGAGAAGTTGACACCAACAAATCTCAACCCTGACTTCCTACGACAAGCATCCAATGATCATATTGCAGACACACAGATCAAGGGCACTTGACATCAAAGGATCCAGCTTTATCGAGTTGTCAAAGCAGGGCAGCTCCTACACCAAGGCAAGTGGCTCACCCGAGGCCAAATTCAGCAGAAATTTCCTCATCTGATGGGGGAACTCAACGCAATGGAGACCATTGCTTCCTAAGGAGGGAGGATTGATCCAGGTGGATATTGGTGGCCACCCACCTTTCCAACTGGCTCAAAACAGTTTTATGGCAATTTTGGTATTGTACTATTTTTGGAAGTTTTCGGGTCCTGAACTTCCGGGGCCATTTTGAGTCCCTAAAAGACCTTTTTTGGCGATTTGGGGGACCAAATGGTTTCTCTCAACTTTTATTTGACACCAACTGAAAGTTGTAAATCTCGGATAGACCTTTCGAACGGGCTACCGAGCGCCCCAAACAGAGATCGTATGCAAAAGTTACGACCCTTGGAAGTTGATGTACTAACTTACCCAAACGGGGCCCACATGACTTTTGGTGCTTCATCTCCTAGGGTTAGGTTTTTGGATTTCTAGGGTTTTTGATATTCCTATTTATTGTAAAAGGCCTTGAGAGCCTCATTGTAACCATCTTCTTGCGAAATGAGCGCAGCCGTCACATCTCTTCTCAGAGATAAGCTGCCACCATTCCAGCAAGCTTGTTTCCCGCTGCATTTTACAGTTCTAGCTTATTTCCTTATTGAATAGAAAACCAGTTTTACTGTATCTATGTTATTTTGTGTTAAGCATCTTATAATAATCTGTATTCATTTCGTTCTGCTCATAAAATATGGATCAGTGGTATAAGAGCGGTCTGCTCCTTGTCGTCTTAATGCATGTCCCCAACGAGGTCAGGGTACAAAGAATTGGGTCTCGAGCTTGTTTCTCTTGAGGAAAAAAGCTCTTGCACACCCAAGAGACCTCTCATGGCAGGAGAAAAAAAATATGACGAGACAGGAGATCCTATCAAAATGCTGCTTGAGGAATCCCTCACGCAGCAGAGGAACGAGATGATGGATAATTTCGCGCAAATCCTTCGGCGACTACCAACAAGCGACGCATCTTCCTAGAGCGGAGGCGCCGCCCCCTTCAAGGTACAAATCAACTTCGATATTCCTATATTTGAAGGACATATAGACGCAGATGCTATAGATAAGTGGTTGAATCTACTAGAAGGGTATTTTTCTATCCATAACTTTTAGAATAGAGAAAAGATTACTTTTGTGCTCCTCAAAGCCGTTCCCTATGTCAAAGATTGGTGGGAAACATTCTGCGAGAAAAAGGACACAGAAGAAGCCTCATTATTTTTCAGTCACGGCCACCTGGGAATCCTTCAAGGATGCTATTAAGGAACAATACTACCCTGTTGGAAGTTATGATGACCCTTATACCAAATGGACCACACTACGACAAGAAAGAGACCAAGTAGTGCCAGAGTTCACAAATATCTTCCATACCTTGCGCACCAAGCTGGGTATCAAAGATTCAGAGCGACATCTGGTGCTCAAGTATCGCGGTGTTCTACATAGATACATCCAGACCGAAATGGAATTTCTAGACATCTCTTCCTTGGGTGCGGCATACCGATATGCTGTCAAAATCGAGCAGAAGATCAAACAAAAGACACGGCAATTTGGGCCTAGGAACCCCTCACAGCAAAAGACAGGAAAGGGTGGCCCCAACCCACAGAATAAAGGATAGTGAAAAGATGGACAGTATCAGGACAACTAGTCCAAGCCACAAGCAAAGAAGGACACCGAAAAAACAAAGACAGATACCGGGAAGTGGTGCGACTTCCATAAGAGCCCTTGGCATAACACTGCTGATTGCCGCTCAAAGCAGTCGCTGGTGGCTGAAGTGAAAGCATCTGAATCAGATGTGGGTTCTGACTCTGAGTCCGAACCAGAAATGGGAAGATGGATCATTGACCCGGAACCCAGTGCCACCATTTCTACCACCAAGCTCCATCCTGATGAACCAGACGAGCCAGAAGAAGGAGAACGCCTCTTCCATTCATAAATGTGGGTAAAAGGCACCCTGCTGCACTTCATCGTTTATAGCGGTAGCCAGAAGAATCTCATCTCAGTAGAGGTCATCAAGCGCCTGGCCCTACCGACAATGCCGCACCCACAACCCTACACCATTGGATGGCTCCGCAAAGGAAGCGATCTCCGCGTTAGTCAACAGTGCCGACTTCCATATGGCATCATACCCTTCAAGGACGAGGTATTGTGTGATGTTGCTCCTCTCGTAGTTTCAGATGTTCTTTTGGGCCAACCTTATTTATGGAAACATCATGTTGTATATGAGTCTAGGCCTCGTAGTGTTATTATTTCTTTGAACAGGAAATTGTACAGGATACCCGAGGCAGTCCCTCCTAGTGATATTTCCTTGATCTCTTCCAAGCAATGCAGGAAGGTCATCTCTCAGACCGGGAAATTTGTCTTCTTCGTGATTCACTCTCAAAGTGAAAGAAATATCGCAGCCACATCCAGGGCCTCCGCGACCGATCTATCCACACAATAGAAGCAAGTGGATAAGGTGGTGGAAGGATACTCAGATATCTTGTCCTCTCCGACCGGGGTACCTCTGCACTGCCAGGTCAACCTTCCCATCGATCTGACCCCAGGCACACCGCTACCCAATGGGCCAATCTATCGTCGCTCTCTGTTGAAAAACGAGGAGATCAAGAGGCAGATCCAAGAATTGCTACACAAGGGGCACATCTGTCCCAGTTCATCACCTTGTGGGAGCCCAATCGTGCTGGTGCAGAAGAAAGATGGGACCTGGTGACTCTGCATTGATTACCGGGCCCTGAATAAAATCACAGTCCGTAACCGGTACTCGATTCCTTGAATCGACGACCTCCTTGATCAGCTCACGGGGGCCAAATACTTCAGTAAAATTGATCTGAAGTCTAGCTACCACCAGGTCCCAACAGAATAGACAGATGTATGGAAGACTGCCTTCAATTCAAAAGAAGGTCTTTTTGAATGGCTGGTCATGCCTTTTGGTTTGAAAAATGCTCCAGCAACTTTTATGAGGATGATGGACGATATCCTACGTCCTTTCACCAACAATTTTGTAATGGTGTATCTGGATGACATCCTCATCTACAGCAAGACTTGGGAGGAACACTTGCAGCATATTCAGCAGGTTCTGCACACCCTGCGGAAGCACAAACTATATGCAAACTTGGAAAAATGCTCCTTCGGCATGGACAGGGTCCATTACTTGGGCTACATCGTTGATCGACATGGTGTGCATGTGGATCCAGCCAAGATCCAGGTCATCCGTGACTGGCCAGCTCCAACCACACTCACTGAACTTCGGAGCTTCTTGGGCCTCGCCAATTTCTATCACCGGTTCGTGCTGGGATTCTCTCATATCGCATGGTCCCTCAGCCAAGTGACCAGGGGTGGTGGTAAGGCAAAATTTGTGTGGGGCCTGTCCCAACAACAAGCCTTCGATGACTTGAAGAAGCATTTGTGCTCATCGCCGGTACTCTCATTACCGAACCTGCAACATCCCTTTGATATCCAGACAAATGCTTCAGATTATGTTGTGGGCGCCATTCTCACTCAACACGGCCACCCTGTGGCATATCATAGTGAGACACTATCAAATGTTGTCCGCAAGTACCCTACCTACGACAAAGAAATGTACCCCATTGTACAAGCCTGCCGCTAGTGGAGACATTACATTCTTGGGAAGGAGACAGTCATCCACACTGATCACAAGCCACTACAGTTCATGCAGACCCAAGGAAAGTTCCAGAATGACCGCCATCAGAAGTGGTCAACATATTTACAGCAGTTCCACCTCAACATCAAATATAAAACAAGGTACTAGTACCAACCGAGTTGCTGACTGCCTCATTCAACCTCCAGTCGCGGCACTCACCACGGTGCTAGACTCTTGTGGCCACGAGACATCCGGATGGCCCCACCTCTACGAGACAAACCCTGACTTCTCCACCACCTATCAAATGTTGGGCACCAACTCAGTGGTTTCTAATTTCCATCTTCAGGACGAGTTGTTGTGTCGTCTGGGCCATCTCTGTGTTCCATCAAGCAAGCGCATGAAGCTGATTTGGAAATCTCACTACAGTCGGGTGGCAGGACACTTTGGTGTCGAAAAGACAGTGGCAGTGTTGCAGAAACATTTCTATTGGCCAAAACCTCGACAAGATGTCGGCAAGTATATCAGGTCCTGCACCACTTGTGCTATTTCCAAACCGACCTCTAATAAACAGGGCATATACACCCCTCTGCATACTCCTGACAGGCCATGGTAATCCATCTCAATGGACTACATGTCGGGCCTCCCGTCCACCAAGAGGGGAAATGACTGTGTTTTTGTGGTTGTTGATCGCTTTTCCAAGATGTCGATTCTAGCCGCTTGCAAGAAGAACATCACAGCAGAAGCCATTGCCAAGCTCTTCTTTGAACGAGTATGGGTACATTTTGGGATCCCATAGACCATTAGCTCAGACCGTGACAGTCGATTCCTCAGCTCATTCTGTTCGAGCCTCTGGTCACTGCTGGATACCAAGCTCACCAAATCCACTGCCTTCCACCCCCAGACCGATGGACAAACCGAGGTCGTCAACCGGATGGTCGTACATATCCTGCGCATGTACAATTCAACACACCCCCGCACATGGGATGAGAGTCTCCCTTATGTCCAACATAGCTACAACCAAGCCCTGCATAGCTCAACTGGCCACAGCCCCTTTCAGGTGGGGTTGGGATTCCAACCATTGCGCCCCATGGATGTTGTACTTCCCCTTGCGACCACCTCGGCCGACTCGTCCCCAGAAGTTGACAAAGTCGCCTGGTTCATTGAACGGATCCATCATATCCGCCAACAGGTTCAGGATATTCTACAGAAGTCTAATGCCAAGTACAAGCAGCGCCATGATCAACATCGGGTGCCACATAAGTTTCAGGTGGGCAACAAAGTTTGGTTGCATTTGCAGAAAGAACACCTTACAGGGCCCCATCGAAAGCTTCGCCCACTCCGTTATGGGCCATACACCATCATTAAGGCGGTGGGTGACAATGCTTTTGAGCTCAACTTTCCCCCCTTCCTTGGTCTGCATCCAGTCTTCAACATGGCTCTCCTTCGGTCATATTTCCCACCACTATTAGACACCTCAGAGATAGCAAAGAAGTTGATACCAATAGAGCTCAACCCTGACTACCTACAACAAGCATCCAGTGATCATATTGCAGACACACATATCAAGGGCACTCGACATCAAAGGATCCAGCTTTATCGAGTTGTCAAAGTAGGGCAGCTCCTACACCAAGGCAAGTGGCTCACCCGAGGCCAAATTCAGCAGAAATTTCCTCATCTGATGGGGGAACTCAACGCAATGGAGACCATTGCTTCCTAAGGATGGAGGATTGATCCAGGTGGATATTGGTGGCCACCCACCTTTCCAACTGGCTCAAAACAGTTTTATGGCAATTTTGGTATTGTACTATTTTTAGCAGTTTTTCGGGTCCTGAACTTCCAGGGCCATTTTGAGGCCCTAAATGACCTTTTTTGGCCACCAATAATAGCTTTAAAAATAAAACAACCGCCTCTTTGACGAATCAAATGAAGATTGTAAACCAATCTTACAAAATTTCCCTACATTCAATGAATGCACAACGACTGCAATTTCTTATAAACGATAATTCAAAACAATCAAAATCCAAATCTGAAACGCACAAGGGATGTATTTCTATAAACAATAATCCTAAAAAAACAGACTAAGAGACCTAAGCTGAATTCTAATCTCACATAATTATATTATTTATATTAACTATGTGAATGATGATTTGTTTTTGGATTTTATTATGTTAGAGTTTAGAACACCCAACGTTTTTTGATAAATACTTCACCCATCATTATGGAACAAGAAAAAATGTTATAAATTCGAAAGTCTAACACACTAAAATATAAAAACATATCACCATCCAAAAACATATCATTATAAATATTCACTGAAAACCCCCTACTCTAAAAACCCCCATACTCTAGATATAATAAGAATAAATATTCACTAAAAACCCCCTACTCTAAAAACCCCCATACTTTAGATAAAATAAGAATAAATATTCACTGAAAACTCCCTACTCTAAAAACCCCCATACTCTATATAAAATAAGAATAAATATTCACTGAAAACCCCCATTCTCTAGATAAAATAAGAAATGAATGAAAGAAAACAATAACACTTAACATAATCTCACTAACACACATGTAGCAACAATGAGGACTCGCTTCGTGCAAGAAACCAACTCTTGCTTCCAACTAATCAGCCTATAGCTTGTTGACCCTTCAAACATATACAATGATAGCTTTAGAGCCCATCCTGCCCAAACCCACACAATTAAGTGACTCGAAGTTCAAAACCAACCATAAGAAGAAAAAGCATCGAGCAACCAGGGATATGATAAACAAGCTCAAAACACAAACTGTAACACTGGAAAGTTGGAAACCAAACTATCCCTCAGCAAGAGAGTTCGAGAAAGCCCAAAAATTCACCCTACATTCAATCAAAACACAGAGGAGAAAATAATGGCATAAATCACTACTACACAGAGGAGGGTATTAAGACAATATTTTTGTAAATTGTCTCAACTCACTAGTACAAAATGAGAGACAAATGAACAAAAAAACGACCAAAATCCACATATAAATGACCATTTTTGAGTTGGTGACCACTGGTAGCAAATATGTGGCCATATTTAGCTTGGTCATTTATAGCTTATCTTGTGGTCATATATTTGGTCGTATATTTGGTCATTAATTTGGTAATATTTTGGTCATTAATTGTCACAATTAATGACCACATTTTTTGTCACGTGATAAATGACCGCTAATTTGCTACCAGCGATCGCCAACTCAAAAGGGGTCATTTATATGCATATTTTGGTCATTTTTTTGGTCACTTATCTCTCATGTTGTATTGGTGGTGGTTTATATGCAAATTTTGGTCATTTTTAGTCATTTATCTCTTTTTAGTGGTTTCAGAATATAAATAGGGCACGATGGAATCGAACCACCAAACTCCTGCCTATAAGGTAGGTGCTCTACCATTGAGCTAGCACCCTTAAAGCCCCTCACTGTCCTCAATCACAATGCAACTTCAATCTTTCTTTAAAATAAATTTATTAGAGTGGATAGCACGGGCATGGGAGTGGCAGTAGGAAGCATAATTTTCAAATGCTTCTGGGAGTGTTTTTTATATAATATATATTTTTATATTTGAAAAACACTTCCAGAATGTTAAATTGATTGTAGAAAAAAATAAAAATATAGATGTAATTGCTAGATTAATGATGATCATTAAAAAATTTACCACTTAGTACACATATTGATATAACATCACTCATCTAACAATTATACTATTGTCATCAAATGATCAAACATATTGATATAACATCAATCATCTAGCAATTATACTATTGTCTCCAAATTTGAATACATTAGGTGCATCACTTGAAACAAGTACTTCTGGTTCAGATTGATGCATGTCCCTTAGTAGAACAAAACCCAAGTGTGCTGGCTTAATAGGCATGTATCTACTCCCTTCAAAAAATTTGATATAGTTTTCATGTGTTGGTACAACCCTAGCTAGATTTGTGAGAACCTCTGAAGATAGCTCCACTTCAGTTTTCTTGTCAGATGTACCATCAACCTGCAATAATAACCAATAAATCAAGATTGAAAAATGTAATGTGTGTTTGTGTGTGTTTATCCACGGAAAGAGAGCAGTGATCGAAATTGTTGTTATTAGATACACATGCTATTGGTTAGAACTTAGACATACACACACACACACACACCAAAAAATGCCATATTTCTTGAAGACTCCAAGTACCCATAGACCCAAATGAGGAAGATGGATGGTAGGGAAGAATTGGACTAAGGAGTTGGAGGTATGGTTAGGAGAGGGGTAAGGGTGGGTGGAATGTCATTTGTCCGAGACAGAGGATGTGTGGATATTTATTTTGATTTATATGGACAACCATACAGAGTAAATATGGGCTGACAGTGGTACTGCTTAAGAGCGCTAGCGACTGCATCTGCAGTAATGTACAAGACACCGGATAAAAAATCTGGGATGATTTATGCATAGGATGAATCAAATTTTTAGCCTTTTTTTATCAATAATAATCTCCAAATTTGGATCCAAATGACCATTATCAAATCAGAATAGGAGGAAGAACATTACTATTTACCAAAAAACAAGTAAACTGAGAAACAAACAAACAAAAATCACCATTATCCCTGTATTAAATGTCACCAATATGTTATTTAGTACTTTTATGGTTCATTTTTAAAAGAAACCCCTCTTAACAAAAGCACCTTAACAGGAAAATTAATTACCTGCATTGGTTCGCCATCCTTATAACTAGAGTTTGGGTCCTTTCCAGAGCCTGCACCACCATTAGCAGATATAGATGTATTACCATCATCACGAGATAATTTTTCAACTGTAGTTTTATGATCTGCTTCTTTTTTTCCTCTGGTTTTATCCCTTGCTGGTGTTGACAAAACAATTGTTGGTAGCTTTGCAGCTGAGGTAGTTGCGGGAGGTGCCATTGGGCGAGGATAGTCAAACAATGAAGGTTTTGCATCAGATATAAATTCTAACTTTGGGGTCTTCAAGTCATATTTAAGCCCAATAAAAGCAGTTGGTGTGAAAGACAGACTCAAAAAATAGATAAGTGGATACCAAATTCCAATAACAAAATTGTGTGAAGACTGCCATTCCAATAACAACAGTCATTCTATCATGTTTTGACCTGGAAAGTTTTTTAATAGTTACATTTCTACCTCCAGCATCTAAAATACAAGAAGCCATAATTGCACCCATGTTACTCATGGTGTTCTCGTGCTTATCAAGAATTATCTTCTCCAATTGACGCCTGAAACAATGGCATGAAGCATTTGAACAGAGTGAAAATTGCACTATAGTATAGACCAACATTTTCAAAACAATTTGGTGAATTGTTGGACTATTTGTTTTTAAAATTTGAAGTTCTATGTAGTACTCATTAGCCATTGTAAATTCCAAGGGAGAGCATACCTAAAGTTACCTACTCGTGGTTCATGTGATTCATTTGTCTGAACAAGAACCATAGCCATTGCTATAAGAGATCCTTGACGAACAAAATCAACTACATCTAATGTCAGAGGCTCTAGCAGTGAAATGGCTTCACTCAATCATGTACCATCATAAGAAACACCAACAGCTATAGTTTCTCCATACCTAACATGTGGATTGTGTGACTCAGAAAGCAAAGATATAACCTGTGGTGTCTGTGAAAATACAAGGAAATTCATCAAATCAACATAGGAATATAGAAACAACAATAATGTTGCCTATGTATTTGTGTGAAATAATTCCACTCATGATTTTGACCAAAAAAATATATTCTTGTCAAGATGGTTTAGATTTTGAAATCAATAAGAAAGCATTGAATCAGAAACATGGAAAGAAAATTAACCTGCTCAGGTTCTGAATATAAAACAAACCCAAGGGCCAACACTGTAGTTCTTCTCACATAATCGCTAACATCTGAGACAACAAAGTGTAGAAGGCATTGGATAGCCTTGTTATTGGTTGTTCCACCGTACACCAAGGCAAGTGCATACACTCCACCATATCGCAAAATAGGATCATGATCCATTGTCATTTGTTCAATATGTTTATCTGCCTCTTCTTCACTTCCGTAAACAATAAGGGCTACTCCAATAGCCAAACCCCTACATATCATTTTTAAATTGGGATCATATCTTCTAGTTATATCCAGGCAATAAGAATATTTTGATAGCTTCATGTAGAAAAATATTCAAAGAGAGTTATATGTTACTTAATAAAAAATTAATACCTAACAATCTTCTGATGTTGTGTTTCATGTGCACATTGAAGCATTTCACTAGCTTTTATCACTTGCCATTACAACCATAAGCAGACACGTGCTAATACCTGCAGCCTCTCCAACAACTACACTATCTGTATAGAGAACAGTCCTGACTTCATCATAAATTCCTTCATCAATGGTTCCTAAAGCTGCCAATCCCAAACCCAAGCATGCACCATGTTGAATTACCTGTAAAAATTACAGCACATCTGTAAGGGCTCCCTTTGAGAGTAAAACAAACTACAGAAATAGGGTGCATCAAATTTTTTATTATAAAATAGTGCATATATGCAACCAAATGAGATACTTACTTCAATATTTGCATTGCTTTAGCTTTCACGAAGGATAGGCTTGATCCCTTCTCCATGGTTTGCATGTATAAGTCCCAAGGCATATAGGGCTCCACCCTCAGAAAAGGGACTTCCACCTCCACTAGCACCATTTTTTGGAAGGTAAGGAGCCATCAAAGAATGCCCTTGTTGAAGATGACCCCTATGAATGTCTCCCAATCTAGCTGTAGCACTGAACTTTTCCCAGTTTGTGGCTCTGCTCAGCCATTCCTGGTAACACAACAGATCAAAACCATAAAATATCAATATAAAAATACAAACTTCTGTAAGAAACACATAGTTAATGTGAAAACAGACTTATTGTAAATATAAAAGTACAACTGTATCACCAAATTTTCTCTTAGGAAAGTGTCTGCAAGTGTTCCAGCATGCACCAAAGCATTGGCATAAATGGTAGCACTATGGCATACACTATTGCGCATTTCAACAGACTATTTTATGGTCTTTAGTATGAGCAGATCTAACCTACACAGAATCAATATTGACTTGGGATGAAAATCTTCTGCATTTAGAAGTAGCAACATACATACCTAGACTATTCCATTTTAATTTAAAAAACCAAGCAATGGCATAAAAATAGAAACTTCTCCATCTATAGGCCATCCCTTGGAACAAGAAAACTACACAATTAATTGGATTATTATCAATACTGAGGTACTTGGAAACTTGCTAAAACAACAATTAATTATATTATATGAAATTACAAAAGAAAATTAATAATTAATTAAATAGTAGTAGAGCAATTTTTAAAAATACTATTTATAAAATTATAACAATAGAATAACAGTTGTCTAGAATTTGATGCTACTAAAACATTCCACTGGATGCTTGCTGATCACTGGATCAACCCGCATGGGAGACACTCTCAATCTCACCACTCCTTTGAAATAAAAAAATGTCTATGCTCCTAATAATCATGGGGAAAAGAAGCAATAGTGGGGATTTTAACTTGGTCACGAGGAACAGAAAGAAAAAAGGCGGGGGCACACATCAGAGACCTCTATAGAGAGATCATGGAGGGTGTAACACAAGAATGAAGCTTCATAGATATCAAGACAAAATCAAGGAAGTATACCTGAAAAAATAAAAGGTTAGTCCAAAGCTTCATATACTTAGCAATTGATCTTTTGATCAAGGCGCAATCAAGCTAATGGAATCTAAGGGTTTCTTTTGTGAAATCGTTTCCTGTAAAGCAATCAAATTAATGTGTAGAACTCGTGTGGAATTCTGTGTAGAAATCGATGGGCAAACATGAGTCTGGTGGAATCACGATGCTATATGCAACTGAAATGCGTGGGCAAGAACACCATTGATAGTGCGTTGAAGGGATATTGGGATCGTGGTAGTCCAATGCAGGAGTTGACATTTGCATTGAATTGCAAAAGGGGGTATAATCATACTTGACACCGTATTGAAGGTAAGTGATTTGTTCATGCACTTTTAAGCTTCAAATTATGCTAATGGATTCGATTCCTTTCGAATTTGAAGTCCTTATAGAACCAAGCTGAGATCTGTGGGATGATTCTTTGGGGTAGAGTATTCGTTTCTGAGAAACTATTTTGTTCTCTTATGAAATCTAGAACTTAATTAATTGTGTTGGAAGCATGGGATAGATAATGAATATACCCATATAGGAGATTGGTTCTATATGAAGCAGTTCAAGTATTGATATTGATTTGATTGTCTATCCAAGATATCATGAACTTTAAATATGCCCAGCTATGGATTTGTGAAGTATTGGTCATATTTAGTGCCCTCCAACTATCTAGAGACTTGCAATACAACTTTCAAAAGCTTGATTTTATGTAATGATTTGTTCAAAATTGATTTATTAAGTCATGTAAAAGTGGTCTCTTTATGCAAGCTATGTTGAAGGAGCACTGTATTACAGGAAAAATGACCTGGGATTCAAGATCAAGCAGAGGATTGGAATCATCCCAAGGTGAGCTACATTGATTGTGTGCACTAATACCTAGACTCAATATCGAGAGCCAAAGGATGAAAGGAAATTCCAAAAAAGGCACCGGCAAAGAAGGAAGGATCATCTAGACTAAATAAACTTCTTGGAATGGAAGGAGCAATGTAAGAAATTGAGAAATAGAAATCTCGCTTGCAAAGTTGCAACTCTTCTAGGGAGTAACCTATGGTATTGCTTCTTCTGGTAACTTTTACTAGACTGTTGAAGATATAGCTAAAGCCACTGCTTGCATGGTGTTGTCTGAGCCACTTCTAACTAGTTACACACAAACTTTAAATGACTAGTATGACATATAAATTGATGCTATCAATGAACGATAATTCCCAATTTTGTTCCCTTTGCTTTAACAAGCTACTGTTATTGATTGATCTTATTCAACACCTTCCAGCTATCTAGAGACATGTGATACAACTTTCTAATGCTTGATTTTATGTCACAATTTGTTCGAAATTGATTTATTAAGTTGATGTAATGGGGGTCTCTTTGTGCAGGTCATGTGTAAGGATAAGGGTATTACAGGAAAAATGATTTAGGATTCAATATCAAGTAGAGGATTGGAACAAGCCTGAGGAGAGGCACCTCGCTTGTGGGAAATTCTAATACCCAAGCTCAATATTGAGAGTTGAGGGATGGAAAGAAAGTCTAGAAAACCACTAGTAAAAAATGAAGGATCATCTAATCTCAATCAAATTCTTGGAAATGAAAGAAGTATAACAAGAAACTGAAAAATGGATGATTTGCTTGCAACCCTTTTAGAGAATAGTCTGTGTTGATGTCGATTCTAGTAACTTTGACTGGTATGTTGAAGATATAATCAAATCATTTGCTTGCATGGTGTTTTTTGGGCCACTTCTTGTTGGTTACACACAGACTTAAAGTGACTGGTATTACAACAAAATTGTTGCTATCAATGAACCACACTGCATCATTTTGATCTAGCACAATTTCTGAGAGTGAAGTTATAACCTAAATTTAGGCACTTCTTCTAGGAGGCCTAGGTTTGGCAATTCCTTTATAGCTATGGGTAAGGCATACAGTTCCATTTGTTTTTTATATTGTTGGTGGTGGTTCTTTAATCTCTTATATATATTCAGCTTAGCCTCCAAAGCTTAAACATAATGGTTAGATAGGAAATTTTGCACTTGGCTAAAGATACATATCTTTCCCACACAAAGGTAGTGAAGCATTGTTTATGACAATTAAATATGACATAATGGTGTTAACTATCTTGTACAATATAGAAAAGTTAGCAATTTCTATCATAAATGAATTCAAAAGTATTAAAGGAAATCGCGCCATGGGACTGCAGTCACTTCCAGATGCATTTAGAGTTGACACTAACCATCCTTGGTTTGATCACTCCACAAATTATCCTCCAATTTCAATACTTTCTGAAGGACCCTTTTGAATATTATGTAAAATACCAGGCTAGCACAAAACCCTTTCTTGTCTTGGGTCTGCTTTGCACAGTTCTCATAACTAGTCATTGATGCCAAGATTTTTTTGTGTAAATGGGATTAATCGAGATTATAGATAACTATGCAAGATTTGGTGGCAAGCTTCTCTTCAAGCACTGTGGAAGTTAAAACTAGTAGGTTGTTGTGGCTTGACCACTTTCTCATGTGCATTTATATTGATAAGAAGTTTTGCAATAATTTGTCGTGGTTTGCACGTTTCAGTTTGAGTCTCTATTTTACTTTTAGCTGCCCCACAAACAAGGGCTACTTATATATGTATGTGTTACAAGAAAACAAAAAGTATATAATTTCAATGTAGTCTAGGAGCAATTATATTTATCTATTTTGTATGTGTAGTAGTAGAATAATGGTTCCAATAGTATAAAAAGAAAACAAGAAAGGAACCAATTTATTTAAGGAAATGAAATATGAAGGGTTAGGTAGTTAAAGAAATGAAAAACGGTTCAACCTCCTTGACTCTATTTTTGTTATAAATATATGAAATCCAAAGGGAAAGGTATTTTGCTAAGCATTGTAATTTTTTTCGTGTTAATGATAAGCCAACACTGGCCAAAATTATACTGGATATTTATGGTGTGTTCATTGAATTAGTTGTAGACTCTTGTCTTGGTTCATATGACACACTAGAAGGCTGTGAGGTTTGATTATTTGTTGTTGTAGATTCTTCTCATGTAGTTGGTATCTTATTTCAGGTAGTCTTATGTTATTTTGGCTAACCGGATGGTATGAAGCCGTAGCTTTTAGCTATACCTGTAGGTTTTCCTCTGTCTGTTGTTAGTAGTCCTTGAATAAATACAATTCATTCAATTGTGAACTTCTTCCAGGCCACTTTATTGTATTTACTTCTTTGGATTCATGTCATTTTCATTCCTATAAGAATGGTCCATTCACTTGCATCGACATTTTCATTCTACACTTTAGATTTATTTTAATAAACTTGTAATGGCAATTGGTCCATAATCTAGAGGGTTCTCCATACCAAAAAGTGAAAGGCATAATTGAACCCTTTAGTTGGGTTCAGAACCTATGTTATTGACAAGGGGGATTTTTGCCCTGTCAACAAGTATATGGAAATGGCCAAGAAGAAAGTACCACCACATGGTTCCAAATAGAAAGACCACCAAGGCACTTCCTAGGAGGGAAAGAAGAAGTTGAAAGGAAAGGATAAGAATACAACAACCACTACACATCAGTGAAAGGATCCAAGAAACCACTAAAAACCATTGTAATATCAACAGTCATACCAAAGATAAGTGTTGGAAGCTAATCCAAAGCTGAATCCAAAGAACTACAAGGATGCCAAGAGGAAGAAAACCCTAGACATGGATTTAAGTAACTAGGTAGAGAGCAACTCAAATATAGATGAATAAATTGTCTGCGCAAGTTAGTAGGAGGTTAAACTTTGTTTGCACAATGATGTAGAAGGAAGTGAAACTGAGTAGCCCCCATCCCAAAGAAGAGAAGGATATGACTAAACTTTTCAATATCAAGTTCCAAGTCAAGAAGACAAAGGTGGATGCTCTATTTGACTTCGGTTTGTGGCCAACCACATAGTAGAGGATCTAGTAAGTAAGATTGGGTTATACGTTCATGACCATTATTGCTCATACCCATCAGGATGGGTAATTAGGGATGCAAAGCTCAAGGTAACTCAACATTGTAAGATCAAATTTGCTATAAATGAAAGCTATATATTGATCAAGTGGAGGTAGTAGCTATAGTACAACTTGATATGTGTGGTTTAGTGTTTGATATCCGTACATGTACATGAGGGGTGAAACCTTCATCAGGAAACAAAACGAATACCACTTGTTCAAGAATGGGAAAAAAATCATCATTAATGTGCACAAAGGTAAATCCAAGATCTCTTTGGTATGTACAAACCAAGGAAAGAAATTGATCAATTGAGGTTGGAAGTTTGTACTGTTCTTCTGAAAACAAAATCTGCAAGGAGGTGAATCAATAAAGGTAAAGGCATCTTTGCAGGGATGTACTAAAATAAATTGGAGGAGCTCTTGTAGGTGTATAGAGAGGTGTTCCAAGATCTTAAAGGGTTACCACCAAATAGGTAAGTGGAGTACAAGATACATCTATTTCCTAACTCTGCATTTCCAAACATAGGATTGTACAAACAATCCATACTAGAAGCAAATGAAGTGGAGTAGCACTTGTAGCAACTACTAGAATATGAAGCAATTCAACCAAGTACCTTATCTTATGGGTTACCTATCATCATAGTGTGCAAGAAGGATGGGACTTGGAGAATGTGTATCAACCAATTTGTCACAATCCTTCATGTCTTTTCTACTTAGATTATAAATTTATAAACCCAGCAGGACACCCAACTTAGTTTCCTCATGTGGGTGGAATATCTCGACGTTCACATGCAATTTTGGTCCATCCCTAGTCACATTGTTATGTTGATAAGAAACTGTATTTCAGCAGTGGATACTTTAGAGTAGTGCAACATCCCTTCTCCATTTCCTAGCAAAATGGTCATGAATTCATGAGGCTCTTTTCCTTGTGCCATCTTCCAAATAATTGTATTTTTATATTTCTTTGCACTCTTAGAGCTTACATATTATATATTAGCAATGCTTTCGCTTTTCAATGAGTGGCCTTGGCACTCCCACTTTGTATTGTCACTTTTGTACTAAGCAATCCCATTGACCTACTTTTTGTCACTTGTTGGACATTAATAAACTAATCTAATCTTATCATTATCCAAATTATATTTTTAATCCTAGGCCCCAAAAGAGGGTAAGAATGCCCAATCTTCCTCTTGGATATTGGAACCATGATTTCTTTGTGCTATTGGTAATTCTCTGGGTAATTTACTAATTTTATTACCATGTCCTTTGGGACATAGGATAAGATAGACTCTATCATTACTTGAATCTACATTTTCTTGATTTGAGTAAGAGTCTTCCTAAAAAAAACATGTTGGAGCACGAGAACTGTGACTAGACAAGTGTTGAACTATAAAGTTTGAACATATTGATTTTCCTTGCAAATTTTGTTACAAGTATGGGAACCTGGTTGCTTATTGTCCAAATGCAAATGCTTATCGGAAAAAATAGCAAAGGATTCAGTACAAGCCCACAAATTTGAAGGATTCATTCACTAATCACCTTTGGGTGGAACCAAATCAAGGATCAAGAGGACTGTCAACCCATTGCTACCGCAAATGAACCCTCCACCTCTCAAGGGGATCAATGATGTTTATGAATCAGTGGAGGTTTAAGAAGATGTCATAGCCCCACCTGGTTTCCATTGATGGAAAAGCAAATTTATCAAAAGATATGTCATCCACAAAAGAAAGGGAATCCAATAACTTGTGTCAAATAACAAGGCATAATATGAATCATCCACATAAGAAAATGGATCCAATATCTTTTGTCAAATATCATGATGGATTAGAAATAGACTTTCCAATGACACCAGTCGTTTCAAAGCAGTTTGCTTCGTATCCTACTAAGAATGGCCAGACAGTATGAACCTTTGAAAGTGGAACCGAAAGAAGCTTTCCCCTCCTTGGCCTTGCAAATCGACTCAGTCGTACTATTTTTTTTTTTGCATCTTATGGACTGCTTATCATTAGTTAGATGTATAAGTAACAAAATTTTTGTAGTATCTAACCTAGGAATCAATAGTTGAATATCATACCCTAAGTTTGATTTCCATAGTTTGGGGGTGGGTGAAGTATTGAATATCACAACTTGGATCAAATGAAGCCCAGTAGAATGTATGACACACATCTCTTGTATATCAATCTTGTTTTAATATGAATTTTATTTATCTACTGATAAGATATAAAAACACAATAAATCCAGTATCATGTCAAACATGTTATGGTCAAATGGCTAAATCAAAGCACTTTCAATGCTCAAACATTGCTTCAAAACCATCCAAATACATGTCTTTTGTGTTTTTGTGGCCAGCGCAGTTAACTAACTGGATAGAATTCGACCCAGAGACATTGACAACCCATTGATGAGGCAAATCTCAATTCTCAACAAAAATTGATGGAATAAATACCCCTAAGTCATGGCATTTTATCCCAATAAAAAGCACACTACTCTATCAAAATGCCATTTACCAACCTAAATACTTAATAGAGGAATAACAGTCGCTTGACGAAAACTCCTCTCACCACTGAGGAAAACATAAAGGGAATTTCAAGCCCCTTGACAAAAAATGATGTGTTTGCAACCCCATAAAGGGGTTTCACGCCCATGAATGAGTTTTAATGAATTTTGGGGATCTGATTGACGGTTTCAAGGATGACTTCAAACTAGGGTTTCAATGAATCCACATCAATCAAATTCTACCAAATCATGCATCAACAAATCGCACAAATTACCCATGAAACCAAGAACCCCCAATCAAATTATATACCGTGAGAAGCTGAAACTCTCATTTAAAAACAACATACATTTATTTTTCTACAAAGATCAAAGATTTAACAACCATAATATGTTGGATCCATGAAAAAAACCTTCACAGAAACTTCAAATAATTAAATAAACTAATTGAGAAGAAAATACAATCGGACATTAATGGTAACTATTTTATTCGTAGGTAGATTTTTCTTATTCCCCACAAGGTGAATCGAACACTTGACCTCAGTCAAATTCTTTTTAATTGGAGAGTAGCAATAACAACAATCAACCGATGCCATAGAGGATAACAATGGTGCTATCCAAGCAAGCAGTTTCTGAAAAAACATTCAAATTATGATAAATATTTAATAGAGGAATAACAATCGCTTGACGAAAAATCCTCTCATGCTAGTACAAAATGAGAGATAAGTGACCAAGTGACCAAAAACTTTGGTCACCACAGTTTTTTCAAAGGATAAATGACCAAAATTGAGAAATTTTAAGTGAACTAACTAAAAATGACCAAGATAAATGACCAATTTGGTCACAGGATAAAAACTAAACTAAAAATGAACAAGATAAATGACCAATTTGGTCACAAGATAAGAATTAAACTAAAAATAACCACATAACAATTGTTCATTTTTAATTGTATCACTCTGACAATGGAAAATTACAATTTTGACTATGAATTTGTACAATTTACTAAATTTTAACACTGCGGATGGATTCGGAGTGTTAAAATTTAGTAAATTGTGAAAGGGGTCTCTGAATCCATCCGCAGTGTTAAAATGTAGTAAATTGTAGACCCCCTCATGTGTTACAACTCAACATTAAAGCATGAAGCATATTTGCACCACTTAATTAACGGCCTTATACGTAGTCTTTTGTTCTTGGAGCATAAGCAATTTGCTTATAAGCTTTATATCCTTCCTAAGGTATCATAATTAATTTCCAATACATCTATGGTACAAGCATTACTAAAAACCATCCCAAGTTGAGATATCACAACTACCACATAACTAAACTAAAAATGACCACATAACAATTGGTCATTTATTTGGTCATTTTTAGTTGTCACCCTGACAATCTCTAGTACAAAATGAGAGATAAGTGACCAAAAAAATACTAAAATCCGCATATAAATGACAACTTTTGAGTTGGTGACCACTGGTAGCAAATTAGCGATCATATATCATGCGACCAAAAATGTGGCCATATTTAGCTTGGTCATTTATAGCTTATCTTGTGGTCATATATTTGCTCATTAATTTGGTAATATATTTGATCATTAATTATCACAATTAATGACCACATTTTTTGTCACGTGATAAATGACCGCTAATTTGCTATCAGTGATTTTCAACTCCAAAGTGGTCATTTATATGCATATTTTGGCCATTTTTTTGGTCACTTATCTTTCATGTTGTACTAGTCGTTTATATGCAAATTTTGGTCATTTTTTTAGTCATTTATCTCTTTTTAGTGGTTTCAGAATATAAATAGGGCACGAAGGAATCAAACCACCAACCTCCTACCTATAATACAGGTGCTCTACCATTGAGGTAGCACCCTTAAATAGAATTCATTATGGGTCGTGCACATTGCAGTTATTAAGAATGCTCTATATTAGAATTTAGAGTGGATTTGCAGTGAATAATTGGGAATCTTTCTTTGTTTGTTTAAATCAAAAGCACACTGATTCATAGTGATGAGTTATGAGGCATCTCTACAATGTTTCTTGATAATAAACACATGCAAATCTTACAACCAATTAATTAAGTTGTTGCTCTAGTGGTGCATTTTTTACTAGCATTTAACAACATGTATCACTCAAGTAGCCCATAAAGATGTCTTCATAATCCTATATGCAGGAATAAGTTCATACCATGTGGTGTTAAAGGTTTTCTCATTCAAACTTTGGAGGATGTCTTTATTGGGAGCTTGCTCTTGTGAGATACTAGGGTTTACTCTTGTGAAGTAGTTGTTGGAGATGATGACCTGAATCATTCTTGTTCATCTTATGTTAGAGATGTGACTAGGAGGAGCACACTGGTCTTCTCATATTACTTAGTTCTTCATTTGTACTTAATCTCTTGTCTTGGAGTTGCTAGGGCTTGCTCTTGTGAGATACTAGGGTTTACTCTTGTGAAGTAGTTGTTGGAGATGATGACCTGAATCATTCTTGTTCATCTTATGTTAGAGATGTGACTAGGAGGAGCACACTGGTCATCTCATATTACTTAGTTCTTCATTTGTACTTAATCTCTTGTCTTGGAGTTGCTAGGGTTTCTTGGACCTTCATGGATTATCTTGAATAGTAGGGTTAGGGTTCCAGCCCTTGGAGACTTAAGGATTAGGGTTTTGAAATGAAACCCTAGATTGTACTCGTTGAAGTGAAGAAGAAGAGGCGACATCTTGCCTTGGAGGAAATGCTGGTATCTTGCTAGCTTGTTGGAGCTCCTTGGTGTGAGCTAGGGTTTTTCATTGTTTTCCCTAGCTAAGGTTTTGGTGAGCTAGAGATCTTTACAAGCCTTGGGATAAGGCTATGGTATGTACATGAACAACATCTTTATGCATTGTAATGAAGTTTCTAGCTATCCAATACTTCTATAATTCCAGATTCTATTTTCAGCCATCTATTTCTTCATGTTTTTGTAATTTCCAGCACTTATATGTCTTGCTGATTTGACATAAGTTAAGGCTGAATTGGTTTGGTGATTTAACATTTATATTGAAGAAGATAGGACAGATTTTTTGTTGTATTTACAGCTGTCATAAGTGATTTGCATATCTGTTATATACATGATAAGATTGCCCTAGAGGGCTGAAACTTATTGACACACTATAGGATTTTTTGTCGTTGGATTACTTGGTTGATTAGAGATTTTAAGTGTTGAAATATTGTCCATTGTTGCTATTGTTTCTTTATATTTCATAAGAAACCTAAGACTGAAAACTCACAAGGTTAAGATCTGAAATTTCTGTTTTGAATTAAAAATCAAAGAACCCAGAAATTTCGACATCAATCTTCCAATAACTCTGGCACTCACATTGATAATGCTTCCATTCATGTGTTTATTTGTCTACATCACCTTTTTGTTGTAGTTTCGTGTGTTTTGCAAAAACTATTTTTTCCGTGACGTGTTTTAAAGAAATATTTTTTTTTTCTATTTGTATCCCAGTTATATGAATATGATGATTTCTTCCATCACATGTACTTATTTTATGCATTTCCCTCGAGCTACATGGAGATGAGCTTGAACTTTTCATCGTAGTTTTCAACGTTATATATTTTATAGTATTATTCTACTTTGTTAAACTAAGCCAGACTCTGCATCTCATTTCCATCGAATTTTGATAACTCTAATTTTACCCTCATTGAGTACTCGTATATTGGTGGATTTGCTTAAGGTTGCTGTTGGTTGATAATCAGTAAGGCAATTGTAGACAGGCTTGGTGATGGATTAGCTCTATTTGGAAGATTTGTGTTGGCCAAAGCTTTTTTTTCATTGACTAGTTCGTTTAATGTCTTCATTATGCTTATATTGATCTCTTGCTTGATAACCTGCATCATTTCTTTTTCTAGTTTATCTGTGCCTTGTTTCATCTGATCCTGTGAGCTCCTGCGTGATATTTTTATCATTTATTGTTTTAGCTCAACATGTTTTCGTGTAATCTCTTCCTTCAGTTCATCGTGGTTATGCTTTATCTCCTTCTTAAGTTCCAGTCGATCCCCAATAAACTACTTACACTGGTCCTTCATTTTCTCCAACCTAGAATTATCTCTGCACTAATCACCATCTTTCTTGTTTTTGGAGGAGGTGAAATATTTGCCGAACCACTTTTGTTGAGGTTAAGTGATGGATATTTTAGCAATTAATTTCAGGTTGTACAATCAAATGCTTATATTTGTATGGTTGTATTGCATGATCTCCTATGGCAGTTGTACTTTGTGGTCTCGCTTGGCAGCTGCATGGTTGCAACTTGCAGGTGCAATGTACGATTGCTGTGCTGACTACAGAGGTTATCTGCAGCTTATGGAGGGTAAGGGGACGACAGATTACAACATCTAAGGCTGAAGTATGATGACTTGTACAGTGGTGACAATTTTGTACAGACCCTTAAGAAACACAGCTTTGATACAAGTGGAGCGAATATACTCAATGTTGACACACGGAAAAATATATGAGAAGTAATAAATATAAATATAAGTGAAGAATGAATAATAAATTGAGTTTTACAACGGGAGGCCCCTGAATAAATAAGCCCAAGGAGGGTGCCTTGATACCTTTTCATGAAAGGTTATGTCTCCTAATCAATTAATTTTATTATGTTCTTACTTTATTACTTTTATTATTTTATTGATATTTCATTACTGATGTTATTTTTGTCTAGTTTAATATGTATAAAACAAAATATTACTGTGGAGCTTGATCTCAGGAAGATCCGAGGAACACTTAATCACTCTACTATCCAAGAAAGTCTGCAATTGCATAGATACATATATATACATGGGTGGATGATTAAATGATCAATCGAGGCAGGGCCTAATGATTGGCCTTAGCGCACAATAAATGAGGATGATCACTACCTCGGTCCTTCAAATTAGGTTGGCTTGTGTGTGCACTGACTTGATTAAAATTGGTCACTAACACATATCCTTGATTGAGCTAGGCAACTTTGATCACCCAACTTGTCATCCACGTGATCTATCTAAGCTATGATGTAGTTGTGGCATGGCTCACTGAATTGCTGCTAAGGTGGCACAAGGAGTTGTTTGATGATCTAGATGTTGAGCTTATGCCAATCAGATTTTGTATCGGAAATTGAAACACCGAATGTTTGTCGTTGGCTGGGTGCAAGAGGTTGTGGTCGCAATGAAGGATTGGTGCTGGTCGCATATGAATGTATTGTGATCAGCATTGAAGGACTTTGTCCCAGGTTTGTTTTGGCGTGCTAAGACATGATAAAGGTATATAGCATGGGTCAAAAGCAAGCAATTGCACAAATCACAATATTATCCAGAGTTTATTGAAAATACACCCTTTCATGTGGCCATTCTACTATCCTTCTTTAGGCCCAAGTGTGCCTTATGTAATTGTTTTGATCAGCAACCAACTGAAAATAGAGGGCATTGCCTTTTTGCAGAGTCACCTTAATGACTGGTGCTGGAGAGAATGTCCTTTCACACAACATAACATGCTGTGTAAGGTCATTGTCCTCCCAAAATTATCAGGATTAGAGGCCTTCTCTTGCTCTATGAATTTTGAGTTGAATCAATTTATTATGACAACAAATCTGTTGCTATCTCTGATCATATCATTACCAATGATGCACTGAAAATAATTAGGTGGCAACCTATAAAGTATAATTTAGTATTTGATAACGCCTGCCGATACTAATTAACTTGAGATTTAATAATGTCTTTCCAGGTACATATGATAAAAGCTAAGGTCATGGGCACATATATTTTAAGCAGTAGATTTTGCCAACTGCGAGCTAATGTGACTTTAAGGATAAGGAGCAAACATCTCCAACAAACATGCCTAGAATCATCACATTATATACAAACTAATTCTAAATTTTGGCACTAAACAAGTCAAACCTGTGGTTTCACAAACGACAATTTCATCTTTGTTTGATGGTCAAATGGTTTGCCATTTCTATTAGCTGTATCGCAGCCTACAGTATCAATTTGCAGATGAATCTCATTCTCATTTTTTTTCCTCACGAGTCGGTCAAATGAAAATATTTCTCATATTACAGTAAGTTCTTATTTAATTTAATGGCTTTTTTATTTGGTCAGTGGCTTTAAATACACTTAAAATGGTTTTTCATTTTTTTAAATTAAACAAACCTCACAAAAATATAAATCTAATTTCAAAATATTTGCCCACAGGCCTGTTGGCCTTGTGGACATTTTAATAAAATTCTGTGTGTCTCTATATGTGTACACACTAATAATCCTTGGTAAGTTGGATGGATCATTTAATGAAGATTGCTCCCCAGTTCTATGCTTCTGTTACTTGAGAATAAAGCAGTGAAGATTCATTTCAGGCTGAATCAAATAATGTGGCATTTGAATTTTATATCTCATGGAAAGCATACAAGACGAGTAATTATCCTTGCTGGTGCCCATTGAACTTTGGTTTAGTGGTTGAGGCGGGGTGTCACCATGTTAATGACCCAGGTTCAAAATTGCCACAAATAACCAAGAATTACTACAGTTGGGTTCCAGGTTCCATCAAACTGACAAAAGTCCATTGCTATTATGGAATTGAGAATTTGTTCTAGACACGATTAACTGTTGAGATGTCCTGCTAAGAGAACAATGTCTTTGCTCTACAATCCATGGTAACAACCAACTATTTACGCAGTGACCAGAATATCACATTCATGTGGAAAAAATAGTTGTTTTAGAGAAAAAACCCTCTTCTTCGTTTCATGAGTTTGTTTATTAAAAAACCTTAAAACAATAGACTTTTATGTACAGAGAGCGTACATAAAACAATGGACCTTTTTCAACACATGCCTACTAACCTTTGAAATTCTAATATACGACCATCGGCCATGCACAAGAAGTAAATCTGTGAGAAAGCGGAACTGGGAAATAGTAAAATCACTTGCCATCACGGCCTGCATGCCCTCCAAACCACTTATACCAACACCTACATGAGCAGCCTGGATCATGCTCACATCATTGGCACCATCACCAATGCCAAGAGTAATTTTTTCAGCACCATCCTTAATAAGACTGGTCACCTGATGTAACAGGGAGACAATAAGATAGATGAGACAAAAGTTTCTTCGGATAAGACTAAAGGTAAGCAATACCAGAAATTAAACTTTATCTACCGATCAACCAATGATGTAACCAAGAAAAGTTCACGAATTATTTAAGGAATATAATGTTAAAAAGTATCCCATTTCACCCTGAGAAAACAAAGTTCTACATCAATAAAACTAAGATACCTGATCCCAGCCCCAGGCCCCTATATCCCTCTGGAACTGGTTGTGATCTTTTACAAAATTATACAGGAAACGGGATATATTCATGTCTCATTGAGGCTGGATACATCCAATATGGAAGATAAGTCATATCCCAAAAGAAAATGAATGTAATGGAAAGAAAAAGTGAGAAAAGATAAACCTATGTTTAAACTAGTGTTGCTAGGGGTGTGGTCCTTCTGAAAAGAATCCCAAGAGCAAAGAGGAAGTCACTCGAGCAATCAGGAGCAGGAGCGGGAGGCCCTGGAGCACTCCCATGCAACACTGTTTTAAATTATAGTTTTGATGCAAAAAGGGGACTATTTTCTTACCTTAAAAAGCTAACCCTTTTAAGCTCAGCTCATCAAAATGGACTATTTTTTTCAACACATTGAGCCTTTTTTCCCAGCAAGTAGGCTACTTTTTTCATTATGGTATTTAGTTTTCTTATGATTTTTTACGTATTTTTATAATGACATATCCAGATGGCTCCTATCCAAAACATTTCTAAAAACTGACATATCAGTATCAGTATGTAATTTTATCTTGGTCACTTAGGAAAAGGTACAGAAAAGAGATGAGCTGCTACAAATGGTGACTAACTGTATGTGAAATTATTATCAAATACAAGGACATAACCACAGCTCAAACACCATTATTTTCATCCAATTGTAACAAGCATCACAGTTTCACATATTCCCTTGCCCTCATTTGATACATAGCCCAGTGGAAGCGACATGCTACTTGGGTATCAGTTGGTTGTGTGTTCTTGTGTTAACGTCAGGAATTCTCACATTTCTAGTTCTCGACATTTGTCACTGTGGGGAGCACGTCTGTGTCCCCATGTTATTCCCAAAATTGGTAGTTTCTATTTTTTTTCTGTTGCTAGTAACTTCTTTACTTGGATGGTTTGTGGTTTTTTCTACTGGTGCTCGTGGAGACTGTGTGCGGTCCACGCTTTTGTATTAAAGCTATGTCCATATTGTTCTAGCAATAAATGACATTAGTTAATTACTATGGGAAATCAGTTAATTGTGTTTCTCCTTTGCTTATGCATCTTGTATCAGAATCTTAGATGCCTCTTTCCTTCTTTTGTTAGTATCCTTCCATTGGTTTCTGTGTAATGCAAGTGAAATTAACCCCCATAAACAATAAATTTTTTTTCTTGTGTGGAACCATACACCACAACCTAGTTTCATAGCATCTGGAGGTGGGAATAGCTATATTAGGTGAGGTGAAAAACAATTAGAAGATTTGCAAATACCCACAGGGCTTGTTTGTTTATCCAAGGTAACATACATATTGCAAGTACTTCAGTAAGTCAATGCATTGATTATGTTTGTGTTAGCAGGAATACAAAGGTTTTTGGTGGAAGAGGAGATGACCTATCTTTGAGCGAAACCAAAATCTCTATAGGGGTTGTTGGAAGACCTTGTACAGGTGGCATACAAGTTGCTAGTACATCAGGGCAGACAGTAAGTGTCCAGCATAGGTTAGATGACAACAGGAAAGGAGCATATAATACGACAAGAAGAAACTGAAGAAAGAGCTCTGGCCTTGATGATCATGTGTGTTCAACCTTTTAAATCTTCATTATGATATTTAACTTTAATATGTCCAGAAAATGGATATGTGCACCTGCTTTCAAGTAAGTGGATGGAAATAAATTTACTCTTATTGCATTTACAGTGTCTCAATACTTTATGGATGTTGACTTCCATCTGCAGATGCAACCTTATGAATTTAGGAAACCATTGCAGAAGAAACATCACTGATGTTATTTCTGCAGGGCCAAAAGGACAAACATTACAAAATTATAGCTGTCACAGCTGACTTGTGCAAAATGAAGGTGCTACTGCTATAGACTTAAACCACAAAACAAAGTATTTCATTTTCTTTGTTGCTTAATTTCTAGAATTGTGTATTTGCTAAGGTTCCATCGTATTTTATTAAAAGGGCCAGCTGTCGGTCTTACGGAGTTTCCATGTGATCTAAGGTATTATCGTTGAGATAAGTGTTTTATGTATTTGGCACAATCCCATGAAGGGGGAAGCCCATGGAGGTAGAGGAGTTGTTATGATGATTAGATCCCTATTAACCTCATCTAATGAAAGGATGGCCTTTCAAGGTTGTCCCTTTAAAAGTAAGGTCCTGGAAATCTTATCTGGTTTTGAAAAATTCTATGAGGTCTTGCACTGGCTTTAACTGGATTGGTCCTGGATCAATCCTGGAGCAGCCAGATAAGGTCCTGCAACTTGTCCAATCATTAGCCTTATGGGTTGGTCCTGGATGGATCAACCCTGGAGCAGTCATCAGGCAAGGTCTTGTGCCAGTGTTACCAGGTTGGGCTGGTCCTTTCAGATAGTAAGATCTGAGTCCCAACACAGTTTTTCTTAGTTGGTCTTGGTCCTACCATATCTCTGCTTGGGTAAGGTTATGACTCACTTTCTGGTCGGGATTTGATTTTTTTAATGTGCCCTTTATTATACGATTATCCTTGGCATCATACATTTTTTCAATATTGTCGTCATAATGTTAGAAAATAACAAACAAAACAACTTAAATTACCTGCGCACACCCAATTCCGCGGTTTCAAACATCATCCTGAACCGCATGCCAAATGAAACCTGCGTACCATAGATTGTGTTGTTGTACTTAGACAGAGGAATGAAAAACTCTGAAGGGATTGCCCTGTTGTAGAGTACAACAAATAAATCATCTAAAATCAACTTTAATGAAATCAACCACCATAAAAATCATAGAATTAAGGCACAATGAAATGGCAAAGGAAACACAAGTAACCTTGGATTGTAGAAAACAGTAAATGGGCTATGGTTTGAAGTAGCATGAGCTGCAGCAGCAAGAATTTCCATGTTCAATGAATTTGCAGTCAATCATGGAGGTCATAAGAACTACTTCCATGCATTCAACAAGAAAGCATGGTATTAAGAAACTAGGAATACGCTACTACAAATTGTTATGGACCAAATGAAAAACATAGGTACAGAAGCCCGTAATTATTCTGAAGTATAAAAATTGTTTGCAACAAAAAAAATTTAACATTCAGAGCATGCATAAAGAGGAGCAGTTCCAAACTTGCAACATAAAGAAGACATATTGGATGAAGGAAAAATGTAAAAACAAATAGGATATAGAGGTAAAACTAAACAAATGATTAATAATTAAACCACTCTCTTAAATATCACACTGTTTTATGCTGAAGCTCGCTGTTGGAGAAGGTTAAAATAATCGAGCTAAATTTTATGCCCTCTTAGTTTTTCTGTATGTGTGTTTTACTAGAACCAACGAGTTATTAGGTGCTTCACGGGTGGATTCACTTAACATGGATAACATATTATGAGATTTCCCTCTGCTCCATTAAGGGATTTTTTATTGTATGTTTTTGTAACATTGATGTTTATCATAAAGTAATGGAGAAAGGCCCGTGGTTCTAGTTTCTTAATCTTCAAATTTGGTAGTTGAATTTAGTGGAGGAAAGCCTATAGAATGCAAATGCTCTACATCAGAAGTTCATGAACAACCTTCTGGTGTTTAAAATTTAGGAACATATGCATCATGTTCTACTTCAAAAAGAAGAGTGTAGGGCTTTTACCTTTTCATGAGGTTGACAAAATCCACTGCTTTAAATGTGAATTGGTTGCTTAACCTATAAACTGGGTGTTTTAAGAGATGCACTTTCTGATTTTTTGTACGGTCAAAATTGTTTTTCAAATTCAAATGATTAATCTAACTGAAACCCCAAAGCAATAATAGCTCAAATTATTTCCTCTCAATTTTTAGGTCAATTTATTGGACCTAATTTCATCTAAATTATTAGGTCAAATCTGCTGGATCTATCCCAAAGACATCTCTGCTTATAAAAATATAAGGGATGATATAGGGGAGAGATGTCTATTGTTGAACAGGGACCAGTAGTTGACATAGTACTGGTCCCACATAACCACCATATCTTGACACAAATAAACCCATAAGTTAAACACACACATTTCATATTAAGTGCAGAAAGTATTTAAATTATGTCCAAAAATTGCCCATTAACTGACTGGGCCAATAGCTGTCAATAAATAGTCTTTATATGACAAACTGTACAAAACATCTTGTCCCAACAAAGTACAGATCTGCTCAAATATCCAGAAGTACATAAACAGCTAAATAACCCAACTCGTTTTTGCCACCTACTGCAAGGTACCTATCAAAGGAGGACCCACGAATATCTAATGGAGCCTAAATATCCCAGCATTCATTGAAACCTGTCCAAACATTCATGCATACCTGTTCAAGCATCAGAAAACTTAGTGTCAGCCATAACTGCAAGATTGTTCAACATTCCAACCCTCTGTATTCAATAAATGACACCTACCCATTAAAAGCACCCATTAAACAGATGGAAGCACACAGATCATGAAACAGATGAAGGCACAGGGATCCACAATGACAAGCTCCCAACCATTGGATCACTTTCAAATCAATCCACAACACACATTGAAATTTCAGAGATTGCAATCCATGTGCAACCTTCTTACCAACCCAATTCAATAGCAAACAACTATAAATGAACCACAACCCTTATGAAGATGCATTTCATAAATTCGACCTGTAGAGTGTGTGCACAGTTGCATTTCAGAAATTTGAACAACAGAGTGTGTGCACAGTGGAGGCATACCAGCAGAAGTGTGTGCACAGTGGAGGCAGGTTACTATTACTGTGATTTAAGTTTCTGTTTATGTTATTTCCAGTTATGTTATTCATGTTAATTATGTTATTTATGTTTCTGTTATTCATATTATTTATGTAGATTCAGGTTACTGTTACTGTGATTTAGGTTATTCATCTGATTTATGTAGATTCATATTATTTAGGTTACTGTTATTTACATATCTGTTATAATCAACTTCTAGTTTCTTCTACATAACCAACCTCCCTTCTAAATGTGCAGGTTGTTGTAGGCATGGCAAGAGTCAGCAATGCAAGGAGAACAAGTCGTCGACTGAGTAGGGGTGCCCAGCTACGCTGCACCTCATCGGATGAGGAGAGGCCCAATGATACAAATGCCAACAATGCTCCCAGCAATGTTGTTGAGAATGACAATGTGGTGGAAGAGGACATTGTTGTCCCACCACCAACCACACAGTCAATTCCAACCACAGTTCAAGGAACAAGTTCAGTCACCAAAATCAGTGCAATAAGAGGTTGGACAAAAGAAGACATGCTAGCTGCTATTGATGATATAGAGTTCAATGGATATTCCATTCGTGCTGCTGCTAAAAAACATGGAGTTGCTATCTCTTCAGTACATTATTGGATAAATGGACTCACAGATACAAAGCGCAGAGGGCCTGTTACAGTTATGACTGAAGAGGAGGAGGCCGAGGTGGTTCAGTGGTGTAAGGAGATGGCTGAAATGGGACATGGGCTAGAGCTGATATAGCTAAAATCCACAGTAGCTCAAATCTGTCAAGGGAGGCCAAACCCCTTCAAAGATGGGTTTCCTGGTAAGTCATGGTGGTCTGGGTTTAAAAAAAGGCATCCAGACCTTGTGTTGCGTACAGCTGAGGGCCTAGATAGAGACAGGGCTCTCAATCTACGCCCTGCAATTCTGACTAAGTTCTATGCCACCCTTTCTAGCGCATATGAGAACCATGGGTATGCTCCAGACCATATTTGGAACTGTGATGAAACAGGTTTACAGGCAGGAAGGAACTGTGGCATGCGTGTAATTGCCAAGAGAGGGAGTCGTAATGTGCCAAATATTTTGCCTAGGAGCAGGGAGTGGATCACTATTCTATGTTGTGTCAATGCAATTGGTGCTTCAATCCCAGGATTTTATCTATTTAAAGGTAAAACTCAACTCAAAAACTATATACAGAATTGTGAACCAGGTGCATGCATGGCTGCACATCCCCATGCTTGGATGACCAAAGAACTCTTTTTGAACTGGCTTACTCACTTTGCTGCATCTATACCAGGCGGTGTCTCACCTGTAAATAGACACCTGCTGGTTTTAGATGGTCATGGAAGCCACATTGCTGTGCAAACAATCGAGGAGGCTAACAATTTGGGCATCGACCTGTTGACACTGCCTGCTCATACCACTCACAGATTGCAACCCCTAGATGTCAGTGTGTTCGGTCCTTTCAAGAACTATTTCAGGGGTGAGCGAGCTTCATGGATGGCACAGAATCCAGGGGTGGAGGTAAAAAGGTTTGAGCTAGCCGAGCTTGCAAGTAAAGCCTTTAAAAGGGCTCTCACACCTTCGAATATCAAGGCTGGGTTTAGGAGGACTGGAATATGGCCACTGAATTCTGAGGCTCTCATGCATGATACTAGTTGTAGCCTGGCATTTGATCTGAATGGTCAGGAAGAAGGGGATGTCCAAGCACATGTTGCTGGCCAAGAAGATGTGGAGGTAGAGGAAGACATTGTTGCTGCTGATCATATGATATCCCTCTCTCAAGGAGAACCATACTGTGGTGATGAAGAAGAACAGGTAAGTGAAACACAGTATAACAATGAACCAATTGACAGTAACATGGAGGTACATACACCAACTGAGACAGCTGCAAATTCTGCTTCTGTTCATGTCTCTATGCAAGAAACAGTTGCAACTTCTGCTTCTGTTCATGTCAATGAAAACGTTGACCATGCACCAGGAAGCAGCAATGGAGAATTGACTTTGCCAAGCCAGGTTACCCCACAATCATGGCTGGTAGAAGCCATGATGAATTTGGACAAAAATATTGTGTCAAGGACAAATGAAGAAAGCATGAACATGCCTTCACAGCCCATAGAATTGGAAGAAGAAATTGTTCATTATTTTGTGGACAATGGAAACCTGGTAGAAGATAGTGTCCAGAACGAGGTTCCAGCTGAAGAGGACAATATGGTTCAGACAGAGCAGGAGAACATTGACACAAATATTGAGAGGCAAGAGTCAAGCAAGGAGCAACAAGTGTCAAAGAAGAGCCAGTTGCTTGGTCGGTTTCTAAAGCTACCGGTAGAGAGAGTGTCAGCAAAAAGAAGGCACTTTACAGCAGACAATCTTCGTCTATGCCGAAGTTCACAGTTACTCACATCAGAGGACTATATAAAACTATTGGTTGAGTCTGAGCATAGGAAACTTGAACTCCAGGATTTAAAGCAGAAAAAGAGGGACTTAGCTAAAGAAAAGAAGGCTGCAAGGATTGCTGCAGCAGAAATTCGAGCACAGGAGAGGCTTGACAGAGAGAAAGAAAGACAAGAAAAGGCTCATCAAAAACAAATGGCAAGGCATGAAAAGGAATTGAGAAAGGCTCAACAATTGCTTCAAAAAGAACAAGGGGTGGCTAATAGTTCTGCCATTGATGCAAACATAGTGGAGGGGAGTAGGATGATGCCAAACACATTGGAACATCTTGCAGATAATACTCCATGTTTCCAAGACCTCCTAAACATCCAAGTCCCCCGCTATCAACAAGTGCGCATGCCCACTTTATTCCCTCCTACCAGTGCAGGTGTCAGACAGATGTATGAATATCGGGGGGGTCAAACCAATGCAGGGGTTAGTAGCACTAGTGTCCACTGTGGCTACTCAATTCCTCCATGGCTGCAGGAAGCTAATTGGATAACATATGGAGGCAACCAGCCACAACCTAATCAGCCATTGGTAGGTATGCCAACCAACCTGGCTCAAGCAGGAAACTCAACATGCTTGGGAAGTGAAGATCTTGGACGACATCAAGCATAGGAGTGTCATGTAGGGATGCCAAATTTTTTGTTGTGACCACATTGCATTGTGGATTTTGTAATCACTGGGTCTAACTACTGCAACATGGCCATTTTGTATACAATCCTATACATTTTTGGGTATAATCCTAGGTCATATCGTTCCCTGATGTTTGCGGGGTTGTAATCAGGGGTTTATCATAAGGTTTAATATACAATTTCATCATTTCAAGAGCAAGCTGTATTGTACTCTGATTAAACATTTCATTAACATTTTTTAGGGATTATGAATTTAGTTTGTTGTTGGTTTATGTTTCAATTTATGTTTGGGCTGAATTGTTGGTTTATGCACCTACAACCCAAAAAACTTATTGTCATCACTACCATTATGAAAGACCAACACATACACACCAAAATGATTAATCATCATTATTGATGGAAGCAAAATATCTTCTACAACCAAACAAACATTGTTGTATTTCTATATAAGGGAGGGATTCCAATTGTTGGACACCCCACGTGGCTCCCTCCCCCATGCCACGCTGGAGAGTCGACACGAACGCAGCCCGGGCCCAGATGGCACCGCCACTTGTCGTGGTGGGTGGTATAATTAAAGCGGCCTCTATGGCACACTTTTTCCTGCTTTTCCGGCGCTTTTCCGGCAAACTCTCCTTCCTCCCGTGTATTGTTGCTCGGGCCCTGTCTGTGAACACTCCGCCACCCCACTTCCTGTTCACGCCCGCTCTGGTTCTGCACCACCCCCGCCCAGGTTCTGCACCATGGGCGCTCTCGTTCTGCCGGTATCCGGCTGAATTATTGAAGGTTCTAGGGTTTATGCTGCAGTAGGGTCCATGGCTTATGCTGCAGCTTAAGGTCCATGGCTTTAAATCCTGGAGTTCAAGTTTCCTGGGTTTTGTAATTAAGGTTCAGTGGTTAATGTTGAAGCTGCGTTTCAATTTTTACAGGGTGTATGAATTAGGGTCCATCTTCTATGGTGTATGTTCTAGGGTTTGGCTGTGTTTCATCACAGTTCCATATATGGTCTGGAGCATACCCATGGTTCTCATATGCACTAGAAAGGGTGGCATAGAACTTAGTCAGAATTGCAGGGCCAGAACCTTAATTACAAAGGGTAGTGTTTAATTTTTTATAGGGTGTATGAATTAGGGTTTTGTAATTAAGGTTCTGTGGTTAATGTGGCAGGGTCCTTGACCCCTATATTTTCCTTAAACTAGCAGCTAGGAATGGGGTTGAACCATTGCATGGGTGTGATACCCATCCATTCGATGCTAACTGTACTGCAACATGGTGCCTATCTCTCTCCTATTATTAAAATGCTTCTATAAGGAATGTTCCATGGAGGGCTGTCATGCATGACTTATTACAACTTAATACAGTATCATACTAATCAACATAACAGGCCTAAATTAGATCATACAACAGCAGATAAGATGCAGCAGATCACTTCATGTTAATAGGTAAAAGTAAAAACTGCATCATACACTTATAATTTAACAATAGCATGCAACTTGTAAACTGCAATAACAACAGCAGATGATAAGGTGGAGCAGATCACTTGTAAAATGCATCAACAATAGCCAATTTGGCAAACTTGCTGATATCAAAAACTGAATTATGGGTATTCTTCCAATTAGATGAGACAATGGAGAAGTCATTGTTGTCAACTGCCATCCATCCCCTGTATGATGCAGTTTTGCCTTTTAACTATTACCATTCCACTGCGACAAAAACCAACAACATAAACCAACAACAAACTAAATTCATAAACCAGATAAAATTTAGGGACACTGCTGCAACATAAACCAGCAACATACCAAAATCATAAACCATAGAGCCTTCAATAATTCAGCCCAAACTATGATGCAACATTAACAGACAACAAACTAAATTCATAAACACTAGTTCAAATTACAAACCCGAATGCAACATAAACCACTGAACCTTAATTACAAAACCCTAATTCATACACCCTATAAAAATTTAAACGCAGCTTCAACATTAACCACTGAACCTTAATTACAAAACCCTAATTCATACACCCTATAAAAATTGAAACGCAGCTTCAACATTAACCACTGAACCTTAATTACAAAACACTAATTCATACACCCTATAAAAATTGAAACGCAGCTTCAACATTAACCACTGAACCTTAATTACAAAACCCTAATTCATACACCCTATAAAAATTGAAACGCAGCTTCAACATTAACCACTGAACCTTAATTACAAAACACTAATTCATACACCCTATAAAAATTGAAACGCAGCTTCAACATTAACCACTGAACCTTAATTACAAAACCCTAATTCATACACCCTATAAAAATTGAAACGCAACTTCAACATTAACCACTGAACCTTAATTACAAAACACTAATTCATACACCCTATAAAAATTGAAACGCAGCTTCAACATTAACCACTGAACCTTAATTACAAAACCCTAATTCATACACCCTATAAAAATTGAAACGCAGCTTCAACATTAACCACTGAACCTTAATTACAAAACACTAATTCATACACCCTATAAAAATTGAAACGGAGCTTCAACATTAACCACTGAACCTTAATTACAAAACCCTAATTCATACACCCTATAAAAATTGAAACGCAGCTTCAGCATTAACCACTGAACCTTAATTACAAAACACTAATTCATACACCCTATAAAAATTGAAACGCAGCTTCAACATTAACCACTGAACCTTAATTACAAAACACTAATTCATACACCCTATAAAAATTGAAACGCAGCTTCAACATTAACCACAGAACCTTAATTACAAAACCCTATTTCATACACCCTATAAAAATTGAAACGCAGCTTCAACATTAACCACTGAACCTTAATTACAAAACACTAATTCATACACCCTATAAAAATTGAAACGCAGCTTCAACATTAACCACTGAACCTTATTTACAAAACCCTTATTCATACACCCTATAAAAATTGAAACGCAGCTTCAACATTAACCACTGAACCTTAATTACAAAACCCTAATTCATACACCCTGTAAAAATTGAAACGCAGCTTCAGCATTAACCACTGAACCTTAATTACAAAACACTAATTCATACACCCTATAAAAATTGAAACGCAGCTTCAACATTAACCACTGAACCTTAATTACAAAACACTAATTCATACACCCTATAAAAATTGAAACGCAGCTTCAACATTAACCACAGAACCTTAATTACAAAACCCTATTTCATACACCCTATAAAAATTGAAACGCAGCTTCAACATTAACCACTGAACCTTAATTACAAAACACTAATTCATACACCCTATAAAAATTGAAACGCAGCTTCAACATTAACCACTGAACCTTATTTACAAAACCCTTATTCATACACCCTATAAAAATTGAAACGCAGCTTCAACATTAACCACTGAACCTTAATTACAAAACCCTAATTCATACACCCTGTAAAAATTGAAACACAGCTTCAACATTAACCACTGAACCTTAATTACAAAACCCTAATTCATACACCCTGTAAAAATTGAAACGCGGCTTCAACATTCACCACAGAACCTTAATTACAAAACCGTAATTCATACACCCTGTAAAAATTTAAATGCAGCTTCAACATTAACCACTGAACCTTAATTACAAAACCCTAATTCATACACCCTAAAAAAAATTAAAAGCAGCTTCAACATTAACCACTGAACCTTAATTACAGAACCCTAATTCATACACCCTAAAAAAAATTACAATGCAACTTCAACATTAACCACTGAACCTTAATTACAAAACCCTAATTCATACACCCTAAAAAAATTGAAACGCAGCTTCAACATTAACCACTGAACCTTAAATACAGAACCCTAATTCATACACCCTAAAAAAAATTACACGCAGCTTCAACATGAACCACGGAACCTTAATTACAAAACCATAATTCATACACCCTAAAAAAATTTAAACGCAGCTTCAACATTAACCACAGAACCTTAATTACAAAACCCTGCTGCAGCATAAACGAAATGCATTTCACCATTGCCACAAATGCAACGTAAACCCACCATACACAATTCAAAGTGCGAGCAGGAGGGCACCAAACCATTTCACCAACAGAAATGCACAAATTCACAACCCAGAAAACCAGACTTAAACCTTTAAAAGCAGCAGAAATGGTCCACGAAATCCCCAGAAGGTTGAAAGTGTTGACAAACACTGCAGAGAATGGCTGGTAGGAAACCTACCACCGAAACCGAAGAAGCGTTAAGGGACGAGCCACCGCCGCGAGCAGGAACAGCCAACGCAGGAACAGCCAACGCTGCCGCCGTGAGCAGGAACAGCCAACGCCACCGCCGTGAGCAGGAACAGCCTGATGGAAGCCACCATCACCACCAGCGAAACCAGCCGAGCGGCAACGCAACAACACTACCACCGAACCGATGAGAACCTCCAACGGGGTCCACCGCAGACAACTTCGAGCGCCTGTGGTGCGCTATGGCCATGGAGCGAGGGTCAACGTCGGGCGAGGTAGCAGACAGAACAAACAGCAGCGGCAAACGCCACTCGTCGGGGGGTAAGGCAGCAAGCGCCCGCTGCATAACAGTATAACGTGACGACGAACGCAGAACGAGAGCGCCCATGGTGCAGAACCAGAGCGGGGGTGGTGCAGAACCAGACCGGGGGTGGTGCAGAACCAGACCGGGCGTGAACAGGAACTGGGGTGGCGGAGCGTTCATAGACAGGACCCGAGCAACAATACACGGGAGGATGGAGAGTGTGCGGGAAAAGCGCCGGGAAAGCGGGAAAAAGCGTGCCATAAAGGCCGCTTTAATTATCGCACCCACCACGACAGGTGGCGGTGCCATCTAGGCCCGGGCTGAGGTCGTGTCGACTCTCCAGCGTGGCATGGGGGAGGGAGCCACGTGGGGTGTCCAACAACTGGCATCCCTCCCCTAGCTAACATGTTCAAATTCATGATATTTCAAACAAAAGGAAGGAATCCCGTAAAATATTCTTTCAAAAATATGAAAAAACTCACCTTACTTATTCTATCCACGAAATCACCATGGTTTGAAGCTGGAAGAGATCCAAGAGAATTTACTACTACGCTTGTGATAATTAACTTGCTAGGCTTTGGCCTTTTGAATAATTTGAACTTCCATTCCTGTGTGTATTGACACTACCATCCATCTTCCCAATAAGTTATTCACAGATTGAGCTCAACACTGATCAATAAGATATTTCTCTACCGAATTGGTTCAATTCCCCCACAATCCTATATAGATAGCCCATGGTTTCCAAAAGTATTGGATGAAGAAACATAGTAGAAAAGAGAACATTCCAGTGAAAAATAGTGTGAATAGAAGACCATTGATACCACCTCCGGAAACTCTGAAAGAGATCCAACAATATAGGGCCTCAATGTAAAATTTTAAATTGACTTGCATGCTTAACAACCCCAAAACCCCTGTTCCGCACAATCAAGGAATGATAAACATGGAAAGGATGAAGGGAATTATTTATACTTACATTATATGTATTCAGCTTCCTCACAAAGCTAGAGAAATTGTTGTGCTCAAAAGTACTTAGGCATTAAGTCTCGTTAAAATTCCAGGGGTTGCAGACAATGAAAGCTATCATTCTCGGGACTCCATGTCACTATCAAGTCTGTTGTAGTTGGCAATGTCAAACGCATCTTGATGAGAAATATAGTCACCACATCGCCCCAGCTATTCTGAGATCCATCCATAATCTAAAACCCCAAAATAAAAATAAAAAACCCAACCTCAAAAATAAAATGAAAACCCAAATCAATACATGAACTGGGCACACCACAAAACCTTGGATTTACATCATTCAGAAGCTCTTAGTAAACCTGAGAGAGATCTAAAGTAGGAAGAAGGAAAACAAAGCGAGAAAAGGAAGCGAGGATCGATATTGTGACCTGGACAATCCCTTCATTTCCTTTTTCTTTTACTGTGGTCCGTTGGTGTATAAAAAACCAAAGCAGAGCATGTTGAGGGATGAGGGATTCGCCATTGCAACATTCGGCTACTCTCACAGAGAATCTAGATCGCGTAGACCCAAAGGGCACCACCGGCATATTCTCGCAGTTACATATCTCAATCATGAAGCCATCTGGGTCATGCAAGAAAAGTTGATCTACATAAATTCCTCCTTCCTCTACTGTGCGTTTTATAAATTTGATGTTCATCTCAACCAGCTTGCTCTCCACCACCTGCATGCTCTCACACTGAGAGCAAAAACATCAAAGCAATATGAGAGGACATGATTTTATATTCTCCTTCTGGAGGGTAAATTATCAATGTGTAGATCATATACCTGAAAGGATATGTGATTATCCATGGGATTTATCTTCGTTTTCCTGAGTCTGGATTAGGGCTTTGGAACAGGTGTATTCCCATTCCATAGTTGCAGAGCCTACAAATGATAGATGGGAATTAGCTACTATTACTGCAAATCCTTTCCAGAACCAATTATTGATAGTTGAAAGTTCGAGCAGAGAGTATTATTCCACTTACCATGCTCCATCAAAGTTAAAGGATCCAGGCCTCTTAATAGGAAAGAAACCGAGAGCGTTTTCGTAAAAGTCCGTAGAATCCTGAACAGATCGGCAGAGGAGAGATATATAGTTCACGGACACAATGTGCAGCGGCCCAGCTGGTCCCTTCACCGACGTGCTCATTCCTGTTTTTGCCATAATCCCTGTTCAATGCTTTAATCTCTGTGGCTATGAATATCATGGAGCCCAACCAACAGAACTGGAGATTCTCTGAATCAACTCCCTTGCTTGAGTGCTAATGGGACTTCATCACAGCAATTCTACAGGCATATCTTCATCTATCAGGTTCTCGTCCTTCATTGTTCTCTATGGATTTCTAGGTCGTTCTTCTGCGCATAGGTTTGGAGCTGTTGTCTCTTATTCCCCTTGTTATGATCTAGGGCTTCCTGTAGGTATTGAAAGAGGCGCTTTCTCCTTCGCATGTATCCCCAGACTTTGCTCCCGCTAAATCCGGTTACCCTCTTTTGTCGCCTCTAAGACGAAAAATCAAACTGATTGCATTCAATAAGCCATTTTTCGCGAGCAGGGTCATTAACTAATCCTTTGAAGTTATCAATTGATTTAAACACAATGGGAACGAAACGGTTCCTATGAACCGAGGCACCGGCTGGTGATACTTATATTTATATCGATACACATCCAAGGTAAAGAAATTGTCTTGTCTGATTCTCGATTCTCAATTCTCAATTTTTATATGATATATGATATAGCAATTGAGATTCTCACCGAAATTTGATCCAGTAATCAAGAGAGGTGTGAAATTAACCACCGATCCCATGGACATGAACGAAACTATCACAAGCTCCAGCTCCTCCATGTTAACCACCGATCCGATGGACATGAACGCAGCTAGCACAAGCTCCAGCTCCTCCATGTGCCCTTCCATTGAGCAGACCAAACTCTGCGACTTGGGTCCTCACCAATGCACTCGCAAACACAAATTCTCTGTAGAGTGTATTCTGTAAGTAAATTATATACACGGTTTGCATTATAAATTAATAGCAGTTTTATGATAGTTCAATTCAATTGAATTCCCAATGACATGACCAGGTACACGATCGGCTTTTGTCCCAACGGGCCCGAGTGTCTCTTTACCCATGCCAAGAAATCCCGCTCTCCACCGTCAGTGATTGATGTCCTCAAAGTTTTCAAATCAAATCCATTCAGGCCCGTTCAACAACCTCCCTTAGACGTTGGTCATGAACATACAGAGACAGTGGAAACTCACGCGACTGTGTTAAATAATAATGGGCAGCCTGAGGAACATGAACAGGAGCAGCAAACTCAACTCGTCGTCGATGGTAATCAATCGGTACCGCAAGATCACTTCAATATTTTGAATTCAGTTTGCTATGCAGTTTGCGATGAGCGTATAAGTGACACTAGAGAGTCAAAAAATGTTGCGGGATCCAGTTCCAATAGATCGCCACTGGATGTTGCGCGATGCAGTTCCAATAGATCGCCACTGGCTGGCCGATGCAGGTGGGATATACCTTATTTTTTAATCTTCTGTTTTATTCCTAATGATTCAATTACCACATCCGTAATCATAAATTAAGTGATATTTTATAAGTAGTGGTAAGAACTTCCTATTATCTATACATTAAATATTAGTTATTCATGCATAAGTGAGTGTTCATTATCCATGCATCATGTAGTTGCTGAAACAGCCCATTGCCCATTATCCATAGATCAATTACTACTTATTCATTCAGTTACAAGTTATCCATGCATAACTACTAATTTTTTTCAATGCTCTAACATATTGTAGCTAGTTAATAGATATAGTTGATCCATAACATGGATAAGTATCCTTATCCAACTTGAAATTAGATGGAATCATATATCAGAGTTCTACTGTAATACTTATGAACATTATTGATAATGCTACAACTAGCACATCCTCAACTTGGATGGGATCATATATCAGAGTTGGATTGTAATACTTTTGAATGGCATCATATATCAGAGTTGGACTGTAATACTTATGGACATTCTTGATAATGCTTCAACTAGGACATCCACAACTAGACACCCTCGTTAGTAACTCATTAGTAGTTAACAAAGCAAGTTATAGATGGATCATATATCAAAGTTAAAGGATGATACTTATAGACATTCCTATAGATGTGCTATATTTTTTCTTCTGCTTCGTGGATTCAAAAGTCCACTTCCAAACATATCCATCATTGCTTCTTCATCTATAAAGAGGTGGAGTGAGCCAATCTTCAAGCCAATGGATGATTATAAATCTGATTCAAGTTTTATATATGGTGATTCAAAATAATTATGTAGAACATGAAACAATGTTGGTAGTGGTTTATCCACACCTTAATCCACCTATATTAAAAAGGAGATGAAAATCATACACTAATAAGACATCTAAAACTTAAATTAGATTGTCCATCTAGCTAAAAATGAAAAATTGGAAGAACATTTATACATTATTTTGAACCTTTTGGGATTAATCTAGGCTAATTGTGATGTTGTTCACTGTGTGATAACCAGATATTTTGTGTTGAAGACCAAGAGCCACGATATTCTGAAAAGTGCTGCAGAATCGGGATTATGGAAAACTCACCATAGTAACAAAGACACTCTGAACAATGCTTTTCAAGAATGCGATCATGTTATTTTTTTCTTTTCGGACCAGAAAAATAACCACTTTCGGGTACTGAGACTAACCACTACGCTTTAACCTTTCCAAACTGGTCTGGGATGGTGAATTTAGAAGCTTTTTATACCTCTGGAAGCTACAATATTGATCAGGTATTTGATCTGTTACTACAGTTGCTAAAGATAATTCACATATTCTCTTGTAGGGTTGTGCAAAGATGATGTCCAAAATAGGGGAATCTAGTCGAGGAACAGTAAAGGGCACTGGAGAGGATTTCCAAATCAGATGGTTTAAGGTAATCATAGGCAATTTCATACTTATTCATGGATCTCTTTATCATAACAACTCTGCTGAAAAACAAAACAAAAAATTGCATGTTCATGTTGATTTGTAATTGCTTATACACAATATCTCAGCAGAAATTTTGAAATCCTTCCCTGCTATTGTAGCTTTGTTCCCTGCCTGATGAGAAGATAGAAGGTCTGACCAATAGGTTAAAAGCAGATGAGCGTGTGCAGGTTTGCTAATTTTTCCATTTACTTGGTTATTTTTTTTAATTTTATGAAACTGGGTATATCAATTACTTTTAAGAATGTGGTTGTACTAGTTTTAATAATGATGGAGGATATCAACCAGGATAGTAGTATATATATAGCTTGCATATTCTTTAAAACCTGGTTATATATACATTTAATATGTAGAGTAAACTACAGCCTGAACATGTATATCAAATCTGGGTATAAGGCCATAAAAGAGAATTCATCTCTTGCAATTGATTCTTACTTTGTGATAACGTTTTACAGAAGAGTAACGATGGGCAAGAATTAGACCAAGCTGTTGGAGAGACAATATTTTCATTATTTCTTCAAGAATCAAACAATGATGATCTCATGGTAAGCATGGATTTGGCATATTACTCTCTAGCCTTTGTGAACATTAGTGATAATATATATTACTTTGTATACTGTACAACAATCATATTAACAATCTTTGGCTGACTAATTACTGAAGGCTATTGCAAAGAAACAAGGTACACGTATTTGTTTAGGACGAGATGGAAAGATTCTAGATTTAAAGGATGGATCTCAGCGGGAGCGGGATTAGTAATTTACAAACATGGGATTTACAATCTACAATATGAATATGGATTGTTTAATAACCTTCTGTAAGGACATGATAATGAGGAGCAATTTTCCACGATAAATGTATTGTGGAAAATATTGAAATATGACAATGCTTTTGGTTATTTATATAAAAATAAATTATTTTGCTATTATTTTCTGGGTTGAACATGCTAAGTTATGTCAAGGACATCCTTAAGTCTGTTTTTGGGTTTATGATGTATATATTTTTGAATTTTCTAAAATACTCTCTTTGTGAGAGGTTGATGTTTAAACAGTAATTATACTGATATCATGTACTATTTGATTCAAAAATGAATATCAATAATATGGTTTTTTTCGCGGGAAATTTTTTTTTTAATTATATATATATAATATTAAATAAAATTCAAATTTTTATTATAAAATTAATTTCATTATAATTATTGTCTTTAGCTATCAATTCACACGTAACAAAAACCTTAAAAAGATATTTCTATTTTTTTTCTATCCCTTAAATAACCATGAACCTTGAAAGGTGGAATCAAGAAATTCAATAAACAAAAAGTGTAGCTCAAGCTATATTCATTATATTTAATAAAATATCAAGTGACAACAAATGCTTTGGAAGAATAACTATTATGTTCTCCAAGAGCTATTTATAAAAAATTGGAAATAAGAAAAAAATTTCACTTTAATTGCTTTATTCTTTATATCCTTATAAATGGAATGGTGATAAAATGCCTTTTTTTTAAATCAAATATCTACAATATTTTTATAATTTTATGTTGTATTTATTTCATGTTAATTTATTTTTTGTGTATATGTTTTTCATAATCTATTTATGTTGTAATTATTTCATGTTAATTTATTTTTTGTGTATATGCTTTTCATAATTTATTTTTATTAATGTAGATTTTCTTTCATATAATTGAGCATTTTAAAAAATAGTTTTTTTGTGGTCTCCCAAATGTCTAAACAATCTCTTCCAAATTTTGGAAATAATTTGATCATTTTTTATGTTTAATTAGTGGACTATAGAACTATCCAATTATAAATAGACAAAGAAATAAAAATGAAGAGTAATGTGGTTATTGGGTTATGGAGACATTCAATCATAAATAAGGAAGGAATTTAGATGAGGCAAGATGAACCAAGCAATCTAAAAAATTAAGGCATTTTTTTTTATGAAACAATTCAATAAACTATCACACAACTATTATAAGATCATAAGATAAGATAAATATGATGACAAATGAAATAATATCATATAATTAAATTTTCAACTTTTATTTTATTAAATTTGCACTAATTTCAAATTAAGTCCTTCAAAGAGAAGGTGAAAATCAATTTTTCTAAAGTTCAAAATTGGAGTTCCTAAAGTGCAAAATCCAATTTTGAAAGTGTCAAACAATGCTAAAATTGTTTTTTATAAAGTCCAAAATTGGAGCTTCTAAGGTACAAAACCCAATTTCAAAAGTATCAATATCTTTCCAAAATTGCACCCATATTTTATTAAATTTCGACTAATCTCTTTAAAGATAATGTCAAAATCAACTTTTCTAAATTCCGAAATTGGAGTTTCTAAAGTGTAAAATCCAATTTCAAACTTGTAGTTTCATAATTTCAATTCTAGCCACATACAAGAATCTCATTATAATGGCTAGAATAGAAGCCATCATAATGTTTTTAGCATTCACATGTTACAATAATTTCAAAGTTTTCCAAATGGATTTCAAGTTAACATTTCTAAATGGAAACTTAGAAGAAGAAGTGTACATTGAGCAAAGTAAGGGATTTCAACTATCAGAAGACAAAGACTATGTATGTAGACCAATGATCGCACTCTATGGTCTAAAGAAATCCACTAGAGAATGGTATTCAAGTCTTGACAAATACCTACAACAAAAAGGTTTCAAAGAGGAGTTGCACACAATAATCTCTACATCAACTTTGAAAATGAAAATATGATTATTATTGTGGATTATGCAGATGGCATCATTTTTGAAAATTTAATAAAATGATATTTTTGAGATGTTTATACTGGGAGACATATTAAAGAAATGTTGGAAAAGTTCAGAATGGAAGATTGCAAACATGTTAGCACTCCCATGGTTACAGGCTGCAAGTTGAGAAAATATGATGAATCCTTGGAAGTAAATCAAACTCAGTATAGGTCGATGATTGACAACTTACTATATGTGACAAAATCAAAGCCAGATGTTATGCAGGAAGTAAGATTGGTTTATAGATTTCAATCTACGCCAAAACAAACACATGTTTAAGCAGTCAAAATGACCTTCATATAACTAAAAGGTACATTGGACTTTGGATTGTGGTATCCAAAAGGTAGGATTTTACTTTAACTTCCTATACTAACACAGATTGAGCAGGAAGTATTGACAATAAAAAATACAAGTGGAGGAGAATTTTTTTCAGGTAATTGTTTGGTATCTTGGTTGAGCAAAAAGCAGTTTTCAATTTCTCAGTTTACAGCAGAAGTTGATTACATCGCAACAACAAATTGTTGCACTCAAGTTCTCTAGATGAAGAAAGCATTGCAAGACATTAAGGTAGAATATGAACATCCAATCTTGTTAATGCATGACAACACTAGTTCCATAAACATCTCTAAGAATCCTGTTATGCACTTAAAAACAAAGCACATTCCTATCAAGTATCATTTTCCAAGGGAACGAATTACATAATTGCTACTAAGGAACAAATTGCAGATATCTTTACCAAACCCCTTCCCAGAGATACATATGAGAATTTTCGACACAAAATGGGGGTACTTTTTATCTCCAAATAGATACATTAAGCTCAGGGGGAGCAACCCTTTGCCATTGATGCCAAAGGTGGAGAAATTGCATAGAGGAAGAAGCAACAAATAATGGAATTGCGTAGGGATAAAATTGCGTAGAAATAGAATTGCACAGAGACATACTCGCACAAAGAAATATAATTATGTAGAAATAGAACTGTGCAAAAACAAAATTGCGTAAAAACGGTGACATAATTGCACAAAGACATTAATTACGTAGGGAGTATCTACATGTTAGTTGCAGAATTGTCTAAAGGTTATCATCAGTGGCAAAGGGTGAGATTATTGATATTGTTGTCATTGATGTCAAAGGAAAGGATATATTGTTGTTATTAATGTAAAATATAAGGGGATACTACAGATAGAGATTGCAAGATAAAAATTGTGGGAAATATAGTTTTTGATGACCAATTTGTTTACCCTATATTGAAATGCATTTTTACTCTCTATATATAGCTCAATTTAGTGTATACGTTACATGGTTGGAAATATTATTCCAAGACCTTTCCAAAAGTATATGGAAGTCCCTCTAACTCCATAGGAATGAGAAGATATGAAATAATTTGTAAATTTGACCTAGCTAGAATGTTAGGTCCACCCTGCTAGGATATTGAATAATGTTGTGTTGGCCCAGAAAGTGATTTAAGACCACTATAAATAAGTGGAGTGCTCCCTCATTTGTTTATTCATCTAAACACTTATGGAGCTCTAAAAAAGGTGTGCACTTGTTTGAGAGGAAGGTCTTCTAGGGTTTGGAGATGGATTTGAAGATGTTTTTTGGGTTCTTGAAGATATTCTTGATGATATTATTTTGAATGTTTTTCTTAAAGGTTTCTAAAGTTCTCTAAGTAAGAAGAGGTGCACCTTGTGATAGGAAGGGAAATTTTCTTGTAGGTTCTACTTTCGATAAGGTGGAGAAATTGAAAGTAGAACATAAGTAAGGCAGTGCAGAGGTTGAAGCAACACACAAATTGAAGATTGAAAATAGTAAAGATTGTCTTATGTAGAACAAAGTGCAACAATGCAGAGTATGATAGTAGTCATGCACAGAGTAGAGCATGATAGAGAATATTGTGGTAGTAGTACTGCGGAGAGCATAGTGTTATACAGTGTGATAGTAGTAAATATTGTCTTGTGTAGAGCAGAGCGTGAAAGAACATAGTGTGACATGTAAGTTGTTGTGTAGTACAAGAATCTCCAATTATGAAACTACAAGTTAGAAATTGGATTTTACACTTTAGAAACCCCCAGTTGGATGCTACTTGTATCTCCTGTGACAACCAGAGTTGTGTGAAGTTTTCTGAGAACCCGATGTTCCATGACAGGTCGAAGCACATCGAGATCAAGTATCACTATATTAGGGATATGGTCCAAAGAGGAGCAGTGAAGCTCTTGTATGTTGCGAGGGAAGTGCAGATTACAGATGTGTTGACCAAACCATTAGCCAAAGTGAAGTTCAAGTATTCAGAGAGAGGCTTGGTGTTCTTCAGATAGAAGATACTTCGAGGAGGAAATGATGGGACACATTTGCAGGAGCCATTCCAAGCATGGTGGTAGGAGGATCCTTCCCATGGCTGTGGATGTAAGTGTTGTGTGATGAGCATCAGGACAATGCTCATGCTGATATGCATCGGGATGATGTACTATATGATGATGATTAGGATGATCATGTGATGATGATGTGCATCAGGATGATGCACTGTATGATGATGATCAGTATGATCATGAGCATCAGGATGATGCTCCGTGCGAGGATGATTACGTTGATCATGAGTATCAGGATGATACTTCAAGGTCGTGGATATGTGGCAGGTTGTGCAATAGCATATAATAGCTCCCTGGGAGATCCAATAGGTTGAGCAGTAAGCTCATAATTAGTCCTGGGATTCTCTTTCGAGGTTTTGCGATGGAGGCATGTAATCAGTCCTAGAGATCTGATAGGTTGTGCTAGTCACATAAAAGTCCTGGGATGATCTTTATAGATCTTCCGGTCGTTCTAGGCACATAAAGGATCCTGAGATGCTCTTTTAAGGTTTTTCTTGTTCACATGTAATCAGTCCCGGAGATCCGATAGGTTGTGCTAGTGACGTAAAAGTCTTGGGATGCTCTTTAGAGATCTTTTCGGTCGTAAAGGATCCTGAGATGCTCTTTAAAGGCTTTTTGAATGGTTGCATGTAAGTAGTCCTGGGAGATCTTGCCGGTCGTGCTAAGGCACATAAAGGATCCTGGTATGCTCTTTTCAAGTTTTGTAGAGGCACATAATCAATCCTGAGATTCCACCTCTATCAGGTTGCTCGTAGAGATGATGAAGACCTACAAGAGGCTATGTTAGGATATTTAGACACTTAGGAGTTAGTTAAGATCAACTTGTGTAATATATCCATTAGGGATAGTGTGTTTCTTTAGTATGCATTAGTATGCATTTGTAAATACTTAATCCGACGGTCACGATATGTTTCCGACATAGAGTGATCCGACGGCTCAACTTCTCTTAGATCAAACCTAACCTTGATCCGTGGCTTAACACCCGATTGGTCCATGATCTCTATTTAAAGAGCATGGAGGGTCATTGTTTAGTTGATCGATTATGAGAAGCTCATTTGTAACTTTCTTTCTTTGCATAATAAATTGTCCCGTAGAAGCTATTTGGCCGCGCCATGGAGTGTTTCCCTCAAGACGGTTTAAACCACGTCAAAACATCGGTGTGTTGATCTGTGATCTGTTTGTGTGAAGTGGTTGCTCTTGGTGTTCGGTCCTTTGGTAGTACCCTGTGTACCCGAACATGGTATCAGAGCTTTTATGAAGTGCCGCTTCCGGTTATGATCTAGATCTTGAACTGGTGTTGCCAAAACTAGAAAGGGTTTCTAGTTCTGGTATTTCTGTGCATTTTTGGGCTGTGGGAGGTGTTCCATTGCGTCCGGAGCATCGTTTCCATTGAGAAATAGTTTTCGTTTGATCGAAAACGGTTCCCGGTTGGTCCAGAAACGCGTATTTCATCAGATCTGAAGGTATAATGTTACAGTGACGCATTTTTTTATTTCGTTTTTTGAAAAGAAAAAATCTCATATTTTATCTTTTTTTACTGTTAGATTTTTTTTGGTTCGGATTGTTGCTTTCCCGTCTGCGTATGCTCTTTGCCGTGCACCTTGAGCGATCTCGGCAAATCAGAAATAGAAAGGGAAAGGGTTTTTCTCGGCTGCGTATGCTCTTTGCCGTGCACCTTGCGCGATCTCGGCAAATCAGAAACAGAGAGAAAACGTATACTTTCTGGGCAAGCTAACAAGATATAACTCCACAAGTGTGGAAAAGTTTTTTTGTTTCGATTTGTGGTCTGTTTTGCAGGAAAAGGGCAAGCACGCAAACCGAGCAAGAAGAGTAAAAAAAAAAAAAAAACCCTTCCTCATTCCCATATTTTACATACCTTTTAATCTAGCTCACTTGGTTCAAAGTTGCTTTATTCCTTAATAGGTCTTGAGTTCAAGTCTTAGGAAGTTACTTTTAAAAGAAAAAGTGCATGCAATTTCTATTTTCAAGTTACTTTATTGTAAAAGTGCGTCTCACTTAAATAATAAAAAATAAAAATACAAGTGAGTCACTTAAGTTTTTTTTTATTGTTGCACTATTTAAAAGTAATATCATTGTAAAAGTGAACTCACTTATATTACAAAAGTGGTTCACTTCAAGCAACTTTTTTGTAAAGTGATTGTCAAAAAGTTCATTTTGGGAAGAGGGGGGTTCTTTTTTTTAGCTGGACATTCTCTAGCTGCCACGTCACTATTGGGGACATCTTCAACAGTTTCTTTGTTCAAGCATAACTTCATCATACAGAGTCAGTTTTCAGTGCCGTTTTTTTTTAAACCGCCTATTTTTTCGAGCTCTTCACATCCAAACTATTGGTTTCTGCTTTTACAGCCATTAATTTATAAATATGGCCGCCCCTTGTGATATTCTACTTAATAGTTCCAACTATTTCTCATGGAAATCTCGTATGGAGGATGTTCTACGAAGTAGGGGACTTTTCAGAATTACAACAGGGAAAGAAAAAGAACCCACTGATGATGATAAGAAAATAAAATGGGCAAATAGATGTGATGAAGCTCGTGGATTGATTGGGATGTCAATCTTTACTGATTTGCGATTCCACATATCTGGAATTGATGAACCTAATGCTGCTTGGGACAAGTTGGAAACTGTGTTTGGTAAACACAATGAAATTCGAGGTCACCAACTCAAAAATGAGTTGATTTCTTTAAATCCAAGTGACTTTTCATGCATTCAAGATTATTTATCTAAGTACAAAACTCTTAAACTCTTATGTGCAGAATGTAAGATTGAGAGGGAAGACAAACAATGCATTTATCATATTCTTTCCAAACTTGGACCTGCATATTCTGTTTTTGTATCTACATTTTACTCCATGAAAGCATCCTTGAATGTAGCTAGCTATCAAGAGCCTAGTCTTGAATCCTTTTGTGATTCCCTGATTAGAGAACAAGATAAACTCATTCATCTTGGAATAATCAACAATGCATATACATCTGGGAAAGCCTTATTGTCCCAACAGAAAGAAAAGTCCAAGCCTCCCAAGAAACAAAATTTTCGCAATAATAAGTCAAACAAGGGTCCCAAACCCTCTCAGTCAGCTCCTTCTTTAAAAAATGACAAAGGATCAAAGCAAAAAGGTAAGAAGACTGAGCGTCATTGCAACTATTGCGGGAAAGATGATCATGATGAATCTAAGTGTTTCAAGAAGATGGCAGCCTTGGAAGCAGCAATGAAGAAGCACCACATCAGCCTAGATTCGTCTTCAGAATCTACCTCTCATGGACATGCACTTTGTGCTTCTGGTTATTCTTATAATGCATCTTCTTCTTCTACTTCAAATGAATGGCTCATTGATTCTGGAGCATCTTATCATATGGCTAAGGATCAAGCCATCTTTTCTACTATGCATGAATGTAACACCAAACAAATATTTGTTGGTGATGATAGATCTCTAAGTGTTGTAGGAGCTGGAACAGTTCCAGTAGATAATGGTCATTTTAGTGATGTACTATGTGTTCCAAGAATTTCCTGCAATTTGTTATCAGTCTATCAGATCACTCATTCTGGTGAAGGTAAAACTGTGACCTTTACACCTCACCAAGTTGTAATCAAGGATTTTAAAGATCCTAAATAGGTCCTAGCTACCGAAATTGTTGATGATATTACCAGGTTGTATAAGTTTAACAACTTTGGGTCATCACCTTTCCCTTCATTTTTTGTTGCTCATAGTGATAACTTGAGCAAACTTTGGCATGAGCGATTTGGTCACTTAAATTATCACTCATTGCAACAACTATGTAAAGAAAATATGGTGACAGGTCTTTCGATGGTATCTTGCAGGGATGGTGTTTGCTCCGGTTGTGTACTCGGAAAACATCATCGGGACAGTTTTGACAAACGTGCCTCTTGGCATGCCTCGGTTCCCTTGGAGCTTGTGCATAGTGACTTGTGTGGTCCTCTTCCATCTGCTTCATTTTCTGGTTTCAAATATTTCTTAACTTTCATTGATGATTACACCAGACGCACTTGGGTTTATTTCCTAAAACTTAAAAGCGAAGTATTTAACATGTTCTTGGCCTACAAGGACCTTGTTGAAAAACAATCTGGTCATCAAATTATTAAGTTAAGATCTGACAATGGAGGAGAATATGTTAACAAACAGTTCACTACTTTCTGCATTGAACAAGGCATCCAACAACAGCACACAGTTCCATATACACCACAACAAAATGGTGTAGTTGAGCGGAAGAATCACACTTTAAAAGAAATGGCTAATTGTATGATCCAATCTAAGGGACTAAGTCTTCAATTTTGGGCTGAAGCCATAAATTGTGCAAATTACATAGTTAATCGCACCCCCACAAAAGCATTACAAGGTATAACACCGGAAGAAGCATGGAGTAAAATTAAACCTAATGTAAGTCACTTTCGTGTGTTTGGTAGTGAAGCATGGGCTCACATTCCGGATGAAAAACGGAAAGCATTGCAGCCTAAAAGTGAAAAGTGCATATTTGTTGGATATTCTGAAGATGTAAAAGGTTATAGACTTCTTCAACCACATTCTCATGCTATAATCATTAGAAGAGATGTCAAATTTGATGAAAATATCTTGGCCTGCGAGCCTAACTCGGCGAGTGTGTCATCTTTGGCCTGCGAGCCTGATTCGGTGTTTGTGCCTTCTTCTTCTTCTTCCAACTTCCTTGACAGGTTTCCAACTCCAGTTTCTGATGATGACAGTGAGGATGAAAATCCACCTCCGCCTGCTCATGTTCCTCCAGTTGCACTAGCACAAGTGCTTCCTCGATGGGTCCATTCAACATGTGAAGCAGCTGGTGATCTTGCCGGTGATCCTAGAGATCAACGTCGAACACGTTCTCAGTTTCAGCGAGCCTCTTCTCTTTTGGCTCAAGTTTCCGAGAATCATGATCCAGAAACTTTTGCAGAAGCTTCAAGGAATCCAGATTGGGATGCAGCCATGGATGAAGAATATCGTTCCTTAATGGCGAACGATACTTGGGATCTTGTACCTCTTCCAAAAGGAAGAAAACTTGTCAGATGTAAATGGGTCTACAGAACTAAGTATGCATCAGATGGAAGTGTTGAAAGACTTAAGGCAAGGTTAGTTGCCAAAGGTTTTTCCCAAGTTGAAGGGATTGACTACAATGAAACCTTTGCTCCCGTCGCCAAAATGAACTCCATCCGCCTTGTTCTTTCCCTTACAGCCTTACACAACTGGGAAGTCCATCAAATGGATGTCAAGTCTTCCTTCTTACATGGTGATTTACAGGAGGAAATTTACATGGAACAACCTCCTAGCTATGTTCAGAATAACTCTAGCCTTGTTTGCCGCCTTAAGAAATCCTTATATGGCCTTAAGCAAGCTCCTAGAGCTTGGTATGCCAAAATGGATAACTTTCTCCTTGACACTGGTTTTTCTAGATGCCATTCTGACCCCAATGTCTATACCAAGAAAGTAGGAAACCATCTCATCATACTTGTTCTATATGTTGATGACCTTATTCTTACTGGTAGTGACCCTAAGCTTATAACCCATGTGAAATCCAGTCTTAAACAAACTTTTGAAATGTCAGACTTAGGACATTTGCATTATTTTCTTGGTCTCCAAGTTCTGCAAACCAAATAAGGAATCTTTCTTTCTCAGTCTAAGTATGCTTGTGACCTTCTTCGTCGCTTTCACATGGAAGATTGTACACCAGCCCCTTATCCCTTCCAGTCTGGAGTCAAACTTTCTGCCACTTGTACTTCACCTGAAGTAGATGCCACCTTGTATCGTCAGCTTGTTGGTAGTCTTTTATACTTGACTCATTCCCGTCCTGACCTTTCCTTTGTCGTTGGTCAAGTTGCCCGTTATATGCAGACACCTCATGAAAGTCACTGGAAAGAAGCTAAAAGAATACTTCGATATATTTGAGGTACAGTTCAGTTTGGGATTCATTACAGTACAGGGGGAAACCTTTGTTGGTTGGTTTCACTGATTCAGATTGGGCCAGCGATCCTGATGATCGAAAGTCTACTGCAGGTTATGTTTTCAATCTGGGATCTGGACCTATTACTTGGGCTTGTAAGAAACAACAAGCTCTTGCTCTTTCTTCAGCAGAGGCAGAATATCGAGCAGCAGTTAATTCCAGTCAGGAAGCTTTATGGCTTCGACAGATCCTTTCAGAGTTTGGATTCGAGCAGCAGCAGCCTACTCCACTTTGGTGCGACAATCAAAGTGCCATCAAGCTTGCCAAAGATCCAGTTCTACATCAATGCAGCAAACACATTGAGCTACATATGCACTTCATCAGAAATCTTGTTCATGATCGTCTTCTTGAAGTGCTCTTTTGCCCTACAGATGATCAAGTTGCAGACATCTTCACCAATTCTCTTACAGAAGCGAAGTTTTCTAAACTTCGATCTATGTTAGGAGTTCAGGAACTTGTCATTAAGGGGGGATAGGCTCTAATGCCTCCTTCCTTCTCCTAATAGTGTCACTTTTGTAAATCCTTCAATCCTATCCCAAGTTGTTCTTAAGGGGGGATGTTAGGATATTTGGACACTTAGGAGTTAGTTAAGATCAACTTGTGTAATATATCCGTTAGGGATAGTGTGTTTCTTTAGTATGCATTAGTATGCATTTGTAAATACTTAATCCGACGGTCACGATATGTTTCCGACATAGAGTGATTCAACGGCTCAACTTCTCTTAGATCAAACCTAACCTTGATCTGTGGCTTAACACCCGATTGGTCCATGATCTCTATTTAAAGAGCATGGAGGGTCATTGTTTAGTTGATCGATTATGAGAAGCTCATTTGTAACTTTCTTTCTTTGCATAATAAATTGTCCCGTAGAAGATATTTGGTCGGGGCCGTGGAGTGTTTCCCTCAAGAGGGTTTAAACCACGTCAAAACATCGGTGTGTTGATCTGTGATCTGTTTGTGTGAAGTGGTTGCTCTTGGTGTTCGGTCCTTTGGTAGTACCCTGTGTACCCGAACAGGCTAGGCCTACATCCAACATGAAAAAGGGTTGGCTCTGTAGAAATTCCTATGACGAGAAGAATTGAGAGAGAGCACTAGTGATCGTGATGACGAGTACACCAGCAATGATGACGATGCTCCGTGATCCAGTGACGATGATCCAACTCCAGAATTAAAGACTTGTGTCGATATGTATTGATGACCTGTGTCAAGAGAATACCTTCCTAGTTAAGAGGGATTGTTGATGTATTTGTAACTTCGGAAGATATTCACTTGTGTATTGTATGTATTACATTTGTACTTTATTGTATCCCCAACAGAGATGTATTATTCCTCTGGTTGGAAGTGTCTACATTTGTATTTGCAAGTATTGCAAGTTACATTGTAAGTGTCGTAACTTATATTTGATGGGTTATTAGGCCACCTTGATGGGGTCAGCCCTGTATGAGTAAGGTGGATGGGTTATTAGGCTTCCTTAGGAAGTCAACCCAGTTAGGGTTAAAGGAAGGTTAATTTGTTGTATAAATAGAGAGTGTGTCTCTCTCATTTCATTCATTCACTCACTCATCCAACTCGCATAGTTGACAGAGAGGAGTGCGCATAAGTGGAGGAGGAGGAGTTGGTGGAGACATCTATCTTTTGGGGTTTGATCTTTGTGATCTTTGTATTGGTGCTTATTCTATCTCTAAGGAAGTTGCAAGGTTTTTCACCTTCTTGGTTTTCCCCGGTGAAATGCTTTGTGTCCATTGTCTCTTGTGATTGTTATGTTGTGCATGTTATTCTCTTAGTGATCCTAGATAATATGGAATGAAATTATCAAAAAATTAACATTCCAATTCATTTTGATGGTCCTTCTCTTCTCGGGTTTTCACTCTTTCAATCCTTTCTAACGCTCATTGTTCAGTTGCTATCACCCTAGATGCCTTTGTTTCCTTTGTGAGATATTTCTTTCACTATTTTAATTCTTCCATGTTTTGTTTCTTTTGATCAGATTCCATCAAAAGGTTGATGTAGTCTTCTGATGTTAGAAGCTAAGAACTTCAGCCCAAATGGAGAACATCTGTTGTTCCTTTCCTAGCTTGTATTGGCACCATCTCGATTGGAAATTTTAGGATTTGGCCAAGTGTCGGTGTGTTGACCATTGGCAGTGGTTGAGGACAATATAGGATAGGTTCTCCAACTGCATTGTCCTCTTCAGCTACTTCCTCTTCCTGCATGTTAGGTTCTTCTAGTGACCCGGGATCTGCATAAAAATGGACAATTTCATTGTGCACCTATGCTTCCTGCGAAGGCATGCTAATGCTTTCATCATTAATATTTGTGATAGCCTAATTGCTCAAGTTCATCATTGCTTCTACCATCCATGATGGTTGTGATACCATGGTTGGAAATTTCAAGAGGTCATTATTGCTATGTAGACCATGACCACCATTGGCCTCATCAAAATCATCATTGACATATGGAGTATGTGCTTTGTAATCCATTTGTGCTTCACATGGTCCACCCTCCTGCATGTTATCTTCTGCTAGTTCCTATTCGTACTAAGTACAGCAATGACATCTTCATCATCATCGCCATCATCTGTAGCTTGGTAGTTTCATTGATATAGGGACAACATATTGTCTACAATGCCTACATTTTCTTGGCCATCCACATGTGCTCTTGGGAATCCACATACTCATGGTCATCCAAATTAAATGCTTGGATACAACTAGTATCATGGATAAGAGCATCATAATTAAGTGTCCATATACCCGTTCTCCTAAAACTAACCTTGATGTTCGAGGGCGTGAGAGCCTTTTTAAAATCTTTTCTTACAAGATCATCTAACTAACCACTCTTTACCTCTACCCTTGGGTTCTTCACCATCCACAATGCTCAATTTGCCATGAAATAATACTTGAAGGGACCAAACACACTCACATCGATGGGTTGCAACCTGTGAGTTGTAAGGGCGGGAAGTGCTAACAAGTCAATACCCAACATGTTTGCCTCCTCGATTGTTTGCGTTGCGATGTGGGTGCCATGGCCATCTAAAACCAGTAGGTGTCCATTGTTAGGAAAGATACCAACTGGTATAGATGGGGAAAAGTGAGAAACCAATTCAAAAATAGTTCTTTAGTCATCCATGCATGGGGATGTGCAGCCATGCATGCTCCTGTTCACAATTTTGGATGTAGTTTTTCAGGTGAATTTTACCCTTGAACAAGTAAAATCCAGGGATTGAATAGCCAATTGCACTCATAGAGAAGAGAATGGTTATACACTGCTTTCTATTAGGAATAATATTTGGTACATTCTGACTCCCTCTCTTGGCAGTTACTCACATGCCACAATTCCTTCCCGCTTGTAACCCTATTTCATCACAGTTCCATATATGTTCTTGAGTGTAACAATGTTTCTTGTATGCACTAGAAAGTGTGCCGTAGAACCTGGACACAAATGTAGGGAAAAGGTTTAGTGCCATGTCTCTATCAAGGCCCTCATCTGTTTGCTAGACAAGTTTTGGATGCCATTTTTTAAACCCAACCCACCATGATTTACTAGGAAACCATCTTTGAATGGGTTTGGCCTCCTCTGAAATATTTGAGCAATAATGGATTTTGGCTGTATCAACTCCATCCCATGTCCCAATTGGGCCATCTCATTACACCACATAACCACCTCGTCCTCCTCGTGTTTAGTTGGAACTGTAAGAGGCCCCCTCCACTTGGTATATGTTAGGCCATTTATCCAATAATGGATTGATGTGGGTGCTATCCCATTATTTTTGGAAGCTTCTCTAAATGAATATCCATGGAATTCAAAGTTGTCAACTGTAGCGAATATGTCTCGTTCATTCCACCCTCTAATATCATTGATTTTCTTTGATGAACTAGCTCCTTGAACTATGGTTTATGGTGGCATTGTGGGTGATAGTGGCACTGTGTTGTACCCATATTCATATGCCACATAATATTCTTTGATATTTATAGGAGCACCATTGTTGTTCACATCCTGGGCGGTGTCCCCATCTTATGAGGTGCAACGTAGTTGGGCACCCCTAGAAACTTGCCTCCTTATTCTACTAGTATGAGCAACATTATTGACTCTTGGCATGGTTGAGACAACCTGCACAATTATTACATAGGCATGCAATGAATACAAATGTTGCACTGAAACATAAAGTGGTTAGACAACTTGTTTTCCTAATCAGGGCCTGTGATATTCTTTGGTGGTATTGTTTAACAATTAAAATAATAAGAATTGTTTGACACTTAAAACAATACCATTTTTTTTTATATTGTTTATCTTACATTCATAGTAGGATTATAGTAACTAGTATTCAATTTTGGCTCCTTCAACCACTAAATAAACAGCGATGAATCCAAATGCATGTAGAAATGTAGTATTCTATATATAAGCATTTATGAATTGCACTACGGGTATATTAATGTAGTAGGGAATGCGGTCTCGTATATATGTAAACACTTATGAATCGTAGGCATGGAACCTGAAGACATAGATAATACTCTTAACATAAAAGGAAAAAATCATGAATATCTACCTAAACCACCATGGCACATCGATCGTCCGTTGATAGTGTTGATGCACTGGTTGAATGCCTTCCTGTTGATAGTGTTGATGCACTGTTTGAATTCCTTCTTGTTGATAGTGTTGATGCATTGTTTGAATGTTTGAAAAGCAAGTCGAGTGGATTGTAGGAAAATTGCCGATAGTTTTTATTCACTGATGCACTGGTTGAATGTTTGCATGTTAACAATGTTGACGCAATGTTGTAATGTTTTAAAGGGAAGTCAACTGAATTGTAGGAAAACTCGTGATAGTGTTTATTCACTGTTTGAATCCTTGGAATCTAAATAGATTCAATTGTAGGCATATTGAGGTTGCTTTATAGTTATTTGTTGTTCACTTGGATTGGTATCTAGAATTATCATGGATTGAAAACTAAAATTTAAAAATGAATGTGTAGGATTCCTTTGGCTTTGATCCAATGGCTGGAAATTTGGCATTGTTGATCTTTGTGCTTTGTGAGTGCTCGATGGATTAATTGATTAGTTTATTTCGGTGGCCTTGTGATTTCGATGTGCTTAATTGTTGATTTGATGAGTTTATTTGGGTAGGTGGATTCATTTGGGTTTGATCCAATGGTTGGAAATATGGCATTGCCGATCCTTGTGCTTTGAATGTGTTTAATGGATTATCTGATGAGTTCAATTGTGTGGCCTTATGGTTTAGATGTGTTTTATTGTTGATTTGATAAGTTTATGTTGGAAGGTGTCATTTATTGAATTGAGTGGCTTGAATCATTGAACAAACCAGTTTGAGAAGCTGACATATTTCACCCTTGCTCTGTCCATGTGTTTATGTGTGATGGGATAAAATGGTTTGGTAGTTGTATGAGGTTACTCCAAAGGTCATTCGTGGGTGTTGGAGTGATGAGAAAGGTTGCTCCAATGGTCATTCACGGGGATTGAAGTGATGGGAATTGAGTTCTTGTAGTTTGGGCAGCATAGGATGTTTTACAGTTTTGTTGGATATTTATGTGAGACCAAATCTGGATGTTAGTGAGACAAGATAGTTTGTCTGTAAAAAAGACTAATTGGTGACAAGCACTTTTGTACTTAATTTAAATAATATATATCTATTAATTTAGATCCTTGGTTCAATTTAATGGTATGTTGAATGTTCATGTATTGGGTGGTTGAGGTGATGGGTATTATGACCATTGTTGGTCCCGCACCACTATTGGTATATCTCCCCTACAAATTGTTAAAATGATTCAATATAAATATACAAGCAATCATTATCATTGTTAATGAGCTCGTAAACATATTCCAACTTGATACACACCCTTATCTCTATAATTCTAGTGATGAAACCTTGGCTTGCATGATTGAGTAGAGACAATGCTTGCTCCTTATAGACCAAATATATCCATTTTAAACCTGCATCTATCAACCACCAAGATATATCCAACATTACCTATGTTAAATTTCATACATTCATAGCATAAAACATAAATGCATTCCCAAGATCACTAGAAGTAAGACAAAGCACAAAACAACAACACAGAGTTTTACCCTGGGAAACCCAATAGGGAGAAAACCCAGCAACCTTCGTAGAGAGATGATAATTCTGAGATCAGAGTACAAATGAAGAAAGAGAGAGAAAGTGAAAGTATCTTTCACAAGTAACCAACCCAAATAAACCTCCTTCTTCTAGTGATGCAAAAATCTGCTCCTCCAAGTGATGCGCACTTCACAAGTGTGAGAATGAGATAATGAGGTGCACAAGCCTCATATTTATACATGTGCAAAACTGGAAAATTCCCTTATGGGGCCGACTTGTCTTTAGGGGCAATAATTTTTTTTTTAAATATTTTATTAATTACTTTTGCACACCAAGACTTACATTGATTCTTTCATGTGTTTACATAATGTTCTTCTCCCTTAGGAGGTATAACCAAGTACAATGATGGTACAATAAAATATAATAAATAATATCTTCCGAAGTTGTACAAAATCCAACACTCCCCCTCAACGAGGAAGGTATTCTTCGGTCTTCATCTGCATCACGATCATTTGGGTTTCATCTTGTACTCTGTCTCTATCATCTTTCTGCATACTGAAGGTTGTCCACACAATCTCTACGCATCATCATCACCAATCCTTCGGTGAGTCCAGGAGAATCACTCAATCTTGGATCCAGGAGAATCACTCAATCCTGGATATCTGAGATATACACCTATACCATCTCTGCTATACAATTTGCTACCTATCTGTCTCATCTGCCAATGGGGTCCTCCCATATCTGGATGAGATCTTAGACGAGCAAAAGGGAACGGCCATCTACTGACTGTCCTACTCTTCTGCCTATGAGATTTCTCCTATATCTGGCTGAGTATCTGGACTGTAGAGTTACCTGTGCAACCACACGGCCAACTGCTGACTGTCCTACTCATCTTCCTATGAGATTTCTCTCATATCTGGCTAAGTAACTAGACTGCAGAGGCACCAGTGTCGACCCGACCAACTACTGACTGTCCTACTCATCTGCCTATGGGATTTCTCCCATATCTGGCTAAGTAACTGGACTGCATAAGGTACCTGGGTGAGCCCGGCCAACTGCTAACTGTCCTACTCATCTGCCCATGATATTTCTCCCATATCTGGCTGAGTAACTAGACTACAGAGGCACCTGGGCAAAGCATGGCAAGCATCTCATCTTTCCCTCTCAAGGAGGGAAACGTTTTCTTCGACTCCAAGTCTTCCATGAAAGTATTCAAACTTCACTCTGGGAAGTGCCTTGGTGAGAACATCTGCAGTCTGGTCGTTTGTCAGCATGTACGGTAACTCGACCGCACCTTTCTGCACCATATCATGAATGAAGTGATATCGAATCTCGATATGCTTCGACCTGTCATGAAATACAAGATTCACTGACATCTGCACACAGCTCTGGTTATCACAGTGAATCACGGTCGGCTCTAGAATCTAGCCAAACAATCCTGCCAGGAGTTTACGAAGCCAAATTACTTCTCGAGCTGTTGTGCTACCAGCCATGTACTCGGCCTCTGTAGTACTGGGTGCTACCAAGTTCTGCTTCCTGCTGCACCAAGAAATAACTACATAACCCAAACTGAAGCAACATCCATAAGTACTCTTCCGATCTGTAACACATCCGGCCCAATCTGAGTCTATAAACCCCTGCAATATCAAGTCACCATCTTAAGCATATTTCAATCCATATCCCACAGTGCCACGTATGTATCTGAGCACATGTTTTGCAACAATCCAGTGAATCTTCCTCGATTCGCACATGAACTGATTGAGGGCATTCACAGCAAAACATATATCTGGTTTGGTGTTGGTCAAATACATCAATGACCCAATCAACTGGCGATAGATGGTGGGATCAAAAAAATCAGACTCTGAAGTAGAATCTCTCAACTTCTTCCAATTTGCATCCATCGGAGTAGCCATGGACTTGCAGTCCAACATTCTGAATTTCTTCAATATATCGATGGTGTATTTTCCTTGTCCTAGGAAAATCTCTTTCTGCCTATGCCATACTTCTAATCCCAAGAAGTAATGCATCAAACCAAGGTCTTTCATTTCAAACTCAGAGGCGAGATTCTTCTGACACCATACAATGAATTTCTCATTTCCAGTGAGAAACAAGTCATCAACATATAATACCAAGATCAATGGCTCATCATCTACAACCTTGTAGTAAAGGTTGGGGTCTGCATCACTCTTGGAAAATCCCAAGCTCACCAGGAATCCGCCTATTCGTCCACACCAAGCACGAGGTGCTTGCTTGAGGCCATACAATGCCTTCTTTAGTCTGCATACATGAGACTCCTTTCCTTGGACAATAAACCCATCTGGTTGTTCGATGTAAACTTCTTCCTCAATAACACCATTGAGAAAAGTTGTCTTCACATCCATCTAATGCAACTTCCATCCCATAGCTGAAGAAATCACGATAATGGATCTGATGGAAGTATATCAGGCCACAGTAGCAAAAGTCTCATCATAATCAACTCCCTCTTTCTGAGAGAATCCTCTGGCTATGAATCTGGCCTTGTATTTCTCAACACTGCCATCTGCTCCATGCTTGATCTTATATAACCACTTAGAAGTTACGACTGACTTCTCCTCAGGTCTCGGCACAACCTCCCACACATCATTCTTCATGATGGATTGATATTCTTCCATCATGGCATCCTTCCAAACTTGATGTTTGGATGCTTCCTCATAAGTTGTGGGTTCTGAATCAATAATGTTGCTCATTAGAGCTACATAGCTGGAGAATCTCTAAGGTCTCTTTCTTTCTCTGAAAGTGCCATGTGGAGCATCATGCCCCTCTGCATCCTATGGTGTCTGTTGTGCCCACCTAAGTCTTTTCCGACCTATCACATCTATGGCGATATCAACTGGATCTATGGGATTGATAGGTTCATCATTTTCTACTGACTCCCTATGAGATGGAGGGGGAGATGATCTCATCTCCTTTGGTTCTAGCATTTCTGCATCATCAATCTCCATATCTGATCCTATGCCTTTCATGACAGCCATTTCTTCTTCAAAGGTTACATCCCTACTGACTTCAATCTGTCTAGATCCTGGAATGTAAATTCTTTAATCCTTTGAAGACTCACTGTATCCCACAAAGGTACCCTTCTTGCCTAAAGATTCTAACTTTGATCTTTTCTCTTTGGGCACATGAATGTAGACTGGACAGCCAAAAATCCGGAGATGGCCCACTTCTGGTTTCCCACCTATGAACGCTTCTTTCAGAGTCACGTTCTTCAAGATCTTATGTGGACATCTATTCTGTACATTTATAGTGGTTCCGGATGCTTCTGCCCACAAGAACATTTGAAGACTCTGGTCATGTATCATAGCTTTGGTTGCCTCCACAATTGTACTATTCTTTCTTTCTCCAACACCATTTTGTTGAGGGTTGTAGGGAACTGTGAGCTCCCTCTTAATTCCTGCTTCCTTGCAAAAATCATTGAATTCTGTAGAGGTATATTCTCCACCATTATCGGATCTCAAGATCTTGATCCTCTTTCCTGACAGATTTTCAACTTGTGCTTTAAACTCTTTGAACTGGCTGAGTACTTCCTCGGATTCTTTTGACTTGAGAAATTATATCCAAGTCTTTCGTGAGTAATCATCAATAAAGGTGATATAGTAGCGGTAACCTCCTAATGACACAACTGTCATGGGCCCGCACAAGTCAGAGCATACTAGATCCAAAATCCCTTTGGATCTACTCTCGCTATCTAGAAAAGACTTCTTGGAATTCTTGTCAATTGCACATCCTCTACAAGTTCCATCATGGTTTACCTAGAGCCCTGGAAAACCTATTACAATGTTTTTCAGAACTGGGAGAGCTCGATAGTTTAGATGAGCTAACCTTCTATGCCATAACTCGCCCATACTTGCAGCATCATGTATTAGAGCTTGGATTGGAGAAGTATTTAGCCTATACAAGATCTCTTCTCTTATGCCAATAACCTTGGCTGTGTTCATGCTTGAGTTCTTGTGCCAAGCAAGGACTTTCCCTTCTGAGAAAGCTACTTTATAACCCTTGTCCTCCAATGCTGAGATGGAGACAAGATTTCTTTTCATACCAGGTACATAGAGTACATCACTTAAGTGTAATGTATCATTTGATTCCAATTGAAGGGTGGTGACTCCAGATCCCTTCACAGTGTAATTTGCATCATCTCCAAGTACAACACAGAGATGTGAATCTTTCTCAATTAATTCTGAAAGATTCTCTCTATACCCAGTCATGTGTCTAGATGCACAACTATCTATGAGCCAAGTGTCACTAGTGGTAGGAATAGTACCTGATAGTGCTGATATGAATAGGAATTCTGTGTGATATTCATTCTTTTGCTTCTTGTGATGATGATCTTCTTCTACATCAGTCGTGGATGCTTCATGCTTCCTTTTGATTTGACTTTGGCAGCTACTGGTGTAATGTCCATACTTCCTGCACCTATAGCATTGAACTTGAGATACATCCTTCTTCTTCTTTTGATCTTGACGAAGACTTGATCTCCTTTCTTAATGCTTGTGTTTATGGAACTTCTTTCCTCTTCCCTTACCATTCTTGGTATGAGAAACAAATGCTTGAGTCTCTTCAGTTTGATTGCCATGGATTCTTTGACGTGTTGCGATCCTTGTCTCCTCCTGAGAGCAATCTGCCCAAAGCTTGTCAAACTTTGGTAGTTTAGATCTACCACTTATGCTTTGGATAAAGGACTCCCATGATGGTGGAAGACCATTTAAAGTGTGGAGTACAAGCTCCTTATCGCCAATAGGATCTCCACTGGTGCTGAGCTTGTCTCTAAGTTCTGCAATCCTCATAAAGTATGAGGCAATGGATTCTGACTTTGCTATCTTCATATTTGAGAGTTGGTTTCTCAAAGTCATGGACACATTTAGGCTAGTGTGTTCAAACAACTTCATAATGGTCTTGAACATTTTTCTAGCACTCTTCTTACCTGAGATCTGAGGAACCAAATGGTCTCTCACAGAATCCACAAGAATCCTTCTTGCTTTAACATCATTCTTCCTCCATAGAGATTTATCCTCTTCGGCTTCTGGTTCAGGTTCAGGGACCTTCTCATTTATATATATCAAGAGATCATTTTCTTCTAGGAGTAGAAGAACCCTAGACTTCCAGGAGATAAAGTTGGAAGCTCCTTCCAAACGATCTACTACCTTCATCCCAATCATCTTGATTTTAGATCTGGTTCAGAAACCCTAGCAGGAGCTAGGTCAAAAATGAAAGTTAATAATTTGAAAAACTGAACCCACAGATAAATTCGCCTTGCCAAGGAGAGTTCAATAGAGGGTGGGCTGGTCCAAATATGTGGAGAGAGATGAGTTATAACTGAAACCCTAATTTTGTTGCAGCCATAGATTTAGGTCAAAAATTGAAAGTTCTCGGAATTGAATTCCTTCTTCACCAATGGATTAGTCTAGCCAAAAATGAAATTCCTATGGCTCTTTTTCTTTAAAATAATGGGTGAAGACTTCACAAGATGAAACCCTAATTCCGGCAGGGTTCCAACAATGCTTCGGCAATGGTTTCTTCTAGAATGGCTCTGATACCATGTTAAATTTCATACATTTATAGCATAAAACATAACTGCATTACCAAGATCACCAGAAGTAAGACAAAGCACAAAACAATAACACAGAGTTTTACCCTGGGAAACCCAATAGGGAGAAAACCCAACAACCTTCACAGAGAGATGATAATTCTAAGATCAGAGTACAAATGAAGAAAGAGAGAGAAGATGAAAGTATCTTCCACGAGTAAACAACCCAAATAGACCTCCTTCTTCAGGTGATGCAAAAATATACTCCTCCAAGTGATGTGCACTTCACAAGTGTGAGAATTAGATAATGAGGTGCAGAAGCCTCATAATTATACATGTGCGAAACTGGAGAATTCCCTTATGGGGCCGACTTGTCTTTGGTGGCAATAAATATTTTATTTTTAATATTTTATTAATTACTTTTGCACCCCAAGACTTACATTGATTCTCTCATGTGTTTACATAATGTTCTTCTCCCTTAGGAGGTATAACCAAGTACAATGATGGTACAATAAAATATAATAAATAATATATTCTGAAGTTGTACAAAATCCGACACACAGAGGGGGGTATTCAGACAATATTTGTGTAAATTGTCTCAACTTAAGACAAAAAAAAAATTGTGTATTTTCTTAAATATTGTTTTTAAGCGAGTGTCTTAAACTATGTCTTAAAATATTGTCTTAAACTTAAGACAATAGTTTAAGACACTAATTTAAGACAATAGTTTAAGACACTCCTTAAGACAATAGTTTAAGACACTCCCTTAAAGACAATATTTAAGACAATACACAATTTTTTTTTGTCTTAAGTTGAGACAATTTACACAAATATTGTCTTAATACCTCCTCTATGTAGTAGTGATAGAATGCAAATATTTATGATAGGGCACGGTGGAATCGAACCACCAATCTTCTGCATTATAATGTAGATGCTCTACCTTTGAGCTAGTACCCTACAACTTCATATACAAGAAGAATATTTGTATTTTTTAGAGTTTTTTAAAAGCAATGAGCACAAGAAGCAAGAAATACTCATTGTATTTCACTGATTCGATGGATTGATTTGTAGGATCTGTTATGCAAGCCCAATATATCAAAGATTAACATGGAAGGGTCTTTAGTTTGATTGCCATGGATTCTTTGACGTGCTGCGATCCTTGTCTCCTCCTGAGAGCAATCTGCCCAAAGCTTGTCAAACTTTGGTAGTTTAGATCTACCACTTATGCTTTGGATAAAGGACTCCCATGATGGTGGAAGACCATTTAAAGTGTGGAGTACAAGCTCCTTATCACCAATAGGATCTCCACTGGTGCTGAGCTTGTCTCTAAGTTCTGCAATCCTCATAAAGTATGAGGCAATGGATTCTGACTTTGCTATCTTCATATTTGAGAGTTGGTTTCTCAAAGTCATGGACACATTTAGGCTAGTGTGTTCAAACAACTTCATAATGGTCTTGAACATTTTTCTAGCACTCTTCTTACCTGAGATCTGAGGAACCAAATGGTCTCTCACAGAATCCACAAGAATCCTTCTTGCTTTAACATCATTCTTCCTCCATCGAGATTTATCCTCTTCGGCTTCTGGTTCAGGTTCAAGGACCTTCTCATTTATATATAGCAAGAGATCATTTTCTTCTAGGAGTAGAAGAACCCTAGACTTCCAGGAGATAAAGTTGGAAGCTCCTTCCAAACGATCTACTACCTTCATCCCAATCATCTTGATTTTAGATCTGGTTCAGAAACCCTAGTAGGAGCTAGGTCAAAAATGAAAGTTAATAATTTGAAAAACTGAACCCACAGATAAATTCGCCTTGCCAAGGAGAGTTCAATAGAGGGTGGGCTGGTCCAAATATGTGGAGAGAGATGAGTTATAACTGAAACCCTAATTTTGTTGCAGCCACAGAGTTAGGTCAAAAATTGAAATTTCCCGGAATTGAATTCCTTCTTCACCAATGGATTAGTCTAGCCAAAAATGAAATTCCTATGGCTCTTTTTCTTTAAAATAATGGGTGAAGACTTCACAAGATGAAACCCTAATTCCGGCAGGGTTCCAACAATGCTTCGGCAATGGTTTCTTCTAGAATGGCTCTGATACCATGTTAAATTTCATACATTTATTGCATAAAACATAACTGCATTACCAAGATCACCAGAAGTAAGACAAAGCACAAAACAACAACACAGAGTTTTACCCTGGGAAACCCAATAGGGAGAAAACCCAGCAACCTTCACTGAGAGATGATAATTCTAAGATCAGAGTACAAATGAAGAAAGAGAGAGAAGATGAAAGTATCTTCCACGAGTAAACAACCCAATAGACCTCCTTCTTCAGGTGATGCAAAAATATACTCCTCCAAGTGATGTGCACTTCACAAGTGTGAGAATTAGATAATGAGGTGCAGAAGCCTCATAATTATACATGTGCGAAACTGGAGAATTCCCTTATGGGGCCGACTTGTCTTTGGTGGCAATAAATATTTTATTTTTAATATTTTATTAATTACTTTTGCACCCCAAGACTTACATTGATTCTTTCATGTGTTTACATAATGTTCTTCTCCCTTAGGAGGTATAACCAAGTATAATGACGGTACAATAAAATATCTTAAATAATATCTTCTGAAGTTGTACAAAATCCGACACACAAAGGGGGGTATTTAGACAATATTTCTGTAAATTGTCTAAACTTAAGACAAAAAAAAAATTGTGTATTGTCTTAAATATTGTTTTTAAGCGAGTGTCTTAAACTATGTCTTAAATTATTGTCTTAAACTTAAGACAATAGTTTAAGACACTAATTTAAGACAATAGTTTAAGACACTCCTTAAGACAATAGTTTAAGACACTCCCTTAAAGATAATATTTAAGACAATACACAATTTTTTTTTGTCTTAAGTTGAGACAATTTACACAAATATTGTCTTAATACCTCCTCTATGTAGTAGTGATAGAATGCAAATATTTATGATAGGGCACGGTGGAATCGAACCACCAATCTTCTGCATTATAATGCAGATGCTCTACCTTTGAGCAAGTACCCTGCAACTTCATATACAAGAAGAATATTTGTATTTTTTAGAGTTTTTTAAAAGCAATGAGCACAAGAAGCAAGAAATACTCATTGTATTTCACTGATTCGATGGATTGATTTGTAGGATCTGTTATGCAAGCCCAATATATCAAAGATTAACATGGAAGCGTCTCATATGCAAACCAAATATGTCAAAGAATTTGATATCTCAAAGATGGATAATTTATGAGCATTGCAGGTACCTGTTAGTATACAACAAAGATAAGCATGGGCAAGTTCAAATGATTGGTAGTATTCAACAAAGATATGATAGATCAATTCAAGAGCAATATGGATTGATTTCAGAAGAAATAAGATGATGAACATAACATGTAAGATGAGGGTTACACCTTTATAGTATATTTAACCAGGGTAAGAAAGAAGATAAGACAGTGTAATGTATATTAGATGAGATAGAATAATTTCTTATAACCATTGCAAAGTAGACGTAATATTCATGCAATAATGTGATATTGTATTGACTAAAATATGTGTTTGAACTAATATTAGCTTCTTCCTATACAAAGTATATCTTATGAAACATAGAAGAGTATCTGAAAAAACCTAGACGATGACATAACTAAAACTAAAACTCACTGCCTAGATATTGGAGCTCTCACTAAGAAACAGTCATATAGAAAGTAATATATCTTAGAATTTATAAAAAAAATATTCATGCAAGAGATTGTATGATAATGTGATACTTTAACCAAAGCAATTAGTATAATATCAGACAGTATCCATCTGAAATGCTCTCCTCGAGAAATCCATCTAGAACATTTTTACTAGACAATAAGATCCAGATATGACAAGTCAATAAATATTACAAGAACTCCAACAAAATCAATGAAACTTCATTCATATTTACCCATTATATGCTTTGACTATTCCAATAAACTATGTTAAACTCTTCAATGCAAAAATTATAGCAAACTCAATAGAACTCTTTTACCTAAATCATTATTATATTTGATTACCTTACCTTCAATGGACTATGTGATGTTTAACTAATAACTCTAATAAAGGCAACCTAACTTCGTCGACTTTATTAGTCTCTGCCTTTAAGTTGCAGAGACTCTATGAATGGGCTTCAATTAAAATGGCACATGAACCTATGTAAAAATGTAACTTTTTAATCTAAGTTTTTGCATAGACTCTATGGATTGGCTTGTTGTGTTTTTATTACAGTATATATATGTGTAACTTTTAAACTTCGTTTTGGTGAAAGATATATAATGGATTCGAAATAGAATTCAAAATGTTATCTTTTCAATAATCAACAGCTTTCACATCTATATATGGTTTGTAGAACAAATTATTTCATGGGTAACAGTTTTTTTCGCTGATCTCATGATGCAGAGATAAGCTAACCATCACACCTTACCCCATTCAACGGCAAGCATACCCCGTTAAAAAAACCATATCCTGTTCAACAGCGCGCCATACCCGGGAGGGAAGGCCCCCATACCCTGGGAATTAATAGCTTCTTTGAACCTTCTCTCTGTGAATGGCTTCTGTGTGCTTTTATTTTTAAAAAACTATGTGTGTTGTGAACGGCGAGCAGTGGTATGAATAATTGATGAACCATAAACCATTTCTTTTAGAGGATAATATTTTCTGTAAAGCTTTTAACTTGAATGAATAATATGGTTTAGATTTTTAATAAAATTTGGATTGGAATCTTTTTTCAATAGAAAAAAAAATTGGCATCTATGAGGCATGTAAAAAATTGGCATTACAGTGAACAAAATTTTAGCAAATAAATAATGAAAAAGTGAATTAATGATAAATGAATTTACCATTAGTTTGGTTTATGTTTTTTTGCTCTTTAAACCTATGCTTCTCTATATAGACCAAGGTTTATGAAGCACCGCCTTGAATGCCTATGCCACTGCCTTTACATGTCATTAGCAAGACTTGCCACGATCTGTAATGAGAGCCAACTTCAACTATAACATGTAGGAAAAAGCTTTCATGTTTCTGACAATATTTTCCAGTTCTGTGTCTCTTTATGATTTGTGCTCCATGAACTGACAACCAAAATATTATATTCAAGCCAATTATGGAAAGGCAGATCCTTCTTGTGTCGCAGAAGTTAAGGCTGTATATAGGGATCTTGGACTCCAGGTTTGGGACTATTACCGGCTTTTTCCTTTTCCATTAGATGCGAATAATTAATGGAAAAATTATAGCAAATTTAAATATGAACTGTATAATTTCTTGAACAGATTTTGTATAGCAGGATTATAATGTCTTATTGTTTCTATCAATCTTGGGATTTGAAAAAGTATCAGATCCGTCTTAGCTGGTAGCACCCATGGAAAAGACAAGAAGGCTAACAGCAATGAGAGCAAATGAATGCGAGTTTTCTAAAGCTTTTACATTGCCCAGAAAGGGCACAGTGTGGGAATATTAAAGGCTGATCAGGCTGGGAAAAAGCCTTTTTTTCGATCGAAAAAAAAGTAACTTGATATTGAAAGGAAAATCAAAGTTACATCATCCTTTCAGCAATTTACATCCATCAACCTCCATAGAAGAGAGCAGTGACCGCACAAAAACTAAATAAACAAGATAATGCCAAAAAAGATAAAGCTAAAGCCAAAAGATTATGTCCTCAAGCAAGACAAAACTCTAGCTGCTGAGTATAAGATCGAAAGACCTGTGAAGAGTCTGACTGAGAATAACTGAGCTGTAGACAAAAAAAATTCCCAAACGTTTGAAATCAAGAAATTGTTGACAAAACATTACACTTAGGGAAATTGTTTTTCAAATTTAAATGATTAATCTAACTGAAACCCCAAAGCAATAATAGCTCGAATTATTTCCTCTCAATTTTTAGGTCAATCTATTGGACCTAATTTCATCTAAATTATTAGGTCAAATCTGTTGGATCTATCCCAAAGACATCTCTGCTTATAAAATATAAGGGATGATATAGCTAACATGTTCAAATTCATGATATTTCAAACAAAAGGAAGGAATCCCGTAAAATATTCTTTCAAAAATATGAAAAAACTTACCTTACTTATTCTATCCACGAAATCACCATGGTTTGAAGCTGGAAGAGATCCAAGAGAATTTACTACTGCGCTTGTGATAATTAACTTGCTAGGCTTTGGCCTTTTGAATAATTTAAACTTCCATTCCTGTGTGTATTGACACTACCATCCATCTTCCCAATAAGTTATTGGGAGATTGAGCTCAACACTGATCAATAAGATATTTCTCTACCGAATTGGTTCAATTCCCCCACAATCCTATATAGATAGCCCAAGGTTTCCAAAAGTATTGGATGAAGAAACATAGTAAAAAAGAGAATATTCCAGTGAAAAATAGTGTGAATAGAAGACCATTGATACCACCTCCGGAAACTCTGAAAGCGATCCAACAATATAGGGCCTCAATGTAAAATTTTAAATTGACTTGCATGCTTAACAACCCCAAAACCCCTGTTCCGCACAATCAAAGAATGATAAACATGGAAAGGATGAAGGGAATTATTTATACTTACATTATATGTATTCAGCTTCCTCACAAAGCTAGAGAAATTGTTCTGCTCAAAAGAACTTAGGCATTAAGTCTCGTTAAAATTCCAGGGGTTGCAGACAATGAAAGCTATCATTCTCGGGACTCCATGTCACTATCAAGTCTGTTGTAGTTGGCAATGTCAAACGCATCTTGATGAGAAATATAGTCACCACATCGCCCCAGCTATTCTGAGATCCATCCATAATCTAAAACCCCAAAATAAAAATAAAAAACCCAACCTCAAAAATAAAATGAAAACCCAAATCAATAGCACACCACAAAACCTTGGATTTACATCATTCAGAAGCTCTTACTAAACCTGAGAGAGATCTAAAGTAGGAACAAGGAAAACAAAGCGAGAAATGGAAGCGAGGATCGATATTGTGACCTGGACAATCCCTTCATTTCGTTTTTCTTTTACTGTGGTCCGTTGGTGTATAAAAAACCAAAGCAGAGCATGTTGAGGGATGAGGGATTCGCCATTGCAACATTCGGCTACCCTCACAGAGAATCTAGATCGCGTAGACCCCAAGGGCACCACCGGCATATTCTCGCAGTTACATATCTCAATCATGAAGCCATCTGGGTCATGCAAGAAGTTGATCTACATAAATTCCTCCTTCCTCTACTGTGCGTTTTATAAATTTGATGATCATCTCAACCAGCTTGCTCTCTACCACCTGCATGCTCTCACACTGAGAGCAACAACATCAAAGCAATATGAGACGACATGATTTTATATTCTCCTTCTGTAGGGTAAATTATCAATGTGTAGATCATATACCTGAAAGGATATGCGATTATCCATGGGATTTATCTTCGTTTTCCTGAGTCTGGATTAGGGCTTTGGAACAGGTGTATTCCCATTCCATAGTTGCAGAGCGTACAAATGATAGATGGGAATTAACTACTATTACTGCAAATCCTTTCCAGAACCAATTATTGATAGTTGAAAGTTCGAGCAGAGAGTATTATTCCACTTACCATGCTCCATCAAAGTTGAAGGATCCAGGCCTCTTAATAGGAAAAAAACAGAGAGCGTTTTCGTAAAAGTACGTAGAATCCTGAACAGATCGGCAGAGGAGAGATATATGGTTCACGGACACAACGTGCAGCGGCCCAGCTGGTCCCCTCACCGACGTGCTCATTCCTGTTTTTGCCATAATCCCTGTCCAATGCTTTAATCTCTGTGGCTATGAATCTCATCGAGCCCAACCAACAGAACTGGAGATTCTCTGAATCAACTCCCTCGCTTGAGTGCTAATGGGACTTCATCACAGCAATTCTACAGGCACATCTTCATCTATCAGGTTCTCGTCCTTCATTGTTCTCTATGGATTTCTAGGTCGTTCTTCTGCGCATAGGTTTGGAGCTGTTGTCTCTTATTCGCCGTGTTATGATCTAGGGCTTCCTGTAGGTATTCAAAGAGGCGCTTTCTCCTTCGCATGTATCCCCAGACTTTCCTCCCGCTAAATCCGCTGACCCTCTTTTGTCGCCTCTTAGACGAAAAATCAAACTGATTGCATTCAATAAGCCATTTTTCGCGAGCAAGGTCATTAACTAATCCTTTGAAGTTATCAATTGATTTAAACACAACGGGAACGAAACGGCTCCTATGAACCGAGGCACTGGCTGGTGATACTTATATTTATATCGATACACATCCCAGGTAAAGAAATTGTCTTGTCTGATTCTCGATTCTCAATTCTCAATTTTTATATGATATAGCAATTGAGATTCTCACAGAAATTCGATCCAATAATCAAGAGAGGTGTGAAATTAGCCACCGATCCCATGGACATGAACGAAGCTATCACAAGCTCCAGCTCCTCCATGTTAACCACCGATCCGATGGACATGAACGCAGCTAGCACAAGCTCCAGCTCCTCCATGTGCCCTTCCATTGAGCAGACCAAACTCTGCGACTTGGGTCCTCACCAATGCACTCGCAAACACAAATTCTCTGTAGAGTGTATTCTGTAAGTAAATTATATACACGGTTTGCATTATAAATTAATAGCAGTTTTATGATAGTTCAATTCAATTGAATTCCCAATGACATGACCAGGTACACGATCGGCTTTTGTCCCAACGGGCCCGAGTGTCTCTTTACCCATGCCAAGAAATCCCGCTCTCCACCGTCAGTGATTGATGTCCTCAAAGTTTTCAAATCAAATCCATTCAGGCCCGTTCAACAACCTCCCTTAGACGTTGGTCATGAACATACAGAGACAGTGGAAACTCACGCGACTGTGTTAAATAATAATGGGCAGCCTGAGGAACATGAACAGGAGCAGCAAACTCAACTCGTCGTCGATGGTAATCAATCGGTACCGCAAGATCACTTCAATATGTTGAATTCAGTTTGCTATGCAGTTTGCGATGAGCGTATAAGTGACACTAGAGAGTCAAAAAATGTTGCGGGATCCAGTTCCAATAGATCGCCACTGGATGTTGCGCGATGCAGTTCCAATAGATCGCCACTGGCTGGCCGATGCAGGTGGGATATACCTTATTTTTTAATCTTCTGTTTTATTCATAATGATTCAATTACCACATCCGTAATCATAAATTATCATAAATTAAGTGATACTAACAAGTTACTTGTTTTGTTTTTTATAAGTAGTGGTAAGAACTTTCTATTATCTATACATTAAATATTAGTTATTCATGCATCAGTTCGTGTTCATTATCCATGTATCATGTAGTTGCTGAAACAGCCCATTGCCCATTATCCATAGATCAATTACTACTTATTCATTCAGTTACAAGTTATCCATGCATAACTACCAATTTTTTTTATTGCTCTAACATATTGTAGCTAGTTAATAGATATAGTTGATCCATAACATGGATAAGTATCCTTATCCAACTTGAAATTAGATGGAATCATATATCAGAGTTCTACTGTAATACTTATGAACATTATTGATAATGCTACAACTAGCACATCCTCAACTTGGATGGGATCATATATCAGAGTTGGATTGTAATACTTTTGAATGGCATCATATATCAGAGTTGGACTGTAATACTTATGGACATTCTTGATAATGCTTCAACTAGGACATCCACAACTAGACACCCTCATTAGTAGTTAACAAAGCAAGTTATAGATGGATCATATATCAAAGTTAAAGGATGATACTTATAGACATTCGTGTAGATATGCTATATTTTTTCTTCTACTTCGTGGATTCAAAAGTCCACTTCCAAACATATCCATCATTGCTTCTTCCTCTATAAAGAGGTGGAGTGAGCCAATCTTCAAGCCAATGGATGATTATAAATCTGATTCAAGTTTTATATATGGTGATTCAAAATAATTATGTAGAACATGAAACGATGTTGGTAGTGGTTTATCCACACCTTAATCCACCTATATTAAAAAGGAGATGAAAATCATAGATTAATAAGACATCTAAAACTTAAATTAGATTGTCCATCTAGCTAAAAATGAAAAATTGGAAGAACATTTATACATTATTTTGAACCTTTTGGGGTTAATCTAGGCTAATTGTGATGTTGTTCACTGTGTGATAACCAGATATTTTGTGTTGAAGACTAAGAGCCACGATATTCTGAAAAGTGCTGCAGAATCAGGATTATGGAAAACTCACCATAGTAACAAAGACACTCTGAACAATGCTTTTCAAGAATGCGATCATGTTATTTTTTTCTTTTCGGGCCAGAAAAATAACCACTTTCAGGTATTGAGGCTAACCACTACGCTTTAACCTTTCCAAATTGGTCTGGGATGGTGAATTTAGAAGCTTTTTATACCTCTGGAAGCTACAGTATTGATTAGGTATTTGATCTGTTACTACAATTGCTAAAGATAATTCACGTCTTCTCTTGTAGGGTTGTGCAAAGATGATGTCCAAAATAGGGGAATCTGGTCGAGGAACAGTAAAGGGCACTGGAGAGGATTTCCAAATCAGATGGTTCAAGGTAATCATAGGCAATTTCATACTTATTCATGGATCTCTTTATCATAACAACTCTGCTGAAAAACAAAACAAAAAATTGCATGTTCATGTTGATTTGTAATTGCTTATACACAATATCTCAGCAGAAATTTTGAAATCCTTCCCTGCTTTTGTAGCTTTGTTCCCTGCCTAACGAGAAGATAGAAGGTCTAACCAATAGGTTAAAAGAAGATGAGCGTGTGCAGGTTTGCTAATTTTTCCATTTACTTGGTTTTTTTTTTAATTTTATGAAACTGGGTATATCAATTACTTTTAAGAATGTGGTTGTACTAGTTTTAATAATGATGGAGGATATCAACCAAGATAGTAGTATATCTATAGCCTGCATATTCTTTAAAACCTGGTTATATATACATTTAATATGTAGAGTAAACTACATCCTGAACATGTATATCAAATCTAGGTATAAGGCCATAAAAGAGAATTCGTCTCTTGCAATTGATTCTTACTTAGTGATAACGTTTTACAGAAGAGTAACGATGGGCAGGAATTAGACCAAGCTGTTGGAGAGACAATATTTTCATTATTTCTTCAAGAATCAAGCAATGATGATCTCATGGTAAGCATGGATTTGGCATATTACTCTCTAGCCTTTGTGAGCATTAGTGATAATATATATTACTTTGTATACTGTACACCAATCATATTAACAATCTTTGGCTGACTAATTACTGAAGGCTATTGCAAAGAAACAAGGTACACGTATTTGTGTAGGACGAGATGGAAAGATTCTAGATTTAAAGGATGGATCTCAGCGGGAGCGGGATTAGTAATTTACAAACATGGGATTTACAATCTACAATATGAATATGGATTGTTTAATAACCTTCTGTAAGGACATGATAATGAGGAGCAATTTTCCACGATAAATGCAATGTGGAAAATATTTGAAATATAACCATGCTTCTGGTTATTTATATAAAAATAAGTTATTTTGTTATTATTTATGCGTTCATATTTATTTAATAATTTTTAATTATATATATATTATTAAATAAAATTCAAATTTTTATTATAAAATTAATTTCATTATAATTATTTTCTTTACCTATCAATTCACACGTAACAAAAACCTTAAAAATATATTTTTCTATCCCTCAAATAACCATGAACCTTGAAAGGTGGAATCAAGAAATTCAATAAAATATCGAGTGACAACAAATTCTTTCGAGGAATAAATATTATGTTCTTCGAGAGCTATTCATAAGAAATTGGAAATAAGAACAAATTTGCACTTTAATTGCTTTATTCTTTGTATCCTTATAAACGGAATGGTGATAAAATGTTTTTTTTTTTTAATTCAAATATGTACAATATTTTTATAATTTTATGTTGTATTTATTTCATGTTAATTTATTTTTTGTGTATATGTTTTTCATAATCTATTTATGTTGTATTTATTTCATGTTAATTTATTTTTTGTGTATATATTTTTCATCATTTATTTTTATTAGTGTAGATTTTTTTCATATAATTGAGCATTTTAAAAAATAGTTTTTGTGGTTTCTCAGATGTTTAAACAATCTCTTCCAAATTTTAAAAATAATTTGATCATTTTTTATGTTTAATTAAAGGACTATAGAACTATCCAATTATAAATAGACAGAAATAAAAATGAAGAGTAATATAGTTATTAGTTTATGGAGACATTCAATCATAAATAAGGAAGGAATTTAGATGAGCCAAGATGGACCAAGCAATCTAACAAATTAAGGCATTTTTTTTTATGAAACAATTCAATAAACTATCACACAACTCCTATAAGATCATAAGATAAGATAAATATGATTGATATAATATCATATAATTAAATTTTCAACTTTTATTTTATTAAATTTGCACTAATTTCAAATTAAGTCCTTCAAAGAGAAGGTGAAAATCAATTTTTCTAAACTTCAAAATTGGAGTTTCTAAAGTGCAAAATCCAATTTTGAAACTGTCAAACAATGCTAAAATTGTTTTTTATAAAGTCCAAAATTGGAGTTTCTAAGGTGCAAAACCCAATTTCAAAAGTATCAATATCTTTCCAAAATTGCACCCATATTTTATTAAATTTCTACTAATCTCTTTAAAGATAATGTCAAAATCAACTTTTCTAAATTCCGAAATTGGAGTTTCTAAGGTGTAAAATCCAATTTCAAACTTGTAGTTTCATAACTTCAATTCTAGCCACATACAAGAATCTCATTATGATGGCTAGAATAGAAGGCATCATAATGTTTTTAGCATTCACATGTTAAAATAATTTCAAAGTTTTCCAAATGGATTTCAAGTTAACATTTCTAAATGGAAACTTAGAAGAAGAAGTGTACATTGAGCAAAGTAAGGGATTTCAACTATCAGAAGACAAAGACTATGTATGTAGACCAAAGATCGCACTCTATGGTCTAAAGAAATCCACTAGAGAATGGTATTCAAATCTTGACAACTACCTACAACAAAAAGGTTTCAAAGAGGAGTTGCACACAATAATCTCTACATCAACTTTGAAAATGAAAATATGATTATTATTGTGGATTATGCAGATGGCATCATTTTTGGAAGTGATATTGATAATTGAAGTCAAAGGTTTGCAGAAGAAATGCAAAACAAGTTTGAGATGTCTATACTAGGAGAGTTGTCATTCTTTCTTCGATTGTAGATTTCCCAATCTAAACAATGAATATTTATTTCTCAAACCAAACATATTAAAGAAATGTTGGAAAAGTTCAGAATGGAAGATTACAAACATGTTAGCACTCCCATGGTTACAGGCTGCAAGTTGAGAAAAGATGATGAATCCTTGGAAGTAAATCAAACTTAGTATAGGTCGATGATTGACAACTTACTATATGTGACAAAATCAAGGCTAGATGTTATGCAGGAAGTAAGATTGGTTTCAAGATATCAATCTGCGCCAAAAGAAACACATGTTCAAGCAGTAAAAATGATCTTCATATAACTAAAAGGTACATTGGACTTTGGATTGTGGTATCCAAAAGTTAGGATTTTACTTTAACTTCCTATACTAACATAAATTGGGCAGGAAGTATTGACAATAAAAAGTACAAGTGGAGGAGATTCTTTTTCGGGTAATTGTTTGGTATCTTGGTTGAGCAAAAAGCAGTTTTCAATTTCTCAGTTTACAACAGAAGCTGATTACATCACAACAACAAATTGTTGTACTCAAGTTCTCTAAATGAAGAAAGCATTACAAGACATTGAGGTAGAATATGAACATCCAATCTTGTTAATGCATGACAACACTAGTTCCATAAACATCTCTAAGAATCCTGTTATGCACTTAAAAACAAAGCACATTCCTATCAAGTATCATTTTCCAAGGGAACGAATTACATAATTGCTACTAAGGAACAAATTGCAGATATCTTTACCAAACCCCTTCCCAGAGATACATATGAGAATCTTCTACACAAATTGGGGGTACCTTTTATCTCCAAATAGATACATTAAGCTCAGGGGGAGCAACCCTTTGCCATTGATGCCAAAGGTGAAGAAATTGCATAGGGGAAGAAGCAACAAATAATGGAATTGCGTAGAGATAAAATTGTGTAGAAATAGAATTGCACATAGACATAATAGCGCAAAGAAATAGAATTATGTAGAAATAGAACTGCGCAAAAACAAAATTGTGTAAAAACGGTGACATAATTGCACAAAGACATAAATTACGTAGGGAGTATCTACAGGTTTGTTGCAGAATTTTCTAAAGGTTATGATCAGTGGCAAAGGGGGAGATTATTGATATTGTTGTCATTTATGTCAAAGGAAAGGATATATTGTTGTTATTAATGTAAAATATAGGGGGATACTACAGATAGAGATTGCAAGATAAAAATTGTGGGAAATATAGTTTTTGATGACCAATTTGGATACCCTGTATTGGAATGCATTTTTACTCTATATATATAGCTCAATTTAGCATATACGTTACATTGTTGGAAATATTATTCCAAGACCTTTCCAACAGTATATGGAAATCCCTCTAACTCCATAGGAATGAGAAGATATGAAATAATTTGTAAATTTGCCCTAGCTAGAATGTTAGGTCCACCCTGCTAGGATATTGAATAATGTCGTGTTGGCCCATAAAGTGGTTTAAGACTACTATAAATAAGTGGAGTGATCCCTCATTTGTTTATTCATCTAAACACTTATGCAGCTTTAAAAAAGGTGTGCACTTGTTTAAGAGGAAGGTCTTCTAGGGTTTGGAGATGTTTTTTGGGTTCTTGAAGATATTCTTGATGATATTGTTTTGAAGGTTTTTCTTAAAGGTTTCTAAGGTTCTCTAAGGAAGAAGAGGTGCACCTTGTGAGAGGAAGGGAAGTTTTCTTGTAGGTTCTACTTTCGATAAGGTGGAGAATTGAAAGTAGAACATAAGTAAGGCAGTGCAGAGGTTGAAGCAACACACAAATTGAAGATTGAAAATAGTAAAGATTGTCTTGTGTAGAACAAAGTGCAACAATGCAGAGTATGACAGTAGTCATGTACAAAGCAGAGCATGATAGAGAATATTGTGGCAGTAGTCTTGCGCAAAGCATAGTGTTATAGAGTGTGATAGTAGTAAATATTGTCTTGTGCAGAGCAGAGCGTGAAAGAACATAGTGTGACATGTCAGTTGTTGTGTAGTACAAGAATCTCCAATTATGAAATTATGAAACTACAAGTTAGAAATTGGATTTTACACTTTAGAAACCCCCAGTTGGATGCTACTTGTATCTCCTATGACAACCAGAGTTGTGTGAAGTTGTCTGAGAACCTAGTGTTCCATGACAGGTCGAAGCACATCGAGATCAAGTATCACTATATCAGGGATATGGTCCAGAGAGGAGCAGTGAAGCTCCTGTATGTTGCGACGGACGAGCAGATTATAGATGTGTTGACCAAACCATTAGCCAGAGTGAAGTTCGAGTACTTCAGAGAGAGGCTTGGTGTTCTTCAGATAGAAGATACTTTGAGGAGGAAATGATGGGACACATTTGCAGGAGCCATTCCAAGCATGGTGGTAGGAGGATCCTTCCAATGGTTGTGGATGTAAGTGTTGTGTGATGAGCATCAGGACGATGCTCATGATGATATGCATTAGGATGATGTATTATATGATGATGATCAGGATGATCATGTGATGATGATGTGCATCAGGATGATGCACTATATGATGATGATCAGTATGATCATGAGCATCAGGATGATGCTTTGTGCAAGGATGATCTGGTTGATCATGAGTATCAGGATGATACTTAGAGGTCGTGGATATGTGGCAGGTTGTGCAGTAGCATATAATAGCTCCATGGGAGATCCGATAGGTTGAGCAGTAAGCTCGTAATTAGTCATGGGATTCTCTTTCGAGGTTTTGCGATGGAGGCATGTAATCAGTCCTGGAGATCCGATAGGTTTTGCTAGTCACGTAAAAGCGTTGGGATGCTCTTTATAGATCTTGCTGGTCGTTCTAGGCACATAAAGGATCCTGAGATGCTCTTTTAAGGTTTTTCCTGTTCACATGTAATCAATCCTGGAGATCCGATAGATTGTGCTAGTCACGTAAAAGTCCTGGGATGCTCTTTAGAGATCTTGTCGGTCGTAAAGGATCCTGAGATGCTCTTTAAAGGTTTTGTGAAGGGCCGCATGTAATTAGTCCTGGGAGATCTTGCCAGTCGTGCTAAGGCACATAAAGGATCCTGGGATGCTCTTGTCAGGTTTTGCAAAGGCACATAATCAGTCCTGAGATTCCACCTCTATCAGGTCACTCGCCGAGATGATGAAGACCTACAGGAGGCTAGGCCTACATCCAACATGAAAAAGGGTTGGCTCTGTAGAAATTCCTATGACGAGAAGAATTGAGAGATAACACCAATGATCGAGATGACGAGTACAGCAGCAGTCACGATGATGCTCCGTGATCCACTGACGATGATCCAGCTCCAGAATTGAAGACTTGTGTCGATATGTATTGATGACCTGTGTCAAGAGAATACCTTCCTAGTTAAGAGGGATTGTTGATGTATTTGTAACTTCAGAAGATATTCACTTGTATATTGTATGTATTACATTTGTACTTTATTGTATCCCCAACAGAGATGCATTATTCCTCCGGTTGGAAGTTTCTTCATTTGTATTTGCAAGTGTCGCAAGTTACATTGTAAGTGTCGTAACTTATATTTGATGGGTTGTTAGACCGCCTTGATGGGGTCGGCCCTGTATGAGTAAGGTGCATGGGTTATTAGGCTTCCTTAGGAAGTCATCCCAGTTAGGGTTAAAGGAAGATTAAGTTGTTGTATAAATAGAGAGTGTGTCTCTAAGGTACATGGGTTACTAGGCTTCCTTAGGAAGTCAGCCCAGTTAGGGTTAAAGGAAAGTTAAGTTGTTGTATAAATAGAGAGTGTCTCTCTCTCATTTCATTCATTCACTCACTCATCCAACTTGCATAGTTGAGAGAGAGGAGTGCGCATAAGTGGAGGAGGAGTAGCTGATGGAGACATCTATCTTTTGGGGTTTGATCTTTGTATTGGTGCTTATTCTATCTCTAAGGAAGTTGCGGGGTTTTTCACCTTCTTGGTTTTCCCCGGTGAAATGCTTTGTGTCCATTGTCTCTTGTGATTGTTATGTTGTGCATGTTATTCTCTTAGTGATCCTAGATAATATTGAATGAAATTATCAAAAAATTAACATTCCAATTCCTTTTAATGGTCCTTCTCTTCCCAAGTTTTCACTCTTTCAATCCTTTCTAATGCTCATTGTTCAGTTGCTATCACCCTAGATGCCTTTGTTTCCTTTGTGAGATATTTCTTTCACTGTTTTAATTCTTCCATGTTTTGTTTCTTTTGATCAGATTCCATCAAAAGGTTGATGTAGTCTTCTGATGTTAGAAGCTGAGAACTTCAGCCCAAATGGAGAACATCTGTTGTTCCTTTCCTACCTTGTATTGGCACCATCTCGATTGGAAATTTTAGGATTTGGCCAAGTGTCGATGTGTTTACCATTGGCGGTGGTTGAGGATAATATAGGATAGGTTCTCCAACTGCATTGTCCTCTTCGACTACTTCCTCTTCCTGCATGTTAGGTTCTTCTAGTGACCCAGGATCTGCATAAAAATGCACAATTTCATTGTGCATCTATGCTTCCTGCGAAGGCATGCTAATGCTTTCATTATTAATATTTGTGATAGCCTAATTGTTCAAGTTCATCATTGCTTCTACCATCCATGATGGTTGTGATACCATGGCTGGAAATGTCAAGAGGTCATTATTACTGTGTAGACCATGACCACCATTGGCCTCATCAAAATCATCATTGACATATGGAGTATGTGCTTTGTAATCCATTTGTTCTTCACATGGTCCACCCTCCTGCATGTTATCTTCTGCTAGTTCCTATTCGTACTATGTACAGCATTGACATCTTCGTCATCATCACCATCATCTGTAGCTTGGTAGTTTCCTTGATATAGGGACAACATATTATCTGCAGTGCCTACATTTTCTTGGCCATCCACATGTGCTCTTGGGAATCCACATACTCATGGTCATCCAAATGAAATACTTGGATACAACTAGTATCATGGATAAGAGCATCATAATTAAGTGTCCATATACCCGTTCTCCTAAAACTGACCTTGATGTTCGAGGGCGTGAGAGCCTTTTTAAAAGCTTTGCTTACAAGATCATCAAACTAACCACTCTTTACCTCTACCCCTGGGTTCTTCACCATCCACAATGCTCAATTTGACATGAAATAACACTTGAAGGGACCAAACACACTCACATCGATGGGTTGCAGCCTATGAGTTGTAAGGGCGGGAAGTGCTAACAAGTCAATACCCAACATGTTTGCCTCCTCGATTGTTTGCGTTGCGATGTGGGTGCCATGGCCATCCAAAACCAGTAGGTGTCCATTGTTAGGAAAGATACCAACTGGTATAGATGGGGAAAAGTGAGAAGCCAATTCAAAAATAGTTATGTAGTCATCCATGCATGGGGATGTGCAGCCATGCATGCTCCTGGTTCACAATTTTTATATGTAGTTTTTCAGGTGACCTTTACCCTTGAACAAGTAAAATCCAGGGATTGAATAGCCAATTGCACTCATAGAGAAAAGAGAATGGTTATACACTGCTTTCTCTTAGGAAGAATATTTGGTACGTTCTGACTCCCTCTCGTGGCAGTTACTCACACGCCACAATTCCTTCCCGCTTGTAGCCCTATTTCATCACAGTTCCATATATGTTTTGAAGTGTAACAATGTTTCTTGTATGCACTAGAAAGTGTGTCGTAGAACCTAGACACAACTGTAGGGAAAAGGTTTAGTGCCTTGTCTCTATCAAGGCCCTCATCTGTTTGCAAGACAAGTTCTGGATGGCATTTTTTAAACCCAACCCACCATGATTTACTAGGAAACCATCTTTGAATGGGTTTGGCCTCCTCTGAAATATTTGAGCAATAATGGATTTTGGCTGTATCAACTCCATCCCATGTCCCAATTGGGCCATCTCGTTACACCACATAACCACCTCGTCCTCCTCGTGTTTAGTTGGAACTGTAAGAGGCCGCCTCCACTTGGTATGTGTTAGCCTCATTTATCCAATAATGGATTGATGTGGGTGCTATCCCATTATTTTTGGAAGCTTCTCTAATTGAATATCCATGGAATTCAAAGTTGTCAATTGTAGCCAATATGTCTTGTTCATTCCACCCTCTAATATCATTGATTTTCTTTGATGAACTATGGTTTATGGTGGCATTGTGGGTGATAGTGGCACTGTGTTGTACCCATATTCATATGCCACATAATATTCTTTGATATTTATAGGAGCACCATTGTTGTTCACATCCTGGGCGGTGTCCCCATCTTATGAGGTCCAACGTAGTTGGGCACCCCTGGAAACTTGCCTCCTTATTCTCCTAGTATGAGCAACATTATTGACTCTTGGCATGGTTGAGACAACCTGCACAATTATTACATAGGCATGCATTGAATACAATGTTGCACTGAAACATAAAGTGGTTAGACAACTTGTTTTCATACCATTTTTTCTGATATTGTTTATCTTACATTCATAGTAGGATTACAGTGACTAGCATTCAATTTGGCTCCTTCAACCACTAAATAAACAGCCATGAATCCAAATACATGTAGAAATGCAGTATTCTATATATAAACATTTATGAATTGCACTACGAGTATATTAATGTAGTAGGGAATGCGGTCTCGTATATATGTAAATGCTTATGAATTGTAGGCATGGAACCTGAAGACATAGATAATACTCTTAACATAAAAGGAAAAAATCATGAATGTCTACCTAAACCACCGTGGCACATCGATCCTCCGTTGATAGTGTTGATGCATTGGTTGAATGCCTTCCTGTTGATAGTGTTGATGCATTGTTTGAATTCCTTCTTGTTGATAGTGTTGATGCATTGTTTGAATGTTTCAAAGGAAAGTTGAGTGGATTTTAGGAAAACTGTTGAAAGTGTTGATGCATTGATGCACTGGTTGAATGTCTTCACGTTGATAGCGTTGATGCATTGTTTGAATGTTTGAAAAGCAAGTCGAGTGGATTGTAGGAAAATTGTCGATAGTTTTTATTCACTGATGCACTGGTTGAATGTTTGCATGTTAACAATGTTGATGCAATGTTGTAATGTTTTAAAGGGTAGTCAACTGAATTGTAGGCAAACTCATGATAGTGTTTATTCACTGTTTGAATCCTTGGAATGTAAATAGATTCAATTGTAGGCATATTGAGGTTGCTTTATAGTTATTTGTTGTTCACTTGGATTGGAATCTAGAATTGTCATGGATTGAAAACTAAAATTTAAAAATGAATGTGTAGGATTGCTTTGGCTTTGATCCAATGGCTGGAAATTTGGCATTGTTGATCCTTGTGCTTTGAGAGTGCTTAATGGATTATTTGATTAGTTCATTTCGGTGGCCTTGTGATTTCGATGTGTTTAATTGTTGATTTGATGAGTTTATTTGGGTAGGTGGATTCCTTTGGGTTTGATCCAATGGTTGGAAATATGGCATTGCTGATCCTTGTGCTTTGAATGTGTTTAATGGATGATCTGAGGAGTTCAATTGTGTGGCCTTATGCTTTAGATGCGTTTTATTGTTGATTTGATATGTTTATGTTGGAAGGTGTCATTTATTGAAGTGAGTGGCTTGAATCATTGAACAAACCAGTTTGAGAAGCTGACATATTTCACCCTTGCTTTGTCCATGTGTTTGTGTGTGATGGGATAAAATGTTTTGGTAGTTGTATGAGGTTACTCCAAAGGTCATTCGTGGGCGTTGGAGTGATCAGAAAGGTTGCTCCAATGGTCATTCGCGGGGTTTGAAGTGATGGGAATTGAGTTCTTGTAGTTTGGGCAACATAGGATGTTTTACAGTTTTGTTGGATATTTATGTGAGAACAAATCTGGATGTTAGTGGGACAAGATAGTTTGTCTGTAAAAGAGACTAATTGGTGACAAGCACTTTTGTACTTAATTTAAATAATATATATCTATTAATTTAGATCCTTGGTGCAGTTTAATGGTATGTTGAATGTTCATGTATTGGGTGGTTGAAGTGATGGGTAATATGACCACTACTGGTCCCGCACCACTATTGGCATATCTCCCCTACAAATTGTTAAAATGATTCAATATAAATATACAAGCAATCATTATCATTGTTAATGAGCTCGTAAACATATTCCAACTTGATACACACCCTTATCTCTATAATTCTAGTGATGAAACCTTGGCTTGCATGATTGAGTAGAGACAATGCTTGCTCCTTATAGACCAAATAGATCCATTTTAAACCTGCATCTATCAACCACCAAGAGATATCTAACATTACCTATCGTTGTGACGAACCTTGCAAATAAACACACTTATAATTATATCTCCCAGCGAAACCGCACACATAGATACTCAGAGCCACAAACCAAATTAAAACAAAAATGACCCACTTTTAATCGACCCATAGTTTGTTGACCCTTCAAACATATACAATGATAGCTTTAGAGCCCAACTTGCCCAAACCCACACAATTAAGTAACTCAAAGTTCAAAACCAACCATAAGAAGAAAAAGCATCAAGCGAACAGCGATATGGTAAACCAGCTCAAAACACAAACTGTAACATTGGAAAGTTGGAAACCAAACTATCCCTCGGCAAGAGAGTTTGAGAAAGCCCACAAATTCACCCTACATTCAATCAAAACACAGAGGAGCAAACAATGGCATAAATCACTACTACACAGAGGGGGGTATTCAGACAATATTTGTGTAAATTGTCTCAACTTATGACACAAAAAAAATTGTGTATTGTCTTCAATATTGTTTTTAAGCGAGTGTTTTAAACTATTGTCTTAAACTTAAGACAATAGTTTAAGACAATAATTTAAGACAATAGTTTAAGACACTCCCTTAAAGACAATATTTAAGACAATACACAATTTTTTTTGTCTTAAGTTGAGACAATTTACACAAATATTGTCTTAATACCTCCTCTATGTAGTAGTGATAGAATGCAAATATTTATGATAGGGCATGGTGGAATCGAACCACCAATCTTCTGCACTATAATGTAGATGCTCTACCTTTGAGCTAGTACCCTGCAACTTCATATACAAGAAGAATATTTGTATTTTTTAGAGTTTTTTAAAAGCAATGAGCACAAGAAGCAAGAAATATGTTAATTTTTTTAGTGCAGCTGCGAGACCCATTCTCAGAGAGAATGGTACCCTAGTCAGTTAACTAGGGTTCCTTGTCAAGTTAACCAAGAAGAGTAAAGAGTAAGACCCTAGAAGGTACCTTAGGGCCCCCAGCTGTCTCCTGGGGTTCTTGGTCTAGGACCAAGCAGATTGATGCCATCGCAAAGTCCCTAGCATGTGGCTAGGGCCCCTATTTGTCTCTCGGGTACTCTGGTCTAGAACCAGACGGTTTCTTGGTCACGATGACCAAGCAGATCCTGCAGGTTGAGACAGAGACTTCCTAGGTCCTGCAGATGGTTGATCAACATTCAGTCTAGGACTGAATGCTCAGCTTGAGGCTGAGGACCATTCTCTGGGAGAATGGAGATCCTGGTCATGGACCAGATGGTTGATCAACATGTCCCAGGACTGAGGCTCAGCCTTGGACTGAAAGCCATTCATTAAGAATGGAAGATATTGTTGTCCTCTCTCCTAGTCGGTTATTGCTAGGTTGCTTCTCAAGGGACTGGCCACCCCTTGACGATGTCTCTAGTACCTAACCCTTAGGAGCAACGTTAAGGACAAAAGGATTGTACCATCCATTTGGATCTTCTCCTTTATACAGTGATGACAAAATATATAAACTATGTATCTTGAGAGAGATAAAAGTCTTTGGTCTTGTTGGTCTCATTTGATTGCTTGTCCACTTTGATCTTGTGGTTGTTGACCCATGGTTCTTTCTTAGTTGGTCCTAGCACTCTCACTTGTGTACACCTTTGACTATGATGACTCCTATCTTATGGAGTATTTTTTATGAAAGGGTATATTAAGGACCATGTATTATTATAGTCACCTTATGTTTTGTCCCACTTATGGTTTTGATCTTTTTACCTTTTGTTGGACCCCTTTTGTTTTGGACCTTCACTTTGTGGTAAACTTATTAATTAATTATTTTTGTCTTATTAATTCTTATTAATAAAGACTTTATGTTTTTAGCCTTTTGGACCTTTACTTTATGGTAACCTTATTAATTAATTAATTGTCTTATTAATTTTTTATTGATAAAACTTTATGAGTTTATTAATAAAGTTTTTTTTATTATTGGACCATGGACCATTGGTACTTTATCTTTTGGTTTTTTTTAATTTATTTTATTCTTTTTATTTATTTACTTTATTATTTTAATCCTAAGTTTTCTAACTCTAAAACTATATATAAACTTAAGCTCTAATTCATCCAACCGTGAGCTCATTCCTTCACATGTTCTTTTGCTTCTCGGCAAATTATTTGTTTTTGGGTCTGCTTCTCTGCATTTTTTTACGAGGCTGCACATGTTTCTATTTCTTCTCTACGCCACTCTCATCACATGTCTGTTGCAGCGGTTGTTTATCCCTTCACGGGTTCATCCATCAACAATAGATCTCGCTGGTTCTGATCTCTCTCGGGTTTATCTCTGCGATTTATTTTAGGCCTGTCTCACGTGTCCATCCCTTCACATGTTCATCCTTCACGGCCTTACTCACGAGCTGATCTACCTCACGAGTTTGATCTCACTGCTGTTCCACGTGTTGGTTTTTTTTTGGTTTGGGCCAGCAGCACGATTTTGCTACTTGATCCATAGTTTACTCTCTCATCGGCCAGCTCTCTCACGAGTTCATCTCTCATCTCTGCGGTTTCTTTCTTAGACATGTCTCTGGTTCCTTTTATGCTTGATCTCTGTGTGAGATCTGTAGGTAAGTAATTGCTCTCAGTCTGATCTCTATTATTCTTATCTGTAGGTAAGTGAGTGCTTACAATCTGATCTCTATTGACCTCTGTGTGAATTCTTATGTGTGAGTGATTGCTTACGTGCTTGCCTTTCAAAGTCTATTGTACTTGTATATTTCTTTTATCCATTTGCTTATTGATTGAAGAACTCAATATCTGTTTATTTTTACCTAAAACTTCTCTCTCTCTCGAGGTACGTATATGGTTAACTAGTTTGACTTGTCCTTTCAGTGACAAGATCAAACTCAGAACTATCTGAGTATAAGTTGGATCCAAATGTTGGTTTTAATTCTTTAATGCAGTACATGGTTATTTTACTATAATTCATTTTATTTTTTCTGAACTTCGCATTTGGTGATTCTCGAGGACTAACATTAATGCAGTGACTAAATGGAGCATTAAGTTGAAAGAGATAAAAATTATGTTATTTATGTTTTAAATCAGTTTAAATTTAAATTAAGCAGTACAATTGTTTACATGTTCTTGTATCAAGGTTTTTATATGTGATAAAAATATATCTAACCTGTAATTTCAACATGGTATCAGAGCTTTAGGATGTAGCTAATTCTGTTTTGCAGCCAACAGAAACTACATCGATCCCAAGACAAGATCTCTACAGAAGCCTACTTGGCAAATTGACTGTGAGGGTTTGAGATGGCTTCTAACTCTGTAAAGGCAGAAGATAGGCTTGAAGGAGTCTCAAACTTTAATGCATGGAAGGCTAGGGTCTTAAATCTTTTGGAGGAAAATGACTTGGATGAATTAGTCACTAATGTTGTGGAAGAACCCACAACATCTCAAAGAAGAGCAGCATTCAAGAAGAACCAAGCTAAAACAAAGAGGGTGATCTTTGATTCAGTCAAAGATAATTTGATGCCTATAATTGCTTCTCTAAGGACAGCCAAGGAATGTTTTGATGCCCTAGCTAATCTCTATGAGAAGAAGGCACCTACTCAAAAAAGGGTCTTGAAGAAGCAACTTCGTTCATTGAAGATGGAGGACAAAGAAACAGTTGCCTCTTTCTTCTCAAAGATTGCTCAGTTAAAAGATCAACTCATGGCAATTGGAGTTGAAGTAGATGATGATGATCTTGTGCAAACAGTTGTAGATGGCCTCCCTACATCTTGGGAGACATTCCTTTCAACAATGAATGGAAGAGAAACTCAACCAAGCTTTGATAGATTATGGCATGATTGCCTAAAAGAAGAAGGCAGAATCCAGAGTAGATCTGGACCTCAAACTGAAAAGAACCTTGCTCTTACTGCCAAGACAAGGAGAGAAAGAAGTTTCCCTCAGCACTAGAACAAAGGTAAGAGACCTCAAGGTAATCACTCTCATAAGTCAAAAGTAAGATGTTTTAAATGCAACAAGCTCGGTCATTATGCAAACGTTTGTAGAAATCCTCCTAACAAGAATTGGCATAAAGGGAAGCACAATGCTTCAACTGCTACAGAAGAAGAAGAGCCTCAACAAAAGAAATCTAAAGTTGAGACCAAAGAAAAAGATCAAAAAGAGTACTACCTTATTTTAGCTCTCTCAGGTTCCATCTCCAACTCATCAGACTCGTGGTGGATTGACATTGGGGCCACCAAGCATATGACTGGATACAAACAGGCACTTGTAGGTTACAAGGCCAAGAAGTTTAATGCAAAAGTGGAGATGGGCAATAGAAGTACCTTTGAAATAAAAGGAGTTGGTTCAACTACCTTAAAGCTTGATTCAGGTATGTTACTTCATGTTGAGGAAATTTTATTTGTTCCTAGTTTAAAGAGGAATGTTCTTTCAGTGGCAATTTTAGAAGACAAGGGGTTCTCTATAGCCTTCTCAGAAGGAAAGGCTTTAGTATGGACTAAATGTGGAAATATGAGTTCAGCTTTTGAAATTGGTGTCCGTGAGGGAGACCTTTACAAGGTTTCAGGACATGTTGTTAAAGCTCTATTGAATAACCCTTGTCAAGTTTCAGAGATCAAGAGGGAGTCTTACAATGACTCAGACATAGAAGTCCATGAGACTTCTCATTCAGAGAAACAGAGAAAGAAGGCCAAGAAGCCTTCGGTTGATCTCACTAAGGAGCCTTTTGAGGGGTTCCAAGGTTGCTCCAGTGGGAGCCATGTCACTAATTCAAGTTCAACCACGGATGTGGAGTTATCCAAACTTCAAGTATGGAACAATGCTTTCCAGTTAAAAATGGATAATGATTTATGGAAAGTGATTCTCAAACAAGGGAAGTCAAGTGTAACTTCCATTTGGATCTTTAAGATCCAAGTGCTTGCTGACATTCAGAGTTCTTTGAAGCTCTCAGAAATTCCTGTATTCTATGACAGGTTGTTTCACCATGACAAGGACATGGTGCAGTTGTCAGTTGTGTGGACTAAGCCTCTGTCCTCGACAAGCTTAGCGTTGCTGAGAATGCCTCTCTTGCTGAGCGGGAGTGTTAATTTTTTTAGTGCAGCTGCGAGACCCATTCTCAAAGAGAATGGTACCCTAGTCAGTTAATTAGGGTTCCTTGTCAAGTTAACCAAGAAGAGTAAAGAGTAAGACCCTAGAAGGTACCCTAGGGCCCCCAGCTGTCTCCTGGGGTTCTTGGTCTAGGACCAAGCAGATTGATGCCATCGCAAAGTCCCTAGCATGTGGCTAGGGCCCCTATTTGTCTCTAGGGTACTCTGGTCTAGAACCAGACGGTTTCTTGGTCATGATGACCAAGCAGATCTTGCAGGTTGAGACAGAGACTTCCTAGGTCCTGCAAATGGTTGATCAACATTCAATCTAAGACTGAATGCTCAGCTTGAGGCTGAGGACCATTCTCTGGGAGAATGGAGATCTTGGTCATGGACCAGATGGTTGATCAACATGTCCCAGTCTAGGACTGAGGCTTGGCCTTGGGCTGAAAGCCATTCATTAAGAATGGAAGATATTGTTGTTCCCTCTCCTAATCGGTTATTGCTAAGTTGCTTCTCAAGGGACTGACCACCCCTTAACGATATCTCTAGTACCTAACCCTTAGGAGCAGTGTTAAAAACAAAAGGATTGTACCATCCGTTTAGATCTTCTCCCTTATACAGTGATGACAAAATATATAAACTATGTATCTTGAGAGAGAGAAAAGTCTTTGGTCTTGTTGGTCTCATTTGATTGCTTGTCCACTTTGATCTTGTGGTTGTTGACCCATGGTTCTTTCTTACTTGGTCCTAGCACTCTCACTTGTGTACACCTTTGACTATGATGACTCCTATCTTATGGAGTATTTTTTACCTAAGGATATATTAAGGACCATGTATTATTATAGTCACCTTATGTTTTGTCCCACTTATGGTTTTGATCTTTTTACCTTTTGTTGGACCCCTTTTGTTTTGGACCTTCACTTTATGGTAAACTTATTAATGAATTATTTTTGTTAATAAAGACTTTATGTTTTTACCCTTTTGGACCTTCACTTTATGGTAACCTTATTAATTAATTATTTTTGTCTTATTAATTTTTTTATTGATAAAACTTTATGAGTTTATTAATAAAGTTTTTTTTATTATTGGACCATGGACCATTGGTACTTTATCTTTTGGTTTTTTTATTTTATTTTATTTTATTCTTTTTATTTATTTACTTTATTATTTTAATCTTAAGTTTTATAACTCTAAAACTATATATAAACTTAAGCTCTAATTCATCCAACCGTGAGCTCATTCCTTCACGTGTTCTTTGGCTTCTTGGCGAATTATTTGTTTTTGGGTCTGCTTCTCTGCATTTTTTTACGAGGCTGCACATGTTTCTATTTCTTCTCCACACCACTCTCATCACATGTCTGTTGCAACGGTTGTTTATCCCTTCATGGGTTCATCCATCAACAATAGATCTCGCTGGTTCTGATCTCTCTCAAGTTTATCTCTGCGATTTATTTCAGGCCTGTCTCACGTGTCCATCCCTTCACGTGTTCATCCTTCACGGCCTTACTCACGAGCTGATCTACCTCACGAGTTTGATCTCACTGCTATTCCATGTGTTGGTTTTTTTTGCTTTGGGCCAACAGCACGATTTCGCTGCTTGATCCACAGTTTACTCTCTCACCGGCCAGCTCTCTCACGAGTTCATCTCTCACCTCTGCGGTTTCTTTCTTAGACCTGTCTCTGGTTCCTTTTATGCTTGATCTCTGTGTGAGATATGTAGGTAAGTAATTGCTCACAGTCTGATCTCTATTATTCTTATTTGTAGGTAAGTGAGTGCTTACAATCTGATCTCTATTGACCTCTGTGTGAATTCTTATGTGTGAGTGATTGCTTACGTGCTTGCCTTTCAAAGTCTATTGTACCTGTATATTTCTTTTATCCCTGTCATTTGCTTATTGATTGAAGAACTCAAGATCTATTTATTTTTACCTGAAACTTCTCTCTCTCTCGAGGTACGTATATGGTTAACTAGTTTGACTTGTCCTTTCAGTGACAAGATCAAACTCAGAACTATCTGAGTATAAGTTGGATCCAAATGTTGGTTTTAATTCTTTAATGCAGTACATGGTTATTTTACTGTAATTCATTTTATTTTTTCTGAACTTAGCATTTGATGATTCTCGAGGACTAACATTAATGCAGTGACTAAATGGAGCATTAAGTTGAAAGAGATGAAAATTATGTTATTTATGTTTTAAATCAGTTTAAATTTAAATTAAGCAGTACAATTGTTTACATGTTCTTGTATCAAGGTTTTTGTATGTGATAAAAATGTATCTAACCTATAATTTCAACAAAATACTAATTGTATTTCACTGATTCGATGGATTGATTTATAGGATCTGTTATACAAGCCCAATATATCAAAGATTAACATGGAAGGATCTCATATGCAGACCAAATATGTCAAAGAATTTGATATCTCAAAGATGGATAATTTATGGGCATTGCAGGTCCCTGTTAGTATACAACAAAGATAAGCATGGGCAAGTTCAAATGACTGGTAGTATTCAACAAAGATATGATAGATCAATTCAAGAGCAAGATGGATTGATTTTCAAAAGAAATAAGATGATGAACATAACATGTAAGATGAGGGTTACACCTTTACAGTATATTTAACCAGGGTACGAAAGAAGATAAGACAGTGTAATGTATATTAGATGAGATAGAATAATTTCTTATAACCACTGCAAAGTAGACGTAATATTCATGCAATAATGTGATATTGTACAGGCCAAAATATGCGTTTGAACTAATATTAGCTTCTTTCTATAAAAAGTATATCTTATGAAACATAGAAGAGTATCTGAAAAAACCTGGACGATGACATAACTAAAACTAAAACTCACTTCCTATATATTGGAGCTCTGACTAAGAAACAGTCATATAGAAAGTAATATATCTTAGAATTTATAAAAAAAAAATATTCATCAATAGATTGTATGATAATGTGGTACTTTAACAAAAGCAATTAGTATAATATCAAACAGTATCCATCTGAAATGCTCTCCTCGAGAAATCCATCTAGAACATTTTTACTAGACAATAAGATCCAAATATGACAAGTCAATAAACTCTTAAATTTTAATTGGTCCTCCTTCAGTGGATCAACTAATAAGCCTAAAGCTATGGTGCAAGTTGAAATATAAATTGAAAACTAAAAAAACTAGGGAATATATGTTGTATCTTACAAATATAAGAATATTAAGATGCGTAAGATTTGTAAAGAAAACTGCCCATGAAACATAAGCAAGAGCTCAGAGCGTTTCCTAAACTCCCCTATGGTCGCAGTTTGCATCAACTCTTCAATACTATTGACAGAGAAAGTTAGGGAATATTCCACAACTTACATATCTTTCTCCAACAAATAAAAGCAGAAATATAAAACTTATACCTCAAAATTGTAGACCTGTTTTCCACATATGAATCATCAGGCATTCTCCGAAACAAGAGTGAGTATAAGGCAAAACATAACTGCAATTGACTAAAATATATGTTCAGAAGGGTAAATTCTAATCATAAAATGTCAAACTTGATTACAAAAACAGGTTTATAACTGACCTTCTTAGCATCAACCTCATGTTGTCACTAGACTGCATCTAGCAAAGTAGGCCAGCATTGAAATTCAATCTTTCTCCATCAGCTCACTAAAGATGACAATGAATTGAGTTCATCTGCAAAAGTGAATAAGCCTGTGAGCTCCAATAGAAATGAATGCAAAGAACTTCCACCAAACAATAACCTTGAATCCATGACAAAGAAAACATTCTTGGAGCATTTTCCTCTCATAGTTATGATCTATGGAGCAAAAATTGCACACCAATGAGAGCCTGCAAAAAGCATGTTTCATGTTTGTCAAAAGTAAAGTATTCGAAAGAGCTAAGAGATCAAGCTGTGATTTTCCTCCTTGAACAAAGAAACTAACTTTCATTAATGGATAATTAGGAGAAATACCCGTAAGTGTCTTAATAATTTGTAGAACCTGTTGCAACCCTGGATGTTCAGGCCATTGCTTAAGGAGAAGATTAACCATGTCCTGAAGTCTCAAAAGGGGTTCTACCATTAATTCCATATCGTATGTATTGGAATCTTACACACAACTAAAAATTGTGATAAAGACAAACTTTAATATATATTCATCCTTACAGTATGTTCTCAAACAAAACCAAATATTCAACAATAATGAATGTTAATTAACCTTGTAAATTTTTTTTCTTTCACAACATGAGTAAAATGCCCCATTTTAATAACAAATTCAAAAATAACAAATTCAAAAATAACAAATATGAAATCGTCAAAATCATCCTAATTCCATAATTAGTTACCTTAATAAATATTACAAGAACTCCAACAAAATCAATGAAACTTCATTGATATTTACTCATTATATGCTTTGACTATTCTAGTAAACTATGTTAAACTCTTAAATGCAAAAATTATAGCAAACTCAATAGAACTCTTTTACCTTAAATCATTATTATATTTGATTACCTTACCTTCAATGGACTATGTAATGTCTAACTAATAACTCTAATAAAGGCAACCTAACTTCGTCGACTTTATTAGTCTCTGCCTTAAGTTGCAGAGACTCTATGGATGGGCTTCAATTAAAATGGCACATGAACCTATGTAAAAATGTAACTTTTTAATCTAAGTTTTTGCATAGACTCTATGGATTGGCTTGTTGTGTTTTTATTAAAGTATATATCTGTGTAACTTTTAAACTACGTTTTGGTGAAAGATATATAAAGGATTCGAAATAGAATTCAAAATGTTATCTTTTCAATAATCAACAGCTTTCACATCTATATATGGTTTGTAGAACAAATTATATCATGGGTAACAGTTTTTTTCGCTGATCTCATGAGGCAGAGAAGGTAACCATCACACCTTACCCCATTCAACGGCAAGCATACCCCGTTAAAAAACCATATCCCGTTCAATAGCGCGCCATACCCGGAAGGGAAGGCCCCCATACCCTGGGAATTAATAGCTTCTTTGAACCTTCTCTCTGTGAATGGCTTCTGTGTGCTTTTATTTTAAAAAAACTGTGTTGTGAACGGTGAGCAGTGGTATGAATAATTGATGAACCATAAACCATTTCTTTTAGAGGATAATATTTTCTGTAAAGCTTTTAACTTGAATGAATAATATGGTTTAGATTTTTAATAAAATTTGGATTGGAATCTTTTTTCAATAGAAAAAAAAATTGTCATCTATGAGGCATGTAAAAAATTGGCATTACAGTGAACAAATTTTTAACAAATAAATAATGAAAAAGTGAGTTAATGATAAATGAATTTACCATTAGTTTGTTTTATGTTTTTTGCTCTTTAAAGCTATGCTTATCTATATAGACCAAGGTTTATGAAGCACCGCCTTGAATGCATATGCCACTGCCTTTACATGTCATTAGCAAGACTTGCCACGATCTGTAATGAGAGCCAACTTCAACTATAACATGTAGGAAAAAGCTTTCATGTTTCTGACAATATTTTCCAGTTCTGTGTCTCTTTATGATTTTTGCTCCATGAACTGACAACCAAAATATTATTTTCAGGCCAATTATGGAAAGGCAGATGCTTCTTGTGTCGCAGAAGTTAAGGTTGTATATAGGGATCTTGGACTCCAGGTTTGGGACTATTACCGGCTTTTTCCTTTTCCATTAGATGCGAATAATTAATGGAAAAATTATAGCAAATTTAAATATGAACTGTATAATTTCTTGAACAGATTTTGAATAGCAGGATTATAATGTCTCATTGTTTCTATCAATCTTGGGATTTGGAAAAGTACCAGATCCGTCTTAGCTGGTAGCACCCATGGAAAAGACAAGAAGGCTAACAGCAATGAGAGCAAATAAATGCGAGTTTTCTAAAGCTTCTACATTGCCCAGAAAGGGCACAGTGTGGGAATATTAAAGGCTGATGTGCTGAAGATTAAAGGCTGATCAGGCTGGGAAAAAGACTTTTTTTTAAGATTAAAGGCTGATCAGGCTGGGAAAAAGACTTTTTTTTAAGATTAAAGGCTGATCAGGCTGGGAAAAAGCCTTTTTTTTCGATCGAAAAAAAAGTAACTTGATATTGAAAGGAAAATCAAAGTTACATTATCCTTTCAGCAATTTACATCCATCAACCTCCATAGAGGAGAGAAGTGACCGCACAGAAACTAAATAAACAAGATAATGCCAAAAAAAGATAAAGCTAAAGCCAAAAGATTATGTAAAGATTATGTCCTCAAGCAAGACAAAACTCTAGCTGCTGAGTATAAGTTCGAAAGACCTGTGAAGAGTCTGACTGAGAATAACTGAGCTGTAGACAAAAAAAAATTCCCAAACGTTATTTGAACAAACGTTTGAAATCAAGAAATTGTTCACAAAACATTACACTCACACACATAGGGAAATTGTTTTTCAAATTTAAATGATTAATCTAACTGATACCAAAAAGCAATAATAGCTCGAATTATTTCCTCTCAATTTTTAGGTCAATCTATTGGACCTAATATCATCTAAATTATTAGGTCAAATCTGTTGGATCTATCCCAAAGACATCTCTGCTTATAAAATATAAGGGATGATACAGCTAACATGTTCAAATTCATGATATTTCAAACAAAAGGAAGGAATCCCGTAAAATATTCTTTCAAAAATATGAAAAAACTTACCTTACTTATTCTATCCACGAAATCACCATGGTTTGAAGCTGGAAGAGATCCAAGAGAATTTACTACTGCGCTTGTGATAATTAACTTGCTAGGCTTTGGCCTTTTGAATAATTTGAACTTCCATTCCTGTGTGTATTGACACTACCATCCATCTTCCCTATAAGTTATTCACAGATTGAGCTCAACACTGATCAATAAGATATTTCTCTACCGAATTGGTTCAATTCCCCCACAATCCTATATAGATAGCCCATGGTTTCCAAAAGTATTGGATGAAGAAACATAGTAGAAAAGAGAATATTCCAGTGAAAAATAGTGTGAATAGAAGACCATTGATACCACCTCCGGAAACTCTGAAAGAGATCCAACAATATAGGGCCTCAATGTAAAATTTTAAATTGACTTGCATGCTTAACAACCCCAAAACCCCTGTTCCGCACAATCAAAGAATGATAAACATGGAAAGGATGAAGGGAATTATTTATACTTACATTATATGTATTCAGCTTCCTCACAAAGCTAGAGAAATTGTTGTGCTCAAAAGTACTTAGGCATTAAGTCTCGTTAAAATTCCAGGGGTTGCAGACAATGAAAGCTATCAATCTCGGGACTCCATGTCACTATCAAGTCTGTTGTAGTTGGCAATGTCAAACGCATCTTGGGGAGAAATATAGTCACCACATCGCCCCAGCTATTCTGAGATCCATCCATAATCTAAAACCCCAAAATAAAAATAAAAAACCCAACCTCAAAAATAAAATGAAAACCCAAATCAATACATGAACTGAGCACACCACAAAACCTTGGATTTACATCATTCAGAAGCTCTTACTAAACCTGAACAAAGAGAGAAAAGGAAGCGAGGATCGATCTTGTGACCTGGACAATCCCTTCATTTCCTTTTTCTTTTACTGTGGTCCGTTGGTGTATAAAAAACCAAAGCAGAGCATGTTGAGGGATGAGGGATTCGCCATTTCAACATTCGGCTACTCTCACAGAGAATCTAGATCGCGTAGACCCCAAGGGCACCACCGGCATATTCTCGCAGTTACATATCTCAATCATGAAGCCATCTGGGTCATGCAAGAAAAGTTGATCTACATAAATTCCTCCTTCCTCTACTGTGCGTTTTATAAATTTGATGTTCATCTCAACCAGCTTGCTCTCTACCAACTGCATGCTCTCACACTGAGAGCAAAAACATCAAAGCAATATGGGAGGAAATGATTTTATATTCTCCTTCTGGAGGGTAAATTATCAATGTGTAGATCATATACCTGAAAGGATATGTGATTATCCATGGGATTTATCTTCGTTTTCCTGAGTCTGGATTAGGGCTTTGGAACAGGTGTATTCCCATTCCATAGTTGAAGAGCCTACAAATGATAGATGGGAATTAACTACTATTACTGCAAATCCTTTCCAGAACCAATTATTGATAGTTGAAAGTTCGAGCAGAGAGTATTATTCCACTTACCATGCTCCATCAAAGTTGAAGGATCCACGCCTCTTAATAGGAAAGAAACCGAGAGCGTTTTCGTAAAAGTCCGTAGAATCCTGAACAGATCGGCAGAGGAGAGATATATGGTTCACGGACACAAGGTGCAGCGGCCCAGCTGGTCCCTTCACCGACGTGCTCATTCCTGTTTTTGCCATCATCCCTGTTCAATGCTTTAATCTCTGTGGCTATGAATCTCATGGAGCCCAACCAACAGAACTGGAGATTCTCTGAATCAACTCCCTTGCTTGAGTGCTAATGGGACTTCATCACAGCAATTTTACTGGCACATCTTCATCTATCAGGTTCTCGTCCTTCATTGTTCTCTATGGATTTCTAGGTCGTTCTTCTGCGCATAGGTTTGGAGCTATTGTCTCTTATTCCCCTTGTTATGATCTAGGGCTTCCTGTAGGTATTGAAGGAGGCGCTTTCTCCTTCGCATGTATCCCCAGACTTTGCTCCCGCTAAATCCGCTTACCCTCTTTTGTCGCCTCTAAGACGAAAAATCAAACTCATTGCATTCAATAAACCATTTTTCGCGAGCAAGGTATTCAAGTCTTGACAAATACCTACAACAAAAAAGTTTCAAAAGAGGAGTTGCATAGAATAATCTCTACATCAACTTTGAAAATGAAAATATGATTATTATTGTGGATTATGCACATGGCATCATTTTTGGAAGTGATATTGATAATTGAAGTTAAAGGTTTGCAGAAGAAATGCAAAACAAGTTGAGAGTTGTCATTCTTTCTTGGATTGTAGATTTCCCAATCTAAAGAATGAATTTTTATTTCTCAAACCAAACATATTAAAGAAATGTTGGAAAAGTTCAGAATGGAAGATTGCAAACATGTTAGCACTCCCATGGTTACAGGTTGCAAGTTGAGAAAAGATGATGAATCCTTGGAAGTAAATCAAACTCAGTATATATGTGACAAAATCAAGGCCATATGTTATGCAGGAAGTAAGATTGGTTTCAAAATTTCAATCTGCGCCCAAAGAAACACATGTTCAAGCAGTAAAAATGATCTTCATATACCTAAAAGGTACATTGGACTTTGGATCAAGTGGTATCCAAAAGGTAGGATTTTACTTTAACTTCCTATACTAACACAGATTGGGCAGGAAGTATTGACAATAAAAAAGTACAAGTGGAGGAGAATTTTGTTTGGGTAATTGTTTGGTATCTTGGTTGAGCAAAAAGCAGTTTTCAATTTCTCAGTTTACAGCAGAAGCTGAGTACATCTCAACAACAAATTGTTGCACTCAAGTTCTCTAGATGAAGAAAGCATTGCAAGACATTAAGGTAGAATATGAACATCCAATCTTGTTAATGCATGACAACACTAGTTCCATAAACATCTCTAAGAATCTTGTTATGCACTTAAATACAAAGCACATTCCTATCAAGTATCATTTTCCAAGGGATCAAATTACATAATTGCTACTAAGGAACAAATTGCAGATATCTTTACCAAACCCCTTCCCAGAGATACATATGATAATCTTCGACACAAATTGGGGGTACTTTTTATCTCCAAATAGATACATTAAGCTCAGGGGGAGCAACCCTTTTCCATTGATGTCAAAGGTGGAGAAATTGCATAGGGGAAGAAGCAACAGATAATGGAATTGCGTAGAGATAAAATTGCGTAGAAATAGAATTGCAAAGAGACATAATCGCGCAAAGAAATAGAATTATGTAGAAATAGAACTGTGCAAAAACAAAATTGCGTAAAAACGGTGACATAATTGCACAAAGACAAAAATTACGTAGGGAGTATCTATAGGTTTGTTGTAGAATTGTCTAAAGGTTGTCATCAGTGGTAAAGGGGGAGATTATTGTTATTGTTGTCATTGATATCAAAGGAAAGGATATATTGTTGTTATTAATTCGAGGAAAAAAAATATTGTTGTTATTAATGTAAAATATAGGGGGATACTACAGATAGAGATTGCAAGATAAAATTGTGCGAAATATAGTTTTTTATGACCAATTTGGATACCCTATATTGGAATGCATTTTTACTCTCTATATATAGCTCAATTTAGCATATACGTTACATAGTTGGAAATATTATTCCAATACCTTTCCAACAGTATATGGAAGTCCTTCTAACTCCATAGGAATGAGAAGATATGAAATAATTTGTAAATTTGACCTAGCTAGAATGTTAGGTCCACCCTGCTAGGATATTGAATAATGTTGTGTTGGCCCAGAAAGTGATTTAAGACTACTATAAATAAGTGGAGTGCTCCCTCATTTGTTTATTCATATAAACACTTATGGAGCTCTAAAAAAGGTGTGTAGTTGTTTGAGAGGAAGGTCCTAGGGTTTGGAGATGGATTTGAAGATGTTTTTTGGGTTCTTGAAAATATTCTTGATGATATTGTTTTGAAGGTTTTTCTTAAAGGTTTCTAAGGTTCTCTAAGGAAGAAGAGGTGCACCTTGTGAGAGGAATGGAATTTTTCGTGTAGGTTCTACTTTCGATAAGGTGGAGAAATTGAAAGTAGCACATAAGTAAGGCAGTGTAGAGGTTGAAGCAACACACAAATTGAAGATTGAAAATAGTAAAGATTGTCTTGTGTAGAACAAAGTGCAACAATGTAAAGTATGACAATAGTCATGCATAGAGCAAAGCATGACAGAGAATATTGTGGCAGTAGTCTTGCGCAGAGCATAGTGTTATAGAGTGTGATAGTAGTAAATATTTTCTTGTGCAGAGCAAAGCGTGAAAGAACATAGTGTGACATGTAAGTTGGTTTGTAGTACATCAATGTAGAATCCAATGTTGTTTTGTGTTGTGCAAGAAATGAAATGGGTGAACATGTGTTAGACTTGCTTTGTGCTGAATACCACAGGAAAGTACATTAGTTAAATTTTCTTTGCAGTGCAAGAAGGTACATTGGTGTAAAAATTTAGATGTGTTTTGCGAAGTGCAACGCACAACAAGAAAGTTGTTGTAGGAGAAAGAATTGAAGTAATAAAAAACACAATATTGAATCCAATGACATATATGTAGGACGTGCTATAGGAACTAGAGGAAGTTACAGGAATGCACAGGTTGTGTTATAAAGACTCAAGAAGGTTACCAGATCTTAAGAACACCATATACACATAAAGTAGGTGGGTGCCTATGCAATATTTACTGAGTTGGTGCTCATCCAAGGTGATTGGTGTCTCCAGCAAGTTGGTGCTTGAAAACAATGTAACAATGAGTTGGTGCTCAACTGAGGAGATTGATGTCTCTAGTAAGTTGTTTCTCGCAAACATTGTAACAATAGGTTGGTGCGTGCAATTATTGTAAAAACAAGTTGGTTCCTACTCAAGATTCATAAAGATAAATTTTGTTTTGGTTTTCTCCTGATTGGGTTTCCATGTTACATCATGTGTTCTATGTTTTGAGTCTACTTATGTTTATAAATTGTTTGATGAATGAGTAAATAAAGAAAAGTATGTTATACTGATTCATCTCCCCCTCTTAGTATAACCATAAATCCAACATAAGAGAAATGCAATATGGTAGACTCTATATTCAAGTCTCTAGTTATCCACCACATTTCTAATGGCATTCCCATTTTGAAGTTTCTTTTCCATGCCAATAAAAATATGAGAATCTCCTTCAATGATAAGCTAAGAATATCCATTCCTAAGTGTAATGCCAAGACCTTGCACCAAGGATGAGATTTAGACTGCACTATTATTGTCAATCCCAACATATCCATAATAGATCTAGAGCAAGCCTCCATGTTCATCCCAAAACCATCCTATGAATCCCATAGGTCCCAGATTAACTTTGGACACCCCATCAAAGTTGAGCTTGATAAAGTATCTAGGTGGAGGTGATCAAGTATTCAGAATAAGTGGAGGCATCACCTTGTAGTGGGGAATATGAAAGTTGGAGAGGGAGAAGGTCCCATGTTTGGAGAACTCTCTTTTCTTCCTCAGTCATGGGAAATTCTTGATCATTCGATGATTGAAGATGAATGGATTCTTTGATAATTAACTTGCTTATGACCCAAGCGAACTGGGTGTCATTGTATTGATCCTTGAATATTTTTCTATTTGGTTCTTTCCACACGGACCATTTTACTAATCCCGGGTATAATTTCCAGATGTGATTCAAAAGAGAGCTTGAGAATGGGTTGTCTCACCATCAATCAATAGTTCCATGCAGATTTCCTCTATTATGATCAGATTGTTTGAACAATTGGGCTCCTCTATCCCAAAGGTTCATAGAAAAGTCACAAATATCAAAACAATGATATATGGATTCCTTATTGCACTTGTATTGGAAGCACATAGAATGTTCCACAATCCCTTTTTTTGGCAAGATTATCCCAGGTCAAAATTTTCCTATATGCTAGCAACCATATGAAAGAGGCTACTTTTGGCCACAATCCCCTCTTCCAAATTTGAGTCTAGATATGTTTTTATGGAGGATGTCGGTGTCATCTAGCTAAGTGGTACACTTCTTTGAGAGTGAATTCCCTTGAAGATTGATATCCCCGAGTCTTTATTTTCCTTTCTTTCTCAAAATTTGGCGTTGTTATAATTATTCACAAGGAATCTTTGTGTTCTCCCCATTCTTTACTGATGGCCATTGAGAGGGTGGAAACGATTTTCTACATCCCACAATAGAATGTTGCAATCCCAATAATCTCTAATGGTTGAGAGGGAAGCATCTAGAAGGGCTTGTTGGGTATTCGATAAAGGATGAATATTGTTAAGCTTGGGTAGTTGTTGCCAGGAATCTTCCCATAACATTTCACTTTTACCATATTTTAGTTCCCAAAAGTAATTTTTTTGAATCGATTCTTTATTTTCCAAGACGAATTCCATATTTGGGATCCTGTCTTCTCTCCAATGAGTCTGCTAAGGCTTCAATGGGGTACATCAGGAGCACATTTGATCTTTCAGATATTTGCACCTACTACTGAGCATGATTAAACCATTTCCATCAAATTTTGGCTCCTAGAATTTCATTGCTAGTGTCCATATCTCTTAGCCTAATTCCATCCATTGGTTTAGGAATACATATTTTCTCCCAACTAATGAAGGCCCATTTGTGATGTTGTTGAGTCCTATTCCAAAGGAAATTTCATTGTATGTTCTTGATGGATTTGATGAGCTTTTTGGGAGCTATCATGACCAAAAATAGGTAAAGAGGTATAGATTGAAAAACCAATTTAACTAGGATAAGGTAGCCAAGCAGGTTGAGAGAATGAAAAGTCCAACATGATAGCTTAATTTACATACAGGCTAAGAGTTCTTTCCAATGGGAATATTTGGTAGTTGTATCAAAGAGAGGATCCCCTAAGTATTTAGATGGGAGTGAGGTACTTTGGATACTAATAATAAGGGATATGATATGTTGAGAAATGCAAGAGGTGTTAAAAATAACACCTTGTATTTATCAAGGTTAATTGAGGTTCTTGATGTTTCCATGAAAAGAGAAAGGATCCATTTTATGGCTCTAGCTTCTCACACGGAGGAGTGATCCATTGGGAGCGTATTGTCCACAAATTGTTGATGGGAATGTGTAAGCCCTTGGTCATGCATATGAAGTCCTCTCTTCTCTCCTAATTAGATATTGGATTTTATACTCTTACCCATTCCTTCATCCATGAGAATTAAGAGGAAGGGTGAGAGAGGGCCGCCCTGCCAAATTCCTATGGTGGGGGAGAAGACTGTTGATTGAGTTTCATTAACAAGGATGGGAAAGAAGGTAGAAGAATTCAAGGATAATGTATATTTTACCCATAAAGCGTCAAATCCAAAATCAAGGAGAGTGTGCTCCATGTATTTTCAATTCAATCTATTTTTTTTTTGGCAAACTAGTACCCACAAAGTTTCAAATCGGTGACCTAACACAAGGAGTGCCTTAACAATACACCCATTCACCATCTATTCTATGCCCCATGAGAATTGTCAACTCAACCTATCAAATGCCTTGGATAAATACAATTTGATTAACATTTCCATTTTTTTTGTAAGCTTGAGGAAGTGTCTGATCTCATGGGCTAGGATAATACCATTGATAATTTGTCTTCCTTCCACATACCTATTTTGTTTCAAGGAGATCAATGTACGAAGAAGGGGTTTTAGATGATTGGAAATGACCATGGAGATGATATTCGATATAAAATTATAGAGGGAAATGGGTCTATACTTACTAGGGTCCATAACATGCTCCTCCTTGGGTATCAAGGCTAAGAAAGTTGAATTTAGGGATGAAAGCACTCATGTTGATCGGTGGGAATTTTCTACTATTTCTAGAACCTCCATATTAATAGTTGACCAATAGCTTTGGAAGAATTCAATGGTAAACCCATTTGGCCTAGGTGATCTGATGGCTTCCATCATCATGGCTTCCTCTACCACTTCTACCAGTTCTATTGGCCACATGATTTTTTATTTTGTTCCTTTCCAGCCATATGAGGGATGTGTTGATTTATTTCTTTGATGGCTATCATTCTATCCAGCCTTGTTTCCATGAGTAGGCCACTAATTCTCTATATATATCCCCATGTTTGTGTATTTTATTTCCTTGAGCATCTTCTAGGAAATTAATTTAGTTATGGACTTTATGTTGAACCATTGATCAATGGAAAAACTTGGATTACTTCTCTCCTTCTTTTGGCCACTTCACCCTCAATTTTTTCCTCAATAGAATCTATTATTGTTTGTTCCTTTCCTTTATCAGGATTTGAATAGAAGCGTCTTCCCACATAAGTGATAGTGAGCAACCTTGGAGGATCATTTCATGGTGAACCACGGTCATTTTCTCTCCTAGCTTCCTTCTAGCTTGGAAGATATTTCCAAATATCTCCTTGTTCCAACTATTCAACTGTCCTTTGATGAATTTCAATTTTCACTGAAAGCGGAACATTTGTGTGCCTCTTTGGGGCTCAAAATAATTCCACAATATTTGAATGTTGTACATAAATTTCAAGTGGGTTAACCAAAATTTCTCAAATCTAAATAGCCTACGGGTAGGGACACCCATCATCTACCAATGACATCATATCAGCCAATTATTCAAGCTTTCCAAGGGGAGAATAGAGGCTCACAGATCTCCACCAACAATGAGAATGGACTCTAGAATAATAAATCGATCTAGGAACATGGATACTTGATTCTCCCCTCCACTCTTGTAATTCCAAGTATAATTAGTTCCACTGATCCACCATGTAAGAGATATTTTCGATGACCATATTCCAATAAACTTGCAAATTATAGCATGATCTTTCAAGTATTGAATTATATCATTGATTCTTTCTGAGGTTATATGGTATTTGGGTATTACCTTCGCTTTGGGAATGTTATTTTTTTGAAATATTGTAACTTCAAAGAATATTATATTTGTATTTTATTATTCCAGAGATGGTACATTCCTCCGATGGGACTTTGTTATGTATCCGGAGATGTTTATTCCTCCCAGAGGTTGTGGTAACTAGGGTTATTAGATCTCCCATGTGAGGTCGGCCCTGATTTAATGGTTTAGGGGTTATTAGACTCTCCTAGTAGAGGTTGGCCCCATTAGGGTAAAAATTCAGTCGGGAACAAGTATAAGTAGAGGAGGTATGTTCCTTACTTATCTCATTCATTCATCCACTTGGGAGTAGTGCACAAGTGAGAGAGAGGTCTGCATAGTAGGAGAAGGAGCTCTAGTCTTGGACTACATCTTGTATTTGGTTGATTATCTATATTGAGGAAAGCTTTGCTGGGTTTACTACCCCATGAGGGTTTCCCAGGGTAAATCTTTGTCTATCTTGTGATTGTGTTTCTTTCAGTGATCTTGCTAGTCAAATTAGGGTAAACTTAACATGGTATTAGAGCTATCCTGAATAGGACATCTTTCACAAGGTGAAAATACCTCTCTCTCCTCCTCCGGTGAAAATTAGGGTTTCTACAAAAGTTGGAATTTTTGGATTCTGATTGCATGGCTGGATAACCCTCCTCAAAATCGAAGTTTTGAGCCCTGGATCGATATTTTTGGTTGGGTAGAACTCCGAGAAAGTCAAACCCTAGTTTTACCAAAAGTGCAGAAAACCAGAAAACCAGAGAACCAGAAAAGTTGCGCACTTGTGCACCAGTGAACCAGAAAAGATGCAAACCTGTGCACCAGAAAACTAGAAATTCTGTTGCAGATCCGGAAGATGAAAAGTTGAATTTTCCAGAAGCAAAACACACCAGAACTTTCAACTCATCCAAGCACATCTCTTGGTAAGTGTGATTTTATCTCTTGAGAAACTTCAATCTCTTTGACCCCTGGATAAGATGGCTCCAAGCACTAAGCTTGAAGACAAGCTAGAGGGTATAGAAAATTTTCGGGCATGGAAATACAGAATTGGTCTCATTCTTGAAGAGAATGATCTTGCCCAATATATCAAGGATGAGGTTGCAGAACCTGAAGAAGATGAAGCCAAAGAGAAGAATAGGAAGGATTTGATTAGGGAAAAGAGAATCATTGCTAATTCTATCAAAGACCACGTGATTCCCCAAGTGGCATCCAAGAAGACTCCAAAGGAAATGTATGATGCCCTTTCCAGAATGTATGAAGGAAAGAACATCAATAGGAAGATGAACCTGAGAGCTCAATTGAAGAGCACCAAGATGAATAAAGGAGAATCTATTCAAGACTATTTCTCAAGGGTTTCCCAGTTCAAGGAACAACTAGATGTTATTGGAGATACCCTTGATGAAGATGAATTAGTCATGACTACTCTAAATGGTCTCACTAGATCTTGGGAGTCTTTCATCCAAACTATGTGTGCCAGAAAAGAAAGTATGAAGTTTGATGTGGTTTGGGAGGATTGCATTCAAGAAGAAGCTATGGTTGCCAATAGAGAAGCCTTGCTCAAAGAATATGACCAAGCCTTGGCCACCCACACCAAGAGAAGAAGGAATCAATCCCACTTCAAGAAGAATAGTTCCAAGGAGTCTCAACCTCCACAAAGACTTCAAAAGAGAAGAGGAACTAATCAAAGAAGAGATTACTCCTCATTTCAATTTTTTACTTGTCACAAAATAGGACACATTGCTAAGGATTGTCCTCTAAAGAAGAAAAAGGGTTTTCACCACAAAAGACATCAAGCTCATCTAGCAGAAGATGATAGTGAAGAAGAAGAGGAGGAAATGCCTCAAAAGAAAAGATCTAAAGTAGAATAAGAAGAAGATGCAGAAGAATATGTTCTATTCTCTGCACTCTCTAGGGCAGTAACACGTGGAGAAGATACATGGCTCATTGATAGTGGTGCTTCAAAGCACATGATGGGTCAAAAGAAGACTCTTTCAAAACTTGAAGAAAAGACTTCTCCACAGAAGGTATCCCTTGGAGATGACTATCAATATCCCATCAAGGGAGTTGGTGAAGCAAGTTACAAGCTTGATTCTGGAACCCCATTGAAGATGAAAGATATCTTATATGTACCAGGTTTGAAGAAGAACTTACTCTCTATCTCTGCTTTGGATAAGAAAGGCTATACGGTTGCATTCATAGATGGGCAAGTACTAATGTGGCCCAAAGGAAAATCAATTGAGGATGCAATTGTTATTGGTGAAGAGGAAGGAGCTCTATACAAACTCAAGGGCCATCCAGAAGCTGCCCTTGTACATGAAGCCACTAGCCCAAATGAGCTATGGCATAGGAGGCTTGCTCACATTAACTACAAATCACTACCTCATGTGAGAAAGGTAGTTATAGGAATTCCAGACTTAAAGATTGATCATGATGGCACATGCAAAGGATGTGCAAAAGGGAATAATATCAAGAACCCATTTCCAAAGAGTGAAACAAAGACTAAGGGTAACTTGGAATTAATTCATTCAGATCTATGTGGACCAATGCCCTCCACTTCTTTGAGTGGATATGAATACTATCTTACATTTATTGATGACTATTCAATAAAGACTTGGATATACTTTCTAAAAGGAAAGAATGAAGTCTTTGGAAAGTTGAAGGAGTTCAAATCCTTGATAGAAAATCATTCAGAAAAGAAGATCAAAATACTCAGGACATATAATGGCAAAGAATATACTTCAAAGGATTTTGAAGACTTTTGTAAAGAAGCTGGAATCAAGAGGGAACTAACCACACCCTACAATCCTCAACAAAATGGTGTTGCAGAAAGAAAGAATAGAACTATTATGGAAGCAGTAAAGACTATGATACATGATCAAGACCTACCTATGTACCTATGGGTTGAAGTAGCTAGGACAACAGTATTTTTGCAGAATAGACTATCTCATAGTGCTCTTGATTTCAAAATTCCAGAAGAAGTGTTCACAGGAAAGAGACCTGAGGTAAGTCACCTCAAGATATTTGGATGCCCAGTATACATTCACATTCCAAAAGAAAAGAGGACCAAGCTAGATCCCTCTGGAAAGAAGGGAATTTTTGTTGGATATTGTGAAGCATCCAAAGCATTCAGAATTTACATCCCAGGTTTTCATCACATGGAAATAATTAGGGATGTGACGTTTGATGAAGAAGCAGCTCTCAAGAGATCTAGGAAGTGTCATTATGAAGAAGTATATGAAGAAGATGCACCTTCCAGAACTATAGAGGTTGTACCCAACCCTAAAGTTGTAACACCAGAAGACCATGACATGTTAGAACCACAAGAACCCCCTATTACAAACATATCAAGAAAGAGAAAGCCAGAATGGGCAAGAGACATTATTCTAGGAGCAGAAAAGTATGGAGCTCCTGAAGGCTCCACCAGAGTGAGCAAGAAACCAAAGTCATTTTCCAACTATATGGCTTTGATGTGTGATCTGGTAGATCAAGAACCCACTAGTTATGAAGAAGCATCTCATAAGAAAGAGTGGGTAGAGGCAATGGCTGAGTAGTACCAGTCAATAATGAAGAATGATGTTTGGGATATAGTTCCCAAACCAAAAGACAAAAGTGTGGTATCCTCCAAATGGATGCACAAAATAAAGCATGCTGCGGATGGTAGCATTGAAAAATATAAGGCGAGGTTTGTGGCCAGAGGATTCTCTCAGAAAGAGAGAATTGACTATGAAGAAACATTTGCATCAGTTGCTAGGTACACTTCCATTAGAACCATCATGGCACTTGCATCCATGATGAAGTGGGAATTACACCAGATGGATGTAAAGACAACTTTCCTAAATGGTGTGATTGAGGAAGAAGTGTACATAGAACAACCACAAGGATTTGAGGTGGAAGATGGAAGAACCCATGTGTGCAAACTGAAGAAGGCTTTGTATGGGTTGAAGCAAGCTCCCAGAGATTGGTATGGACGAATTGATAGTTTCTTGACAAGCTTGGGCTTTACCAAAAGTAAAGTTGATCCTAATCTTTATCTCAAGGTTGTGAATGATGAACCTGTCATATTGTTGCTATATGTGGATGATCTATTTCTGACTGGAAATGAGAAACAGATTATCAAGTGCAAGAAGAAGCCCTCTTCAGAATTTGAGATGAAAGATCTCGGATTGATGCACTACTTCCTAGGTCTGGAAGTATGGCAAGGCCCAGAAGGAATCTTCTCAACCAGGGTAAGTATGTTGTGGAAATCTTGAAAGATTCAATATGTTGGAATGCAAAGCCATGGCCACTCCCATGGATTCCAACTTGAAGTTGTTAGTTGATGACTCTTCAGAGTTAGTGGATGTGACTCTGTACAGACATATTATTGGGTCATTAATGTATCTGACAAATACCAGGCCAGACATATGCTTTGCGGTGAACACCCTGAGTCAGTATCTAGTGGAACCTAGACGAGTTCACCTGATAGCTGCAAAGCATGTGATGAGGTACCTAAAGGGTACGATAGATTTTGGTCTATGTTATCATGGGGATCATGAATTCAGATTGTATGGCTACATAGATGTTGATTGGGCAGGAAGTGTATCAGGCAGGAAGAGTACATCGGGTGGATGTTATTGTCTAAGATCTGCCATGATCTCGTGGTATAGCATGAAGTAGTCTACTATGGCTCTTAGCACAGCTGAAGTGGAATATATAGCTGCTTGCTCTGCTAGTTGTGAAGCGGTATGGCTTCGGAAGTTGTTATCAGGTTTGTTTGACTTAGAGATGGACCCCACTGTGATCCCGTGTGACAACCAGAGTTGTATCAAGATGACAGAGAATCCAATGTTCCATGATAAGTCAAAGCACATAGAAATCCAATATTTCTATATACGGGATATGGTGCAGAAAGGAGCTATCAAGCTCGAGTATGTAAGCATTGCAAGTTGTTGATATATTGACCAAACCTCTGTCTCGAGTAAAGTTTGAGTATTTATGAGACAAGCTTGGTGTTGTTTAGAAGGACCCTCCTCGAAAGGGGGAGTGATATGGTCGATGATGATATTTGGATACTGGTATCGATGTGGATACCTGTATCGATGATGAGATTGCCTATATTGATGGTAAGGTCAATAATAAGGATACCTGTATTGATGAGGATACTGTATCGATGAGGAGGATATTGTATCGATGATATGGATACTTATATCGATGATGAGGTTACCCGTTCCAATGATGAGGTTGATGATGAGGTTACCTATTCCAACAATGAGGTTGATGATGAGGATTACCTGTTCCGACGATGAGGTCGATATAGTGGTACTTAGACTTTGTCTAAGAGGACTATTGGGATTGCATCGTCCTTGGACTCATGTCCTAAAGTGATAAGGACTAATCATCCTGTAAGCTGATTCGAGATTGCATCGTCCCTAGACATGGTGAGATGTCTTAAAGTGATAAGGACTAATCATCCTGTAAGCTGATTCGGGATTGCATCGTCCCTAGACATGGTGAGATGTCTTAAAGTGATAAGGACTCATCATCCTGCAAGCTGATTCGGGATTGCATCGTCCCTAGACATGGTGAGATGTCTTAAAGTGATAAGGACTAATCATCCTGTAAGCTGATTCAAGATTGCATCGTCCCTAGACATGGTGAGATGTCTTAAAGTGATAAGGACTAATCATCCTGTAAGCTGATTCGGGATTGCATCGTCCCTAGACATGGTGAGATGTCTTAAAGTGATAAGGACTAATCATCCTGTAAGCTGATTCGGGATTGCATCGTCCCTAGACATGGTGAGGTGTCTTAAAAGGATAAGGATTAATCATCCTGTAAGTTGATCTGGATTGCATCGTCCATAGACATGAGAGATGTCTTAAATTGAGAGGGATTGATCATCCCGTAAGCAGATCGGGATTGTATCATCCTTGGACCTATGTCCTAAAGTGAGAGGGATTGATCATCCCGTAATAGGATCTTGTGCATTGCAGAGTATGCTACTATGTTGATCTTATTGATCGAGAGGATCCAGATGATCTAGATGACGATGTTGTTGATCGTGATGATCTAGATGATGATGCTGTTGATCGTGATGATCTAGATGACGATGATGTTGATCGTGATGATCTAGATGACGATGTTGTTGATCGTGATGATCTAGATGAAGATGTTGTTGATCGTGATGATCTAGATGACGATGTTGTTGATCGTGGTGGTCTAGATGATGATGATGTTGATCGTGGTGGTCTAGATGACGATGTTGCTGATCATGATGATATAGATGATGATGCTATTGATCATGATGGTCTAGATGACAATGTTGTTGATCGTGATGGTCTGGATGACAATGTTGTTGATCGTGATGGTCTAGATGACGATGTTGTTGATCGTGATGTTCTAGATGATGATGATGTTGATCAATAGATCCAGATGATGAGGTTTTTGATCAATGATGATGATGCTGTAGCTGATCAAGTGCTGCAGAAGATAAAGACTCAATACTGATGATGCTGATGTTCCAGTATTGATTATGTTCCAGTAACTGAATGAGTTACTGATGATGATGTATAAAGAAAGCTTCCAATGATTTATAGATGTATCATGTATCATGTAGTCGATGACTCCTTGCTCCTACAGATGTTGTTATAATATCCTTCTCGTTAAGGGGGAGTGCTGAAATATTGTAACTTCAAAGAATATTATATTTGTATTTTATTATTCTGGAGATGGTAAATTCCTCCGATGGGACTTTGTTATGTATCGAAGATGTTTATTCCTCCCAGAGGTTGTGGTAACTAGGGTTATTAGATCTACCATGCGAGGTCGGCCCTGAGTTAGTGGTTTAGGGGTTATTAGACTCTCCTAGGAGAGGTCGGCCCCATTAGGGTAAAAAGTCAGTTGGGAAACAAGTATAAGTAGAGGAGGTATGTTCCTCACTTATCTCATTCATTCATCCACTTGGAAGTAGCGCACAAGTGAGAGACAGGTCTGCATAGGAGGAGAAGGAGCTCTGGTCTTGGACTACATCTTGTATTTGGTTGATTATCTATATTGAGGAAAGCTTTGCTGGGATTTCTACCCCATGAGGGTTTCCCAAGGTAAATATTTTTCTATCTTGTGATTGTGTTTCTTTCAGTGATCTTGCTAGTCAAATTAGGCTAAACTTAACAAATTTCATGGTATAAACCCCTACCTTTTCTTTTTGACATTTGATCCTTATTCATATGACGAGATTGCTAGATGTTCTGAAGTCCCCTTGACTCCCTTTACTTTATTTTCCAAAGTTGAATTCAAGATCGAGGAACCAATATGCTCCCCCTGTTGGCACACTTGATCAAATTAATTTCAATGGAGTCAGAAGGGGAGAGATTTATTGTCCCCCCCTATGGAATTCATAGTGGTAGCACCGCTTAGAATAAGAGGATCTTCCACTCAAATTTGGGAAAAAAAAAGAGAGCCGAACCCTATAAAGAATCCTTAACCATGAATATCGCATGGCTCATCGTTTCCAGTTTTTCCCAGTTTTCATAAAAATTAAAATATATGAAACAATCATAAATTTCTTTAGCCATACCTTTATTATGCAAACTTCTAAGTCCCTTATCTCCAATATGTCCCAAACTTTGATGCTAATGCACTTACTTATCTATAAGGATTATAGGGGTCCTATCTACTTCTTTGCACACCTTAGGAAGAACAAAAATGTTGCACCCATCAGTCATATGATTCCCAAAATTTTGTACAGTGTTATAATCCTAATTCCCTTTTCGAATACAAATTCTCTTTGAACCATATTGCAATTATACTTTTCAAATATAGTTTGCACACTTATATCACTTATCTAATTCACACATATTAGATTTTGGACAAACTTGTAATATGTAGAACTTTGTAGAGGGTGTTAATCCTTTCATATTTGAGAAACAACTTGACCTTTGAAGTTTTCATGTCCTATGATTTCAGTTTTCAAGGCATCTCCTAAAAGGAATCACCTTCATTATGTTTTTCATATGCACAAAACCACTCTTTGTGAGGAGTCATATGATAAGAAGCACCTGTGTTGGGTGTGGCCTAAGTGGGTACCAATTTTGTTGAAACATGATTTTGAGCTGCGCAGTGGAAAAGCGTAGCAATGGGGAGAGCGCAGCTTGTTGGACATATTCAGTAGCGCAACTATGCTGATGCGCATGACCCACGCAATAACAAATTTTGGTAAGAAGATAGAAGAAAAGGTCAGGCGAGGAAGCGACCTATTTTTGGTAAAGAGTCGGATGAAGGAAGGAGAAAGCGACCTGTTTGGAATAGGGGCGGAAAGCAGTTGAGAAGCTAGGCCACTACGTTAACAAAGACAGGCAGGTAGAAGAGGCAGAAAGAGACAAGCCACGATGTAGTTGTAGCTGTTTTGAGGACTGCAGTTGTCAGAGGAGTGTGCGAGCCACGAGTGGCCCTACAGGACGGCCTGAAGCAGGTGAAGTAAGTTGTCGACAGCGACGGTCAGGCTGGCAGTTAGCCATGCCATGTTTTGGAAACCTAAGGGTTTTGCCTATGAATTGTAAAGATATGACCTATGAGCATGATCTATAAATAAGACAATTTTGCATAGGGAAGGGTTACTCTTCATTTTGGAATACTGTTAGAATTTTGAGCAAAAACCATTGTAAAGGCTCTACAACTGTGTGCGCAGAGACCTATTTGAGGGAGAAGAGAGTCTGCAGCTGAGTGCGTAGACCAAGATCGGTTGTACCCTTCCCAAAAGATCAATATTAACAATCGTTCTTGTGGACGTAGCCTCCATCCGAGGGGTGCACCACGTTAAAGATTGTGTAGTGAGATTGTCTATATGTTCATGCTTTGTTCTATCTGTTTGCTTACTATGTATGTTTGAACTTTCAATTATCAGTTGGTTGGTTAATGCTTTTATATGTATTCGTCGTAGAAGGAGAACGGGAATAATATGTTAAGTGTTTCACGAATGGATGATTGATGAATGTGAGTTGTTCTAAGTAGGTGAATGTATCAGCCATGGCTAGACATGTATGCAAGTAACAAATGGTTATGTACTTATGTTAATGTGTAATATTGGGAGGGCGCAGGACTGATAGCTTGTTTGAGTACACCAAGCATAAGGTTAAATAATCACTAGTAAGAATTAAAGGAATAAGTATCTAGTAAAACCTTAACATGTTGCCGTCGAAGTGGAGGTGCATAAGTTTGTTGCACCGTTCCATCGAATGAGTAAGGTCGACCCGCACGATCCATGGATGCACTGGGTGCGTAGCTTTCCAGTTAAAGAAGTATCAACCCACGACAAGGACAGTTGTCGTGCGGCCCTTAGTCGCAGCATGAGTCCATAACGTGCTGTGCAGTGGGTTTGTCCCCTCAACTCATCACCTTGCTGTAGAAACCTGGTTTTGCAACACCCCCATAGCTTCGCCTCGGGTGAGACCTCGGCCTGCGTGCAGGTTGTTGCCGAAAGGGCCGGTGAAAAGGGGTTTTATTGGTTAAATCTAAAACCGCAAATAACTTGGGTCTACATTAGAAAACCTCTAGAGCAGTTACTTACGCCAACAAATGGTTCCGTTGTCGCACTAAGAATCCGTGATGGGTTAAGGAAGTAATGAACGACGACGAATATCAGTTCCCAGAAGGCTCTGACAATTGGCATCCCGAAAAGAAAGAGATCTGGGATTGGTGTGACAAGACCGTGAAAGATTTTGCAAAGAAAGAGAACAGACACCCACGTCTATCTAACGTAGCATGGCTGAACAGATATTTGTGGTGAGATATTCACGAGATATTCTGGGCTTCATTCGGAAACGAGCTGCACGCATGGATCTCGCATCTTGCAAAGAAGAAAACCTATTTTCAAGGGGGAGTACCCACAGAGTGGACTCCAGAGCTCACAGCGCAACTCAAAGCAATAGACAGCCCATTGTCGCGAGCAGTCGACTTCTGGGTTGATAGCATACTTGAAGGATTTGTAACAGAATTTGCTGTATACACACTGAAGTCCTACAATCAAGCTAAAGCATATTTTTTTGAAGGATTCAGAGGTAAGTACCTGCACAATATTAGTTTATATATTAAAATGCTTTTAGCTGAAAAAGGCGTTTTAAGGATGCAGTAATACTTTTTGAGCCAGCCATGGTCAATAGCATTTTTAGTGATTCTGACGAAGAGACACATAATCTGAGAAGTGGAAAGAGATATAAGTTTAATAAAGAAAAGAATCTCGGAGGACCTGGACTCCGCGTAAATATTGAAATCCCATGTGACCTTAACAATCAGACCGCGCTGCCATCAACCACCATCCACCCTATTACACCTTGGAATCCGTCGGTTGCAAAAATCGCGCCACCCCTAGTCAAAGCCCACCGGCTGCGAGAGTAGCGCAACCCACCCCGCGGAACGTTGATACTGCGCACATTATAGGAGTAGATACTCAGGCTAGTCTGACTTAGACTATTCCAGTTCAGAATAGCCAATCTCGGAACATCCCACAGAATACCACTAGTCTGAATATTCCCTTTATTTTCTCCGCACAGATAGTCAGCACTACTCAGAGCGCTGCACAACCAGGAAGGAGAATGACAGATAATGATATAAAACTACCGATATTCAAAGGAACGGGTCTAGAAGACCCTGATGAGCACTGGTTTCATTGTGAAGTCGTATGGAGTGTCAAGCAGATCCAGGATGATGTTGTGAAGAGAGCGCAGCTCATCACCACTTTCTGAGACTGAGCCTTACATTGGTTTATGAAATATTCTCAGGAACAGCCAAGAACCCTAATAGAAATTAAGGTTGTGCTCGCCACAGAGTTTAAAAAGCCAAAATTAGAGTCACAGTGCATAACAGAATTAAAGGAAATCAAGCAGAAGCCTACTGAAACGGTCTAGGAATTTGACCAAAAATTTAAGACACAATTGGATCAAGTGAGCTTTGAGATAGCTCCACAATAGCATAAGGAATGGTTCATCACTGTGATGTTACCCCATATCAAACAACCATTGATGCAGCAGAAGGTTGCGTCGTAGGCAGAGGCCTTTGAGATCGTAATGAAGCTGGAGGCTTCGCCAATTGGTGAGACTAGTTCTGGGATGTCTAAGATCTAGAACCAGTTGACTACCTTGATGTTAGAATTGCAAGGTATGAAAAATGGAAAGGAGCAAAGATATGAACACAGACACGAAGTTTGGTGCACAGGATGTAAAGGAGAGGGCCACACCAGAGAACATTGCCCTCTATTTCAAGATTATCTTGATAGTGGCGCACCAAACCCAATGAATATGAATCATAATCAGGCACCATGGTGTGAAATCTACAGAAGCAGAGGACACAGGCCTGAGGACTGTTACCTCATCCAGAAATATGTAAAAACACCTAAGAGCTTGTACTGTAATTTCTGTAAATCAGTTGGACATGACGAATCCAACTGCCGGGCATATGAGCTCATCAACGAAAGGAAGCGAGATATGGAAATGATGCGAGGTGTTGGAATGTACTGTGTCCAAGAGGAAAATCAGCTGAAACAAGAAAATGCTCCCTATGATCAGGGAGGATATTGAGGCCGTGGTGGTGGATATCGCGGGAGAGGAAGAGGCCCGACGCAGGGAAGAGGCCACAGCTAGGTAATCTGTTATAACTGTGGATAGCCCGATCAGATTGTACGAACCCATGCACTACATGCAATTATTCTAAATCATTTGAGCATGTTATTGAATATTGTCCTGTGCTAGAGGTAGAAATGCAGAAACGAAGAAGGACAGAACCACCGAATCCTAACATTCAGTTGATCGCAGCAGAGAGAAGAAATGCAGATCCAAGTGTAAATGTGGTGACGTGTAGTGGTGCAGATATAGGAAGAGATGAAGGCGCAGAAGCTTCGACTTCCAGAGTGCATGATCCTAGACAGAATCCAGGTGAGCCAGTATGGATTAGAAAAGCCCCTGGAAAAGCACCGGGTCTAGATTTACAGAAAAATAAGGGAGCATTTACAGAAGTGCGGGATATGCTCAGAGAATCAACACCTGAGTTCACGAGAATCCCGCTGCGCAACGAAACACCGCATGTAGAAGATATGTCAGCGGCATACGATCAGCAGAGCGCTGAGGCAGACACAGGTACTTCTGTTGCGCAGTTCCTACGCAGCTATATGAAGTTATTAAAGAGCATAGATGCTTTCACAGAATTTGAAAAGCTATTAAGGCAGTATGAGCCAAACAGTGAGAAAGGAGCTGCCCATGGCGCAGTCCATAACATTAGGAGTCCTAAAAGAACAGGAAGGGAAATGAGACTCACTGTGCAAATTGGAGACTACGATATGGATGAGATCATTCTTGATCTTGGATCCGAAGTAAATTTCTTGACCAAGCAAACATGGCATCAGATGGGAAAACCAAAGTTATAGTGGTCACCTCTACAGTTAAGAATGGCTAACCAAGGGATAGCTATACCCTTGGGGAGATTACCAAACACAATTGTCGACATTGATGGAGTGCGCAGCTATGCCGATTTTGAAGTAATTGAAATCGTGGATGACAACCATCCTTATCTAGCACTGCTGGGTATCGATTGGGCAATGAGTAACTCTGCCATTATTGATTTAAAAACTATGAAAATGATATTTGAAGGCAATGATATTAGGGTCATCGCACTATTGGACCCTTCGCAGGGTGAATGATATGTTGAACCGATTCATGAGGAATCTAGAGCCCAAGACTTGGACCGTATTTACAAAATGACAGCTAATGTTGCTGATTATATTAATCCAACTGCGGATGGAACACTCAGTTGGTGTTGCGACAGCTCTTGTGTCTCAGACTCTGATGCAGGTTTGGAAAACTGGAAAAGCAGATTACATGAAGTATCTGCCAGGAAATGCGAGCGGATCACAAAGTCACTCCACTGGATTGGAAAAGAGGTAACTCCAATCCCTACCTATGATGGTTTATCTAATGTTTATTGTTTTATCAAAGAATATACTGTAGCAGTTGTGGATGAAATCGCGTCGCAGCATTAGACATGGCCCTGTGCGGGATACCTGCCAGATGGTGGGCTGCGCATAAGAAGACACTGACCACATGGGATTAGTGCATAATTAAGATGCAAATTCGGTTTGTTGATAAGGTTACCTTATCATTCAAGAAATACAATGGACAGACGGATCCAAGAGAGCATATTCGGGTCTGTTCAGAAGCATGGAGGGAAAGACCACAGACAGAATGGGTGCATCTGTTTGTGCACACATTGGAGGAACCGATTCCAAAAAAGTGGTACCTAGACCTGGAGCTGCGCAGAGGCACAGTGGATTGGTCTTCCCTAACTGCCAGTTTCCAGCAAGATTTCATTTTCGAAGATGAACATCCGAGTATTAATGATGCTCTGCAAGTTATTAAGAAAAAAATATTCAGCTCAGATTATACACAAGGAAACATGACACTCGAAGAATTCTTTGGGGCAGAACGCATACCTATGCTACTACAGCCAGAATGGGAGGAGTAGCTAGAACATGCTCTTGATTGTTATCACATCTATGCAGAACCCAAGGAAAAAGCAGATAGTGATGAGGAGGACCCGCACAATATACAAATACTTGAGTCAAAGGGCTCGCGCAAGGTAGAAGGACCTCCGCTGGAAATTCCAGATATGAGCGGACCTGTGAAAACAAGAAAAGTGAACATTAGCACGAGTGAAGAGCTAAGGTTCGCAGCTATTGGGGATTATTGGGATGAAGATATAATTGAGGAGGTCGCGGGTATATTACAGGAATATCAAGAACTATTCCCGACCAAGTTCACAGAGATGAAAGGTATCTTGGGAGACTTAGGAGTGATGAAAATCCCTCTTAAGCCTGGCGTGAAGCCTGTGAAACAAAGACCATATAGACTGAACCCACGCAACAAAGAACAAGTTAAGGTAGAACTCGATAAGATTATTGATGCAGGGATCATTGAGCGAGTTGAAGAATCCGAGTGGACAAGCCCGATGGTTATACAGGATAAGAAAATGAAGGGTGAGATCAGAATTTGTGTGGATCTTAGGAAACCGAATGACGCTTCGATGCATGACCCATTTCCTACTACTTTTATCGATGAAGTGCTAGACAATGTTGGAGGGAATGAGGCGTATTCTTTTACTGATGGATTCTCTGGATATCATCAGATCAAGATTGATCCAGTAGATAGGCACAAAACTACTTTTGCTACAGAATGGGGATCGTTCCAGTACATAGTGATGCCTTTTGGGCTGAAGAACGCACCTACCATATTTTCTAGAGTGGTAGTCGCCGCATTCAAGGACTTCATACACAAGTTCTTAGAGGTTTATTTTGATGCTTGGACCATTTTCGGATTACTAAAGAACCATGCCGTGAACCTCAGGATGATGCTAGAAAAATGTAGACAGCATCAAATCTCGTTAAATCTGAAGAATTGTGTCTTCTGTGTGCCCTATGGAATTCTGTTGGGACACATTGTGTGCAAACAGGGCTTGATGGTAGACGCTGCTAAGATCGCAGTCATTGTAAACTTGCCTAAACCCAACTCAGTTAAGTAGTTGCACACTACACTGGGGCATACCGGTTATTACAGGAAGTTCATAAAAGGGTATGCGCAGATAACCGCAGCTATGGAAAAGTTGTTGAAGAAAGATGTACCATTCAGTTGGAATGAGGACTGTGAGAAAGGCTTTGACAAATTGAAAGAGAAAATGGTCACTGCGTCGATCCTAGTTTTCCTAGACTGGGAGAAGTCATTTCACGTCCATGTGGATGCCTCATGCATAGCATTGGGCATTGTTCTTGCTCAACCAGGAGAGGGAGGTATTGATCATCCCATTGCATTTTCTAGTAGAAATTTTTCTTCTGCCGAGAAAAATTACACCACTACTGAAAGAGAAGGACTTGCCATGGTCTACGCGCTGCAAAAATTCAGACATTACTTGCTTGGTGCGCATTTCTCCATGTTCATGGACCATTCTGCTTTAAAATACTTGGTCAACAAGCCAGTGTTAGGGGGGCGCATATGCCGATGGTTACTACTCTTTCAGGAGTATGATTTTGAAATTGTTGTTAAGCCAGGCAAGTTGAATTTGGGACCTGATCATCTGTCAAGAATTGAGTTAGGAGAGGAACCTATGAATCTGGAGGACAATCTGCCTGACGCGCAGCTGTTTGCTATACAAGTTTTCGATGATTATTATAAGGACATCATTGACTTTCTAACTACTGGGTTTGCACCCACAGAGTTCACTACGCAACAAAAGAAGCAACTCATCGTGCGCGCAGCAGACTTCACCATAATCGCAGGTCAGCTGTACAAGTTGGGACCGGATGAAGTACTGCACATATGTGTATTAGAACATGAGAAACCATTCATATTGGCAGAGGCACATTCAGGATTCGCAGGATGCCATTACGCAGGAAGAGCTACCGCACAGAAGATATTGCGTGCAGGTCTATGGTGGCCTACAATTCATAAAGACGCGAAGGAACATTGTCAGAGTTGCGATGTGTGTCAAAGGACAGGAAAGCTGTCGTGCAGGGATGAAATGCCACTAAACCCACAGTTAACTTTGCAGGCATTTGAGAAATGGGCTATTGATTTTGTGGGTCCTATCAACCCACCAGGGAAGAGAACTGGTGCGAGGTTCATTATTACCGCAACTGATTACCTCACCAGATGGGTAGAAGCAAAGCCAGTAAAAGACTGTAGTGCAGCTACAGCTGCAGAGTTTATCTATGAGAACATCCTGACAAGGTTCGGATGCCCAAAGATTTTGATGAGTGATCAGGGCACTCACTTTTTGAACAGAACTATTGAAGCGTTGACCAAATAATTCTACATTCACCATCAGCGCAGCACGCCATATCATCCATAGGCGAATGGAACTGTTGAAGCATTTAACAAAGTGCTGGAGAATGTGCTCACCAAGATATGCAATGTTAATCGGGACGATTGGGACCTGCGCATCCCCTCGGTATTGTGGGCATACAGGACTACATGCAAGAAACTGATTGGCCATACCCCTTTCAGGTTGGCCTATGGATAAGAGCCAATAATGTCGATGGAATACATCATTCCCAGCTTAAGAATAACTGCGTATACCGGCATGGCAGAAATCACATCGCTTGAGGAAAGACTGCTACACTTGGTTTGTCTAGAAGAAGATTGTTTCGTTGCAGGTTTCCACCAACAAGTACAAAAGGAACGTGAAAAAGCATGGCATGACTGCCACATCAAGAACAAGTGCTTCCAGGTAGGTGATCTAGTCCTCCTGTACGATAACAAGTTTATGAAGTCTCCTAGAAAATTTAAGATGCATTGGCTTGGTCCCTATACGGTAATGCATGTTACTAACGGTGGCGCAGTTCAGTTAACCACTTTAGCTGGAGACCCCTTACCCAGTTTGATAAATGGAAGTAGACTAAAGATTTACCGCGATAACCCTGATTAGCAAAGTCCTGTATGATCCAAGGAGGTGTACTGCTTAGCACTTCTGAAGCTGCAAGGCAAAATAAAATAAAAAAAAAATTAATAGGGACAGGAATAGTTGCACTGAGATGAATAGTGCAATTGAAGGCGCGCAACACAGGAAAACATAAGCATGGGAAATACATGCCGTAAACTCAACACTGACCGCAGGTCAGGACAAGAAAAGATGACCGCAACAGTTGTCAGCAGGGCATTAAACCGTTAATCAAAAGCATGCCGCTAGCCAGATCACGCATTTATGGAAAACCCTATCCAGTCAGGCATCGTAAAGGCTGAACTGACCGGGGTCATAACAGGATCCGCTCGACGGATTTCGCAATTAAAGTTTAACCGGCTGTAAGACAACCTGGCACTGCCAGCCTACCCCGCCAATTAAAGAAAGTATACATGACACAACATAAAGAACGACAGAAAGAGATCAATGACCTGGAGGAATCTAATCCCACGGTACTGGCACCTAATGCCTAATCTAATCATTCCCCGTGCATTCAATATCGGATTAGACGCAGATATCGACGAGATTTGCTAAAGTTACTGCAACATTTATTTCCCGGGTGATTCATTAACAGTTGTAACATCCGGGCATGCCCTATAAATACCCATACACTTGTCCTTATGGAAAGTTACCGTGAAATTCAAATTTTAACAAGTGTGAAGAGCTTAAGAGTCGAAGTAGCAAGATTACTGATTTTTGTTGCGTTTATGTCGCACAAACTTAGAAGAGATCTTGGGTGCATTCAAACGTTCTGGCATAAGCGGAGTCATGAAGCCTCCACAGAGGAAAGCCTCAGCAGAGAAGCTGGCCCCATCTCAGAGCTCGAAGCCGAGCCAACCGAAGCAACCACAAAAGAAGGATAAGTAGCCGATGGCAGCGCCGCAGAAACCAGAGGCACCAACTACTCCAAAGCAAGTTCCAGAAGGAAACCCACCTCCACCAGTATGGGTTATTCCTGAGTACGTCAGCCCTAAGAAGGCTGATGCCCCGGTGTTGCAACTGAAAAAGAACCCACGATATGAAGTTCCGATGCCGCCAATACCGAAGCGCGTGAAACATAGGGATAATCTACTAGGAAGGATCATGGAATGCAAGTGGATTGATTTCAATCTGCAGGATGCCGAGCGATTTCCTCATCTGCAGGTTCATCAATATATGTGTAGTGTCGACAATCCGACCACAAACAAGCCAGAGATTGTGCCTATGGATTGGGCAGTGCCGCTACACCAGACCGGCCTGCTTAACCTATTGTGCATCCCACATTTTGGGCGCAACAAGGAATATAAAGTTGTGGTACGTACCCTACTTTCTTGCATGCACTAGGGATATATCTGGTTAGATTTCAAAGTCAATATTACTGTGGATATTATCGCTAGGATCACAGGGTTGAGCAAGAAGGGTGTCGACCCTTCCAAAGAGTTTGTGGGCAAGAAAGATGATCAAGAACTCGCTGCAAACATCAAGAGCACATTTAATTTGTCCAAAGGAACCAGGGGGTATGAAACAAACCCCATTCCAATTAGACCTCTACGGTTCGCAATTCAATTGCTGGTAGGACGACTTCTATGGAAATACAGACCTGCAGAGGTATCAGCTTCAGTTGTTGCCTTAGCTGCAAAAGCTATGGATGGCCATGAATACAATTGGGCAAAATTCTTGTTGAATGAGTTATTACTGGACATTGAGGATGTCCAGGATAAGGGGCTTCCCTTTTACTTTAATTGGCTACTAGTCCTCATCGCCTTTGTGGGATGGAGAGAACCCAACTATCAGTGCGGCCTACCAGTAGCGTAGGATGATTGCCGCGCAGTGCGGTTTGCAAACCTGTGGTCCTCTACCACTCCGGAGAAGCAGCGGGTTAATAACCTACAATTCTTCACTTTCCTCGAGCAGCTGTGCACTGTGATTGAGAAGACCCCACGCATCACAAGAGAAGTGACCACCTAGTATAAACCGTTCTTACTTTTTGAAGCCGGGCTTCATTCAATTTTTATTCAGCCGCGCCTGAATGCAGAAAAATGGTTTGAGGGCCAATATCAGTTAGGCGTCCCAATGATTGAGCTCATTATTGAGGAATGGCCTGTTGAATGGAAAGAACATGCCTCAGAATTACTCATTACTCCATCAGACGAAGAAGAAGAAGAAGACTGCAAAGAGTATGTGGAAGTTCAAAGTGCTTCGACTTCGAAGCCTGTGCAGGAAGCAGGTGGAACAACAAAAGAGCCACAAGTTGGCGACAAGAGGAAAGAGCCGGGCACTGGAAGCCCCGAGAAGTCGCCGCAGAAGAAGAAGGTTAAGGCCAAGAAACAACCATTGGACAGAATCTTTCACGATGATGACTATGAGATGATAGCATCACGGACAACTGCGCACCTAGAAGATTTCTTTGGCTTTACGGGAAGACAGGAAGAGCCCGATCAGGTGCAATTCCACGACAGCATTGACAAACTAACCAGTTTGGTCTTGAGGATGGAGCAAGTCCACTACGACGGAAACTGTGAGACGGTTGCAGCAGTTGGAGCTAAACATAGCCATGATTCCAGACGAAGGGTTGCACTATTTGCGCACCCAGATTTCCCATGAGATGCATGAGCGGGACATCATTTCACATAATCAGCGCCTACAACATGAAGAAAATTATCGAATAATATAAGCAGAGTGTGAGAACAAAGAAAGAGAGCTTCAACGCATGCAAGCAACAAAGCGCAGGATTAGAGGAGCAGTTTCCGTTGTCTGCGCGAAGCTCCTCACAGTCGAAGAAGAGCTAGAGATAGAAGCAACCATCTTACAGATAGGTGTTGTTGTGACCAATTTACAGGAACAGATGAGGAACCTGGAGATCTCCCACACAGATGAAGTGGAAAGGATCAAGGCTACCCACCAAGCATAAATAGCTGAGCTAGCAGCACGGCAACCAGTAGACACACAGAGGAAAGAAGAAGAAACAAGAGCAAAAGCAATAAGGGCTTCACCATAGAGTATCTGCACTACAGTAGCGTAGTGCCATATTTTGGCAAATGATGTCTCCATTGTATGGAGCATACTATAAGAAAGTCCAGAGCTGCAAAGTATCCACAAAGAAAGAAAAGAAAAGTGACAAGAATTGGATGCCACAGACGTGTCCATGAAGGACTTGCCGATCCATCAGAAAAGGGCGGCCTTCGAGCAGACCAAGGCATTAAGGAGGGAACTCGAGGCCTTAAGGATGAAGGAGGCTGAAACCTCTGCAAGAGTGCAGCCACTAATGGAAGAAGCACTCACCTTGACCGATGACATTGAAACAAAACTACAAGAACTTCGGACATCGGAAAATCATATCAAGGAAGAAACTTCAGAACCTGCTTCACAGGAAAGGCTTGGCAAAGTAAAGGAATGCGAGCAGGAAGTGAAATAGGTAGTTGCACAGCTGAGCAAGACAGTTGAAGAATTCACTGCGCGGGAAGGAATTCCAAAAGAAGCACAGACGGAGCAACTGGACTAGAGTGGCTCGGGACGAGCCACAAGTAAGTGTTAGGGGCCTGTTGGGCGTGGCCCAAGTGGGTACCAATTTTGTCGAAACATGATTTTGAGTTGCGCAGTGGAAAAGCACAACAATGGGGAGAGCGCAGCTTGTTGGACATATTCAGCAGCGTAGCTATGCTGATGTGCAGGACTCGTGCAGCAGCAAATTTTGGTAAGAAGATAGAAGGAAAGGTCGGGCGAGGAAGCGACCTATTTTTGGTAAAGAGCCGGACGAAGGAAGGAGAAAGCGACCTGTTTGGAATAGGGGCGGCAAGCAGTTGAGAAGCTAGGCCACTACGTTGACAGAGACAGGCAGGAGGAAGAGGTAGAAAGAGACAGGCCACGATGCAGTTGTAACTATTTTGAGGACTGCGACTGTCAGAGGAGCGTGCGAGCCACGAGTGGCCCTGTAGGACGGCCTGAAGCAGGCGAAGTAAGCTGTTGATAGCGACAGTCAGGATGGCAGTTATCCATGCAATGTTTTGGAAACGTAAGGGTTTTGCTTATGAATTGTAAAGACATGACCTACGGGCATGATCTATAAATAAGGCAATTTTGCATAGGGAAGGGTTACTCTTCATTTTAGAATACTGTTAGACTTTTGAGCAAAAACCATTGTAAAGGCTCTGTAGCTGTGTGCGCAGAGACCTATCTGAGGGAGAAGAGAGTCTGCAGCTAAGTGTGCAGACCGGTCGGTTTTACCCTTCCCAAAAGATCAATATTAACAACCGTTCTTGTGGACGTAGCCTCCATCCGGGGGGTGAACCACGTTAAATATTGTGTAGTGAGATTGTCTATATGTTCATGCTTTGTTCTATCTGTTTGCTTACTATGTATGTTTGAACTTTCAATTATCAATTGGTTGGTTAATGCTTTTATATGTATTCACCGTAGAAGGAGAATGGGGATAATATGTTAAGTGTTTCACGAATGGATGATTGATGAATGTGAGCTGTTCTAAGTAGGTGAATGTATCAGCGGTGGCTAGACATGTATGCAAGTAACGAATGGTTATGTACTTATGTTAATGTGTAATATTGGGAGGGCGCAGGACTGATAGCTTGTTTGAGTACACCAAGCATAAGGTTAAATAATCACTGGTAAGAATTAAAGGAATAAGTACCAAGTAAACCCTTAACACGTTGCCGTCGAAGTGAAGGTGCATAAGTCTGTTGCACTGTTCCATTGAACGAGTAAGGTCGACCCATGCGATCCATGGATGCGCTGGGTGCGCAAATTGCCAGTTAAAGAAGTATCAACCCGTGACGAGGACAGTCGTCGCGCGGCCCTCAGTTGCAACACGAGTCCATAGCGTGCTGCGTAGTGGGTTTGTCCCGTCAACTCATCACCTTACTGTAGAAACCTGATTCTGCAGCACCCCCATAGCTTCGCCTTGGGTGAGACCTCAACCTGCGCGTAGGTTGTTTCCGAAAGGGCCGGTGAAAAGGGGCTTTGTTGGTTAAGTCTAAAACCGCAAAGAACCCGGGTCTACATTAGAAAACCTCTAGATCAGTTACTTACGCCAACAACATGAGTCAATCAATTATAGATCATGATCTGAATGTGGGCTTGTAGATCATATGTATACAACATCTCTTTCCTTGGAAGGGGAATCATTTGTTACCTTACTTATATCAATATTATTATATTTGTAATCTTTCTTCAAATTCCCAACTTATTGCATTTCCATCATTTCCTTGTAAATTTCCTAAGTGAATTTGTTCTCCCTCATTGCTTTGGCCTATCCCTAGACTTATTTTGTTTTCCATATTAAGAACAACCTCTCACAACAAGGCATTTTTTTTTTATAACAATAATGAAACATCCTCCTAAAACTTTAATGTATATTGAATAATAATACCAATGGATACAATTAGATTCTTCCATGAATTTGGGAAAGAACTTAACAAATTATTTCACTTATTATTTTAGACATGTATTAATATCAACGAAGTCTAATTAACTTACCATGGTGTGAAAATCATTAATATGCTCGATCATTGGTCTTTGTCATTCATTCATAGGGGTACATCTTATTTCAAAGAAATAATGTGTTTCCTAGGTACTTTAACTAATACAAGGCCCCTAACTTCTCCTAAGACAACAACTCTAGTTCCACTGAAGGTGTAGTTAGATTGCATCCTTCACCTTCCTATCCATATTTCTTATTCTTATTTTCCCATACCCTTGGGCTAGTTTCTAGACACAACAACCCACTAATCTTTGTTTACAACAAGATCTTCCATCTTCACCTTCCATAACTTGAATATTTTTCCATTATATTTTTCTATCATAGTCCTTGAACTAATCACCATTTTTATTCACACAAGTTTCACACATGTATATCTCCCACTCAATAATATGTTTATCATCAATCCAATATAACCTTTGTCTTCAAATAATGAGCTAAATCATTGCAACAAAATCATCTCCTTGAAGAATAACTTTTCTTTGATACCAACTGAAGTGTTTGATAAACCAATTCGAGAAATACAATTCTAAGGAAATATCGAAATATAAAGAAACAATGACATATATACACAATATACATAAATATTTACCATAAAAACCATTAATTGGGAAAATCAACAAACTCAAAGACTTGCGTCTTTGGCATTGTCTCATGATATTAACAAACCAATTTACAATACAATATATAAGCATTATGAAAACTTATTCATTGCTAATCTGCCCAGAAGCATTAGAATAATGGATATAAAACCATGGGATAAAACCACCCAAAACCATAAATATACCTATAATAGCCTCTACAAAATAAGGGGTTAACCTAAAGGGATATTGTCACCAAATTCTCCAACGAAGGTCACGACCCTAATGCATGAAAAAATACGCTGTGGTGCACATTCTATACTTACAAATAATCTAAATATCCAACATATAAGACAATCCTTCATATGGCTCTCCTTTATGAACGTACGTGTGTGTGTGACAATATTACATTTGGTGTTGAAATTCAATGCTTGAAGTGAAATGTAATGAAAACAATTGTTCTTAGCATTGAAAACCAATTAAAAAATGGGAATCCATGACTTTGTTCTATTTTTGGCCTTGACAAGTGTCTCTTAAGTGATGTTGGTTACCTAATGTTTCTTAAGTGACTTCCCTAACATCTCTTAAGCGAAGTTTGTAACGTCTTTTAAGAGACGTCAATTTAGCATGTATTGATTTTTTTGGTATAGTTTGGAAATGAATGTGAATTGGATTTCTCTTAAGTGACATGGCATTTTCTTTTAATTCACAACGATGATTATTCTATACTTATGACATGGATAAAAATGATTATTCTATGGCTTATGGCTTAATTTGTAGTTAAGTAGCAAGGAAGGAATCTTCACTAAGTGGCCATTGAAATATTTGCAAAAGTCATCGATGTGGAATATTTTCGAGTACTTGACGTTGGAAAGATTGATGTTTTTCAGAGATGGCCTAATGGATCAATGATCGTGTATTTGTGGACATTGACTTCAAAACTTAAATATATTGTATTATTTGACTTTTATCAATTTTATATACTAATAATATTTGTGTAGTTCAAAGTATATATGTTTATACTTGATTTTAGATCTCTATATAAATTGAATATCTTTATATTATATTTGAACCAATATTGCACAGTGACATAACTATACAAATTTATGGTATTTTAAAATTATTCACTTCATATAGTTATATTGAATAATAATGAAGAATAAAACTAAAATGAATATAACACAAATGCGATTACAAAATATACTACTTGCATAGTGCTTTATAATGCGACTAAATATACGAGTGACTAAATAAACTACTAAATGTACTACCAAATGGTAACAATTAATGACAAAAAAATTAACATTTGAGTAGTACATTTACTAGTTTAATTATGAAAAAATAAACGACTAAATGTACTACCAAATAGCGACAATTAATGACCAAATAAACGACCAAATAGTGACAATTAAGGACCAAATAAATGATTAAATATACTACTATTTGATGAAGCAATTCAAGCAATTAACAACTAAGTGATAAACGACTAATTTGATTGGGTGATAGAAGACTGCTAATTTGTTACTAATGGTTGCCACCTCAAATTTAGTTGTTTATCTCCAAATTTTAGTCACTAATTACCCATTTTGTACCAGTGTCTGCCAGCATGATAAGATAATTGCACCCATATCCTCAATCAAAGGCTAGATCACTTAGAAAGGTTATTTGTGGTCACTTGAGGACTCATCTATGGTTCTTGAGTTCTATAAGCTTCATTTAGGTTATAATACTCATTTTTCCTATCCCAATCACAGTCAAGGCTATGGAAACCATACTTGGTGCTCAAAACATCCAAATGGTGCCCATATACTGATCAGGAGGCCAAAGATCCCCTAGAAAGGTGGACTTTGTGGTGGTTTTAGGTCTTATCAATGTCCCTTATCCTCTAGAAGATTCATTTAGGTTCCAAGGATCGATTTTCATCTTTCTCAATAATGGTCAAGGTATTGAGACCCATAACTAGTACTAAAAACCGCTAAATGGCACCTTTATCCCCACTCCAAGATGAAATACCCCCTAGATAGGTTTTTTCTAGTGGTTCAATTCCTCTTCTATGTCCTTGTGCCCTATAATATTAAGATACTAAGGCCCAAGTTCCCTCCCATTACCATGGTCATGGCCCTTAGACCCATCATGGGTAATTGAAACCTCACAGTGACACCCATGTCCCTAACTAGAGGCCAAATATGATCCCCTAAATAGGTATTTTGTGGTGGGTTTATGCATTGCTCATAATTATGGAGCCAAAGAAGCTTCCTTTAGGCCATAAGTCATAGTTTTTGTCTGTTAACCATGGTCATGGACCTAAGACACATCCATTATGCTCAAAATATCCTCATGGAACCCATCCTCACTTTAGGACCAAAGACCTCATAGAGAAATCTTGTGTGATAGTTAGAGGGTTGATTCACGGAACATGGTCCGTGTTAAATTGAAACACGACAAATCTATTGAACAAGATAATCAATTACAAGAGATGCATAAAGAATAATATGTGTAAACTGTGCAAAAGACTTGCAGCAGTGCTCTATTGAACTCAGAAGTAGAATACAATATAATGTGCAGTCACAATGAATGAATGATTCGAATTATCCAAGGAGGTCATTCGAATAGTCTGCATGGAATAGCTTGGCTCCACTAGGAGTCATCATCATCATATCAGTGGAGTGTCATCAATGCACAAGTAACCATCAACCATGTGTCAAGCTGAGTCTAACTGAATGTAGTAGGTGTAACTAATGAATGGATCACTAATGTAGTGAAGGAGAATCCAAGGAGGGTGCATGAGGAGCTAATTTCCGTCAGAATAGTCAACCAAGTCTCTCTAGAGGTCCATCAGAGTGTTTTAGAGAGTTAACTAGTCAATCTGTCCTCAAATCAAGGGAGAGATCCACAAATCAAGCAACTAACTGAGTGTGACACTAGTGGTAGGTGAGAGAGGGCGCATTTCACATGTGGTAGGTGAAAAGAGGGCGCATCACTGACTAGGAGGGTTGGAACTAACCAGAAAGAAGCTCCTAGGGCTAGTATACTGGGGACTAGGTGTTGGAGGACACCATACTGATGACTGGGATGCATGTAATTGCATGCATGCATGCATGCATAATGCATGTAAAATGCATGCAAAATGCATGCTAACATAAAAATGATGGTGAAATATCCTAACAGTACGCAAAAGCTTCCCTTATGGCATATGGGTTAAATTTCCTCCCTCAATTGTGGTAAAGGCCCCAAGACCCATCCTTAGAGCCAAAGCCTCCTAATGGCATGCAAATCTCCAATTGGAGAACAATAATCCTCTAAAGAGGTCATGTGTGTTGCTTGTAGACCTTATTAAGGGATCCTGATATGTACAAGCTTACATTAAAGCTTAATTCCTTAGATTCCTTATACAACCATTTTCAAGTCCTTAAATAACTGTCATCCTCAGTGCTCAAAACCTTAAAATGACACCCATAACCAAATTTGTAGTCCAAATATCCCCTTAAGAGGTATTGTTTGGTGGTTTGAGCCCTTCTTGATGTCCCTTAAGATTTATAATATTACTTTAGGGACCAAGGAATACATTTCATATAATGAGCATGGTTAATCTCCCATGACCTATCTCTTGTGCTTGAAACCTCTAAATGGCATTGATGCTCGAAATTGGAGGCCAAATATAACCTAGATGTAACTTACATGGTTGTTCAAGGACTTGATCATGGTACTTAGGGTATAGAAGGATTATTTAGAGATTAAGTCCTATGGTTTCCTTCCTTCACTAGAGTGAAGTCCCTAAAACCCATTCATAATGATAAAAAACCTCATAATGACACTAAAATCCCCACTCATAGACCAAAGATCCCCTAAAGGTCATGTGTGATGGTATCATGAATTGTTAAAGGAACTTGAACCATTTAGGATTTATTTCATGAGTAAGGAATTAATTTCCTATGTCAACTATGGAAAATTCCATGTGACCCACCATTGGTGCTCAAAACCTCTTGATGATGCTCATATTTCCACTTGGAGGCTAAAAATACCATATAGAGATTATGTGTGGTAGTTTGAGTCCAGCTTGTTTCAATGGATATTGTGCCCTAAAATATTCATTTAGGACGTAATGTCCTAATTTACTCCCCCATACATTATCAAGGCCCAACCACACATCCTTTGTATTGAACAAATCCTAATAGAACCCATAACCACATTTAGAGCAAAAGGATCCACTATATAGGTTTTTTTTTGTGATGAATCGAGGCCTTATTTATCTCCCTTGAGATTTATAATATTTCTTTAGGGCATAAGGCCCCAGTTTCCTCCCCTAACCATGTTCAATTCCCAAGTAACCATCCATGATATTAATATCCTAATCGTACCCATAGCATCACTCAAAGGACAAATATACTAGAGGGGTGTATGTGGGGTAATTTGATATAGTGTTGATGGTTCTTAAGCACTAATTCAGGGCTTAAGACCCATCCTTTGTGTAAAAAATATACTAAATACATGTATGTCCTATTTCTTGTTGGGTGGTTCAAAATAGGATACACATTGGCCATTAATCCTTGCAAATTATCTTTTGGAAATTGAAACAACGAGCACCATTTATTACTTTTCGAGAACAAGGTATGGTTTGTAGGGCCTTCAACATGTTTGGGAAAGGAATCTTGGTCCTTAGGACCTAAAGGAATATGTTTTTCATATGGGTCCAATAAAAATTCCTTAAACCAACACAAATGACATCCCAAGGGGATTCTTCACCTTCGAGTGTGCATATTGGCACCATGATAATTTTTTTGAGAACTAGGTATTGATCTTGAGACCTAGACAAAGGCTAGGTGGTGAAATGTTGGAATTAGGTATAAAATTTAGCTTCTAAATCTCACAGTGCTTGAACAATGCCTCAATACACCACATAATGTGACCTTTCCATTGGATATTAAACCTTTGAGTGGCTATCAGGAACCATTATATAAGGATTTCAACACTAAGAATGGGTCATGGGACCCTAGTTATGATGAAGTCTGAAACATAAGGCTTAGTACCTAAGTAAGATTCTAAGCATCCACCTTTAAGAACAACGCCTCAAGCCATCACACTTGAACTCTCGAGAGTATCCCTTTCCTATTTGTTCGAATATGGACTCCTTTTTCAAGTTTTGAGCACTAACTATGGTTCTCAATTCCTTTCCATGGTCAAGGGAGGAAAATTTAGCCTTATGTTATAAATATAGCTTCTAAGGCTTGAAGGCCATGAATGAGCCTCAAAACACCACATATGACCTCTCTTGCAGATTTGTGAAACCCGTGAGAGGATATGGGATCCATTAAAATGTTTTTAGCAATTGAAATGGGTCATGTGGCCCTAGATAGGATCGAGAAAAGAAAATCATTCCTTAGGACCTAAAGGAACCTATGCTAAGCATATAAGGCCAAGAACATCACCTCAATCCACCACACATCATCCCTTGAAGGTATCCTTATCTTTCAAGGAGTTATGTGGGAACAATTAGTAGTTTTTTATTAATTTAGGTACAAGTGTTGATGTCTTAGCCATGTTCAGTGGATGAAGCTTAGGAATTAGATACTAAAGTTAGCTTTTAGGACTCAAGGTCCATGAATGAGAACTCAAACCACCATATACAACTACTCAAGGGGATTTGTGGCGTTCAATTGGAAATATGGGAACTATTACAAATTTTTGAGCTCTAGGTATGGGTCGTGTCCCCCTTTACATAGTTAGGGCCAGAAACATGGGCCATAGACCCCATGAAAGATTCTAGGAATCCATGATAATAGTAATGTGTAAAAGAAGCTTATAATCACCACAATGCATAATGACACCTCAAGGAATTGCACATGACCTCTTGATGGTATCTTTGGATTTGAATGGGGATATGTGCACCATTCAGAGGATTTTAACATTAGGTATTGGTATAAGGGCACTAGACATTGTAGAGGGATAAAATCAAGGTCATGGGATATTAAGGAAATAAGGGATGATATTATGGGAAATACATTTTTTAAATAAATTTATGAGTTACATATCATGCATGTGATATATAACTCAATGATGAGTTACATATCATGCACATGATATATAAATCATCAATGAGTTACATATCCTACACATGTTTTTCTATGTTATTTTTAAAATTAAATATCAACCCCCCCCCTCTGCGCAATTTCATTGTTACAGACTCGATTCGATAGAAACCATGACTATGAACATGAGCGGTGATTTAGTGGATGATTACCATCACCATTTCCCTCTATAGATCTCTCTCAATAGGTATATTTCCATTGGCAATTCTATTTACATGATTCACCTGATTCCGTGTATCAATATAACATCATGCATAAAACTGGTAAACAATATTTTGAAGGATGACTTTTAAATATTGGTAACCAATATTGATCTTGTTTTGAATTCAATATCTATCCCAATTGATTCCTTATTCTTCTTAGACACGTTGCCTTTATCCTTTGAGAATATATTTAGTTAAACCCTCAAGCCCTCAAATTTTCTCTATTCCCACTTCCTCTTCATCTGCAACATGAATTATTTAAAAAATTTCCCAATTGCAAGACAATTTTAGCACCTTAACAAAATATCATTGTAGTCTAATATTTGATTGAATTTTCATTTTCCCCATTCTATCTCCATCTTCTATGGAATTCATTCAAAAAGGTCCATTTCCATAATAATTTTGGTAGATTTTATTTATACTCTAGATAGTGTGTTATGTTCACCTCCAAATCAATGAATGGACCTGAAAGTCATTGCCTATTTCCTTTAGGGCATATTTATTCCAAAGATCCATAGGGATTCCATGTGACTTAAACCATATAATGTGTGAAGCCTTTTTTTCCTTCCTAGGATCTAAACATGGAAACTACAGGTTCTTTAGATGTAGAAATGAAGGACCCCATAACCATTTCCCTCCTATAATTTTTAAATCATGGAATTTTGAGTAAAAGCCAAAATATAGCTAGCCCCAAGTGAGGATTTGAACTTTGAAGTATACCTAATAAGCCCCATCCAAACATTCTCCATCCAAAATTGCAAGGGTACTTTGAGGGAAATTGTTCCAATGAAATGCTCTATTAGGGATCTTGTATTTAGGGCTAGGATTTCCTCCATAGAAATATCTCTCATAATAAAAGCTTGATCATCTCATTCTTAACCTTTTAATTTCCTCATACTAATTGGCATTAACTGCTATGTCTTGTTTCTTTTGTCATTTTTTTCCAATTTTCATATCGAGTATTTAAGGATAGGGCCTCAAGGCCCTTGTTTGACATGCATTGAACCTAAACCCATACCCCAACAGATGCCAGAAAGCTATTTAGTGATGTTAAATATCCCCTATTTCTATTTAGAGATTATAAAGTTTAAGGATAAATATTTAGTGATGTGCCCCTTGTCCCCTAGGGTCATTGAGTTGTATGGGATATGCCCAAATCTATTATATTTTCCCTTGTCTTTGTCTAGATTGCTCCCTATATGGAGAGAATTAACCACTTTCTATTGTTCGATGAGCTCGTCCCTAGACCTATAAATTGATTTGAGGAGTTCATATTTTTGTTCCTATGAGTAGTCCACCAAATTTTCCTCCTCCATGATGCACATCAACAATTAACATATTATTGCAGTAAAAATTAAACAAAAACACCCATGTTAAGGACCACAAGTATCGAGATTCATGCTAAAAACCTTCTATTTGTTCCAATATCCCCACTTATAAGAAAAATATCTCATATAGAGATTACTTGTGGTGCTTCAAGGCCTTGTTCATAACACCTAAGGCATATAAGTTTCCTTTACAACTGAAGGATAACTTTTCTTCCTTCGACCATGGCCATGATCCTCTAACCCATACCTACTGCTCAAAACCTCCTAGTGAAACTTACATCCATTCTTGAAGGCCAAATATCACCTAGATATAATTCATGTGATGGTTGAGGGCCTCATTCATGTGCCCTAGAAATATCCTCTCCTAATACAAGTTCAACCCTCTCTTTCTTATCCCTAATTTCCTCACACTCATTGACATTAAATGCTTATATGTCAAGTTTCTTTTGACATTTTTTCTAGTTTTGATATGAATTATTTAAGGATAGGTCATCAATGCCTTTGTTTGACATGCAATGAACCTAACCCCATCCAACACATGCTAGGAAGTTATTTAATGATGTGAAGTCCTCTATATTGTTGTTTAGAGCTTATAAATTTGAAGGATAAATATTCATCAATGTGCCCCTTGTACCCTAGGGTTATTGAGTGATAGGGGATAAGCCCAAATCTTTTTTTTTTCCTTGGAAAAAGTCGTAATTTTATTTCATTAATGAACAAAATTACATTCTGCACATGTAATAGAATCTCAGAGATCCCTACATTGTCAACATATACTGTCCATATGACTGTCCAAACAGTCCTCCTATTCCGAGTACATATGACAGTCATAGATGAATATGACTGTCTATTGTCCCATACAATCAAATCTGTGTTATTGTCTGACCAAACAGACCTCCTAAATGACATATATCACAAAACTGTCTAAAAAAAAAGTAGGTGACCCAATCAGCAGAAATATAATATTCTGTCCATACAGCTCGAGTATGTAATAACATAAGCAACACAGTGTTAAAATGTTGTTCTAATTCTCCATACGGTCCACAATGTCCCCAAAGAAAGGCCTGTGTATATAGTTGTAGATGCCTTCAGTGGAATGTATCGTGATCCTCCATGTGCCAAAAGGCATAGATTGATTTGTCGCTTCTTTAGATAGCAGGTCAGCCATCCCATTTCGCTCCCTGTAGACATGTGTGAATGTAATACAGTTAAAAGCCTGCTTTAACCTTAATACCTCCTCCAAAATTGGTAAGAGAACCATCACATGACATTGTGTAAGCTCCTTGGCCCATTCAATAACTATCAGAGAGTCTCCAAAAATCTGGAGTGTTAAACAACCTTGTTCAAGTGCGAAAAGCATCAGTAGCTTAAGTGACATAAGTTCAGCATAGTTATTTGAACCACTCCCCAAACCAGCCATTATATGAAAATAATGGGACTCCGATTTGTGAAGAACGCCACCTCCACCACACACCGATTGGTGGTTAATAGATGAACCATCAAAATAAGCCCACGGCATGGATTTATCAATTAATTCCATGATCACAGGTCTGATGCTAATCGCTTTGATAGGTGGCTTGTAATGTAGTATAACAGCCACAGCTTGTGCCACTACCTGCTCCAAAGGGACCCGACAATCCTGAAATATGATCTTGTTTCATGTGATCCAGATGCCCCAGGCGAGAATACAGGGGACAGCCCGAAACGTTGAATGTTTGTGATATGTCCACCACAGTTGAAAGGTGTCAAGAAAGTCCACTCCCCACCAACTCACATTGAGCACCAGTTGTTTGCAGATGTCGGCCCACACAGCTTGTGTAAACCGACAGTGAACAAAAATATGTGTATTTGTCTCTTCCGCTTCCCCACAAAGAGGACAGAACCCCGGGCCCTGAGTGAATCGCTTCTGCAGAATGTCCCATGTCGGTGCCTTATTTTCCAATATAGCCCAGGAGAGTATTTTTGCTTTCCCCGGGCACTTTAGTGTCCACAGATGTTTCCACCACCACACCAAATCCCTGTTATGTATATTCACATTCAGCTGAATATATCCGTGTTTAGGGGTGTATTTACCAGATGGATGGTGTTCCCAGATAAGTTCATCAATCTGATTAGTTAGGCGAATGTTAGTGTACCTTAAGTTCCGAATATATTCCTCCCAATCTCCAAGCAAGTCATCTGGAATCTCAAGACGCTGTGCAGAGATCCACCCCTGTTGCCATAGAGTGGATGATCCCGGTTGTTCAATATCAGCTAGAAAGTGACAACCTCTAGCTGCCAGAAAATTCCTTAAGGCCACAGGAAGGACATGTCTACCCCTACAACCCACCCAAGGATCCAGTCCAATACGAGTGAATCTCCCATTGCCAATTCTCCACACTAATCCAGACCCAATCAGATGAAAATGCTGCACCACTGCTTTCCAGACCAACGAGCAATTTGCCCGCGTCTTATTGCCCTGCCTAATCCATTCGAGAAGAGTTAATGGAGCAATGTATTTATGGTATACCACTCTAGTCCAGAGACTCTGAGTTTGTATGATACGCCATGCCACCTTGGCCCCCAAGGCTTTAGCAAAAAGGAAAATATTCTTTAGGCCCCAGCCTCCCAGTGCTTTGGGGACCGCAATCATATCCCATCTGACCCACACCAAAGCACGGTTATCACCCTTACCCTTCCAAAGAAAGGCAAAACACAGCCGCCTGATCTGCTCCAAGACTCCTTTGGGAATCCAAGCGAATGACATCCAATACACTGGAATCGCTTCCAAAACTGATTTAACCAAAACCATCCTCCCTGCCCTCGAAAGCCATTTGTGACTCCATCCACGAAGTCGCTGTTCTAATTTAGCAATTAGCCAGTGCCAATCTGCTTTCAAATATGCATTAGGTTTCAAGTGAAAGCCAAGGTACTTTAAACCAGCATCAAAATCAAAAGTCCTGTAGGATAGTCTCATAGCCATTCTGTGAATCTCCATCTCTGTTAAAAGCGAGCATGTGATCGTTGATTTATCAATGTTCACTAACATACCCGTTGCATCTTGCAGCAAATTGAGACCTTCAACTACCTTGTCAATATCCTGTCTCGAGCCATCACAAAATATCAGGATGTCATCAACGAAAAGGAGATGTGTAATATACAATACCTGAGAAATGGATATGCCACGAAAAGAACCATCAGCTTTTGCTTTCAATATAAATCGACTGAGGCCTTCAGCAACAAGGAGAAATAACAGCGGTGACAGTGGGCATCCTTGTCGTAGGCCCCTACCAGCGTGAAAGAATGGACTAGCAGAACCATTTATCAGGACAACAAAGCTCACCGTGGTGATGCAGGCCATAATCCATCGTATAAATTCATAGCAGAAGCCCAGGTGTGTTAGAAGCATCCGGATATAGAGCCAACTAACCCGATCAAATGCTTTGGAGAGATCAATTTTGATCACAACACCCTTCTGTTTCTGCACCTTCATAGTGTGTATTCCTTCCTGTGCAACTCCAATGGCCTCGTGGATTTGACGGCCTTCCAAGAACCCAAACTGTTCACTAGAAATATTCTGAGACAGGATAATCTTGAGTCTCCTCGCCATAACCTTTGAGATAATCTTATAGATGCAGTTGCAGAGAGAAATAGGTCTGAATTCATCAAAGCTTTTAGGCTTGTCCGATTTAGGAATGAGAGCTAAAAAGGTCGTATTGAAGGGACCATGTACAAATCCAGCCTTTCTAGATTCTTCCACCACATTCAATAGTTCTTATCCGATCAAATCAAAGAAACCCAAGAAAAATTCTATATGCCACCCATCGGGCCCCGGACTCTTATCTTTCTGGAAGGAGTGCATAACCTGCGAGAGCTCATCCGGCAACACCTCCGCCATTAACATAATGTTCTCCTCCTCTCCCACAAATCGAGGGAAGAGCTGAGCCATCCGAATAACCTCAGCGATAGAGGCCCCAGGTTGTGCAGTGAATAAGTCTCCAAAGTGTCGTACCCCCATATCAGCCAAACCATCAAAGCTGGAGACCTGTTCCCCTTCAGTAGAGGACAGTTCCCAAATAGAGTTAGTGTCTTTTCTCCCCTTTGCATAGGCTTGAAAAAATTTTGTGTTCTCGTCCCCACACTGTAGCCAGAGCGCCCTGCTTTTCATTCTCCACATCTCTTCTCTCTCACACAGAATCATATTTCTGCAGCATTCCCACTCCAACAGCTCACCTTTCTGCACTTCATCCAGATAACCCAAGCCCCTGCAGTGTAGTAGTCGATCAATATTCAGCTCAGCATCCCTCAGCTTCTGATCATCTTTCCCTCGTTTTTCAGAGGCCCAGAGAATGGTGGCCTCTTTTATTCGCTTGAGATTGAGTTGAAAGTGTACTCCCGCATGCTCCAGAGACTCCGGTGGTCGATGAACCCACTGAGCCTGTACTAATTTAAGAAAATCCTCCTCCTTCAACCAGCTAGGATTGAATTTGAATGGGCTAGGGGGTTTTTCTCTACCACCTCTTAATTCCAGAAGGATTGGGCAGTGGTCTGAAACCCCCCCTGTCCCAACCCATTGCTTGACCACATCAACTCCCAGAGCCAACACATCAGTCACCAGAAACCTATCCAGCCTCTTAGCCACCCGTTGATCCCCTGTTCTCTTATTCCTCCATGTAGGGGTTAACCTGGTAGGTAGTATGTCAAGAAGGTCCTTCCTTGCAAAGGCTTGTATAAAGTAATTTGCTAGTGGATCCGGAGCAGCCCGAGGCCCCCAAACTTCAGAAGTCCCCAGTGTAAGGTTGAAATCCCCACCCAAAATTACATCCCTTCCAGCAAAGATGTCCATACTAAACAAAGAGTCCCAGAATCCAACCCTATTTAAATAGGGCCCATAGATATTGAGAACTGTGATCCTCCTCCCCATCGCTGCATCCCATACTTCCAACCCAATACCAGAGGGAATGCCCCAAGAGCAATCATATTTGCAGCTCTTCATCTTCCACCCTGTGGCCAGCCCTCCAGAGCGTCCACGAGCATCCACACCAACAAACTTCCACCCAGGTAGCAATAGTTCCAATGCCCGAACAACCTCCTCACTGCCACCCAAAGTTTCTTGTAACAGTAGAACATCCGGTTGATTTAAATCCACCAACCTCCGAAGTGACGATTTTTTAATGGGACTCGCCAACCCACGACAGTTGAAAGACAATAATTTCATATGAAACCCCCTTCCTGGGTTTTCGCTGCTCTAAGTGCCCACTCGATAGAGGATTGTGTACCCATAACTAAATCAACTTTTGCCCGCTCTTGAGCTATTGACAAATGAGATTTTCGGCCCCGCCCTTTCCCCCCAACACTAAGAGCCACTTCAGAAAGTCCCTTACCCCCCGAGCCATCAGCAGTGATCACCCTATTTCGGAGAGCATATCGGATACTACGTCCAGAGCTGGGAGAGTGTTTAGTAGAAACAATGGTCGGTGTGTATACACTATCCGTTACAGAACAAGGAGCAACAGGACAAATAGCAGATCTGACCGGAGGAAATGTCCCAAGACAACCATCCCCCAAAACAATAGGGTCATTAAGTAAAGAAACAACAGAGGATAAGTGATGAGACAAACCCGAGTTGTTCGAAGATGAGCCCCGACGGATAGTTAACTGCTCCTATAGTTTCCTGGAGGCAGCCCGCGTCAATGGTGTCGTGGTACCCATATTTTCCCCTACTTCAACCGATTCCTTGCTCCCAAGGACATCCAAACCAATGTTCGCCAGTGTTACCGAATGTTTCATGGATCCCTGCTACCCACTCAGTGCGTCGGGTACCACCAGAGAATGTTCTGCCCAGTTGCCAAATGGAGGCTCGATAGTTTCATCTCCCATCGCCAATGTGCTCACCACCTTCTCAGTGCAATCAGCAGCTTCTGCCACGACCTTCGGTCTGCTACCCCTAAATGATAATGGGTAACAGGCAACCAAGTGTCCATAAGTGTGACAGCGGTGGCACCTAAACGGCACACCCACATAGTCCAGGATTTGAACGAATGCCCCATCCTTTGTTTGAACATTGATCTCAGCCGTTAACCCCAGTCGAAGATCGATGTTAACCAAAATCTTTGCCACTGTCTAAATGCCTGTGTCAATATGTGAGTAATCAGAGCATACATAGTCTCCAAGGTAGTTCCCAATCGCTGCAAACCGTGTTTCATTCCATAGGTGCATGGGAAACCCAGGAAGCTTCACCCATAGTGGTTCTTTGTCAATTTTCTCCTGTTTGGAATCGAAGAAAGGAGACCAACGTTTTAGGATAATAGGGACGCCCAACATTGACCAATGTCGGCGTAAGACTGCATCAACCTCCCCAATATTCGACAGGATGAAGGAGAACCATCCTTTCGTTAAAACCCGAACTATAGGTGCAGTAGCCACGATGTCTTTCCACTGCTCGGCTGCCCATCGCTGGAGGGAACCTTGTCCAAGTCTCTTACCACGGACATGTCCAACCACTGCAATTTTTGTGAAATCCTCTACCTCCTCAATCGAGACATCCACTCCCAGCACAAGCTTATCCTTCCTCTTCCGTTCCTTGACCTTTTTAGCAGTGTTTTTGTGTGAATCTGCCTTCGTAGAAACCCCTGCTCGAGGAGCTAGCAGGGATGCATCTACAGGTAGAGTATCTCCACCACCAGTAGCTCCTACTATATGTCCACTGGAAGAGTAACCCAATCCTCCGCTACCCTGTCCCCTGTCATCAGAATCACAAAATTCCACTGACCTAACCAAATTCCCAACGGATAAGGTGTCCAAACCGCCACCCTGGTCCTTCCTCCGTCTGCCACTTCCAGTCAGTGTATCAATCCCCTCCACACGTAAGGCATCCGAGCAGGTTGGGAAGTTTGTGAAAGTCCCCAATTGTGGTTGTAGTGTCCGCCCTAAAAGGCCTGCCAAGTCTGGCCGGTCATCCGAGGGCCCAGGAAAAAACCCTGCCCCCCTGCCTGTCAAGAGTGATCCAGTTGATGCCCTCGACCCAGAGGCCGCAGCATTGAAAGTTCCAAGATCGAAAATCCCTCTGGCACATTCTCCATCCGAGGTGTAGTCCACCTCCTGCTCATAACTGCTCGTCATATCGCCCCAGATCAACAGGGCTGACATGATAGAAACCCCAGATCCCAATCCCCAATCCACCGTACAAAATTCCCACTATCGTCACCACCCAATCCACCGATATCCCCAATCTACTCCGAATAGCCACGGCCACAACAAGGGTTCATATCCACCTACAATCCCCGTCAGTATTCCACCCAACTCCAAAAATCAGTCAAAGATCCGCAATGCCAGCCAATTTATTGAATGCCCAGATCTCTAGAATCAGAAACCCAGTATGCCAATCTGCCGACGTTCACACACATATCCTGAAAACCCAAGGTTCTTGGATCTCATCTTTCGATCCACAGTTATACCAACGTTTTCAACGATCAACTACCGTAATCTTGGAGCTCTCCTTCTTCATCTGTCAAGGGTCTGGGCGTTATTGATAGAGATCATCTGCATATGACCTACGCAGTATTTTGTCTCGTGATCACGCTCCACAGCATCTTCCTCCACAATGGATATCAGGTTGAAGGCCGTCCAACGCACTCAGATTCCCTCCAGTATTCACCAACATTGCTGCAAAACGTACTCCTTCGATGCGCTTTCTTGGAGCTCCGATTCCAGTTTTCGGATATATGTATTCTATGCCCGGATAAGCCCAAATCTATTATCTTTTCCATTTCCTTTCTCTATATCTTTCGATATATGAAGAGAGATAATCACTTTCCATTGTTCAATGAGCTCATCCCTAGACCTAAAAATTGATTTAAGGAGTTCCTCTTTCCCTTCCTATGAGTAGTCCACCAATTCTTCCTCCTCCATGATTCTCATTAGCAATTAATGTCTTTTATTTACATAGAAAACTAAAAAAAATAGCTATGTTAAGGACCGCGAGACCTAAACTTCATGTTGGAAACCTTATGTTTGTCTTGATATCCCCACTTATAAGACAAATATCTCATATATAAGTTACAAGTGGTGGTTAAAGGCATTGTCCGTCATGATTAAGCCATATAATCTACCTTTATGAACCAAGGATAAATTCCCTTACTTCTACAATGAACATCACCATATAACCAATACCTAGTGCTCAAAACCCCTTCGTGGCACTTACATCCATTCTTGAAGGACAAAAATCCCCTACATATAAATCATGTGGTCGATTAGGGCCTCATTCACGCATCCCAAAAATAAATTCTCCTAATACAAGCTTGACCCTTTCCTTCTTAACCCTAGTGTCCTCATACTCATTGACATTAAAATCTATGGAATCTCTTTTGACATTTTTTCCAATTTTCTCAGAAGCTAGATTTAAGGCCTAAGATCTATTTTTCTCAACAGGGGTACCATGTCCAAAGCCCTAACACCCATACCTATTGCTCAGAATGTCCTATTAATTCCCATATCTCCACTTAGAGGTGAAAGGCCCCTTAGAACTTGGTCTTCCATAGTGGTTTAAGGTCTTGTTCATGGCATTGAAGCCATAACAACTACCATTATGTCTTAAGACTCTACTTTACACCCCAAAACTAAACTTGTTTAAACTTATAATGGCACTAAAATCGCAAGTTGGATGCCAAATAACCTTTACACAAATAAAAATGTTGTGAATATTCTATGCATAAAGTAGTAAATGATACTTTGAATGTGGATATAATTTTTTTTCGAAGGGAAAATTGTTTCTAAATTTCTATTAATTAATATTTAAACATGAATGAATTCATTATACTAAAATTATTTGATCAAGATTTTAAAGAAATATAAACTATGTAGGATTTATGTTATAACTTATGGGAATTTATTTATATTTAATGATGAGAAGTATTAGAGTTGAAATTTGTTATTTATATGTTTTTAACTATTTCTTATTGGAGTTTTTTTTATGGTAGATATGGATTGCAATGTTGAGATTTTGAGAGAAATTGCAATAGTTAAAGCTATGAGCAATGTGTTTAGGGTTATAGGCTCAATTCAGTGCTCTCTTGTAGAAAAAAATGATGTAATAATAGACACATTAAGGAAATCTAATGGATATTTGTATAGTATTTCTTCTAACTTAGAGAGAAAACACTAAGAATATGTTGATGACTTGGAGCATTATGCAAGGCAAAAATTAACGATAAGAAAGGATGACATATTTTCCTTGTTTAGAGTCCCTATAATAAGGAAATCCCAAACACCAACCATCTATTGAGGGGTTTACCTAACAACCATTCACTGATCATTGGATGGATAGGTGGTACTATTGGCTCTCCAACAACTTTCCCCTGATTTTGCAAAATAAAGGGGGCTCCATTAGAATTTTATAAACACTTAGTTTTTTTTTTTCATTTGCTTGCTTGATTTGGTGATTTCATGGCTTCCTTTTCTTCATCTTTCACTCTTTGTGTTATTTGTTTTTTGGCTTGGTTTTCATGCAATAAGATTTCAGTGATTCGAGCGATCTATATCGTGTTGTTTTTTTGGCTTTCTTAATGATAAACAATGCTTTCATATCCTCACTCATTTTTTGATTTCCACGCATTGATGAATTTTTGGGTTTTCTAGTGGATTGGGATAAATTATTTAAATTCTCAATTTTGAGATGATTGATCTATGCCTTAGAATATCACATATTAAAGAATTGAATCATACCTTTAGGTTTGATTTTGACTCTCAAGCAATCCAATGAATTTTACAAGCCTTCATATTTTAAAGTAAAGCTGTAAAGGCAAGATGAGTGTGGGTGCTCCAAAAAAAATCTAGAGATTCCAAGAGAACAAGAGGCTTCAAGCCCTCTCCAGAATTGTTGTAATCTTCTGTTGTTTTTTAACAATAAAATGATGCTACCATTGTCCCATGAATGTTTCCCTTCAAAAATTTTACCATATAAATTCTGTGTCTCATTGTGTGATTGTTGTGGAGACAATAGAGTCTCCAGCATGAAAGAATTGAGGTAGCGATCAAAGATCATCGCACCCCTTGCCTCTTTGGAGGAGCGTTGAATTATGGCCAAGCTTCCCAAATGAATTTTTTGGAGGACAACGCCCCTTGGCTCATTGCAGAGAGGGATGGCATATGCGTGACATTTGGGCATTGTCGTCACGTGAAATCTAAGGTTTAAGATATCGACGTTTATGAAGAGGTATGCTTTCAAACATGCCTTGAAAAAGGTGCATATTAATAGTTAAAGGTGGACGTGTTATGTTATAAAGTATATACTTTTAAAGGAGTTCATAAGTTTGATGATATTTGAGGGGTGGATCGTGCATCTAGGTAATCACTATATGTTCTTTTAATATTGAAAAGAAGAAAAAGGGAAAAATAAAAAAAGATTTTAGAAGGTGTACATATCATGCTTAAAGGATTGGTTAAAGGTATAAGTTTAAGGCATATGTTGTTTTATGAGCTTAACCTTTTATTTTACTTTGCTTTCCAATTAAATCTTGTAATATTTGATCCATGGTTTCAAAAGCTTGTGTTTTATAAGCTTTGGTTCAGATGGTTGTGAAAAATGGCAAGGCATAGAATGTCAAGTTCGAGGTAGAGGCATTCAGGCGTTGGATGTGATTGATGTAAAGAGTTGGTTGTTAAGTAGTGACATGATTATGTAGCAGTAGTAGTTGAATGTGGAGGAGTTCAAGAAGCATTTGGTTAAGAAATGCATGTAGCGTGAGAGATGTGGGAAATGAAACCAATTAATGTTTCATAGCATCATTGTTCAAGTATGTGATTTGTTTTGTGAATGTAAATTATTATATCTAAATGGGTATATGATTCTAAGACTTGGTTAGGTCTGCGTACCCATGATCTATTAGGCCACACATAATAGATTTAGGTAGACTAAAGAGGGGTGGGGGCCATGAAAGTGTTGGTGTGTCCGTGAATTGAATGTAATGGAGCCTATTTAAAGGCTTGGTGAACTCCATTGTAAATGGGCTTGGAGGTGATTAGTGAAGGCTCACTTGGTTGGATTGGCTGCATTTGGTCGAAGTTTTGAATGTAGTGTTCAAGGTGGAGCACTGAAGGTGTTGTTTTGCAATTTCAAGTGTCATTGTATGACCTAATGGTACCTAGGCAATTCATAGATGATGTTTGATTCCTTGATGGTGAGCCAAGGATCAATAGGTTGGATCAGTTGGCTAGGACGTTCAAGATGAAGGATCTAGGAGAAGCAAAAACAAATCTTGGGCATGGAAATACACAGATATGGGACAAAGGTAAGCTTTCTTAAGGTTTATGTCCTAGTAAGTAAGGAAGAAAGGGTTATATGTCTCGTGTATCGTATGCTTGTTTGATGTATGCGGTGAGATAGTCTGATTTTTCACATGCAGTTTGTGTTGTTAGTGGATACATGAAAAATCCAGTTGGAGCAGTGAAATGGGTGCTTCAGTATCCCAATGCAATTACTTCCACAAACACAGGATGCATTTTTTCATTTGACATAAATGATGGCCCATCATGCCAAATTTGTTGTTGGTGTTGACCAGGTAGAGAAATCCTTTACTCATTGGGAAAGACCATCATTTCCATTTCAGGAAAGTCTGTCATCTCCAAGACTATCTTCCCATACTTGCACATCATGTGTACATATATGTTATTTATTTCTAGGACATTTTTCCCATGATGATTTTTATCACCAATTAAGTACATGGTTTTAAATAATGATTTTGTTCAAAATGTTTTGTTTTTGTTCTTATGGTTCATAGATATAATATAGTTTTATCATCTTTAGATTTTTTTAAACTTGTAGTTGTTTACTCATTCTCCACTAGGGGAGAATGCTAGTACTCCCTCGACTGGCGAGACATTTGTGCCTGGGTTCATGGACAAACTTCAAACAAATGTATATGTTTCAACATGTGACATCAATATCCCATGCTAGTTATTTAATGAATGCATGTCTATAACTATTTTAGCACTCAATGTTTGCAGGTTGCGCTAGAGGAGAATATTGTTGCACCCCCGACTAGAGAGACATAATTACCTAAGATCATAGGAACAACTTAGACATAGGTATATATTACAACATGTTACATTATTATTTCATGTTAGTTTATTAATGAATGCATGTCCTTAACTATTTGAGAACTCATTGATTGTAGGCCATGTCAGGAGAGTCTAGCCCGCCACATGCAATTTCCTCTCCACATAGGTGAACCACATTTGCTAGACATGTCTATATTAGATGGTCCACTCCTCAAAAGAAACAGGGTGGGGATGGCCATGGAGATACACAGAGAGATGTAATGCATCTAGCGTTAAATTATAGTTGTTGATTTAAAACCTCCATTTCATTGTACATGGTGTACTATTTTTTTAATGCTCATTCTTGTGTTTATGGTCCACTCCTCAAAAGAAAGAGGGTGGGGATGGATATGGATATACACAGAGAGATGCAATGCATATAACGTTAAATTACAGTTGTTGATTTAAAAATTCCATTTCATTGTACATGGTGTATTGTTTTTTTAATGCTCATTCTTGCGTGTTTATAGTCCTCGCTTGGAGATCCCTCTATACAAGACTTAACCAGGATTTTCATAGAAGCAATTGTTATCATATATTCAATGGAAACATCTCACACCGAGGTAAATATTTCAACATTTCTACACAATGTATTGATGCGTTAGATCTTTAATTCATTCAGATACATCCAATTATTTTGAAACACTTGGTTGCTATAGCCATTGCCAATAGGAGTGCCTGGTCTCTCTAGTTCAGTTGTGGCTACCATTGAGCTTGATGTTCATCAAACAAATCCATCTCCTACCCAAGGAGACCAATCTCCTTGTCTGGGGTAACTTTTTGTGGTAAGACATGTTCATAGTATATATGAATCTATAACATGCATGTTTATAATTGGTGAATTAAATGCTAGGCTTTCTTTCATTTGTGAAGAGTGTGATTTCATAGAAGAGTTCGTTGAGAAGGAGGAGACCACATGAACCCATATCTTGTATGGATCTGGTGAGTGCTTGATATAAATTATTGATTTGTAAATGATTTTTTTGAGTTTTCTTTACTGCAAATGGAATCAGGCAAATAGCTGATAAAAAAAATGTTCTTTGAATTTTAGCCTCAAGAGATCAACACTGATCCTAGACATAAGCATGCTTGAACTACATTAGGTAAATACAAGAGGAAGATGAATTTTTTATCATATATGTTCTTAGGGGCACCACATGTCTTTCCATGTATATTGTATTTTAAGGCTATTGACATATCAATATTCTATGTATATTGGCAACCACACGCCATGTATATTGTATTTTGGAGTAACAGTCAATGCCAAGTTTCATATATGCTCAACTTTCAAGTTGTTGAATTGTGTAATGCCAATAACAAAGGTGCATACATGCAGTTAAATCACAATTGCAATACAAATAATTTTATAAGATCTAAGAAAGATAAACCTTACATGTACATTTTAAGTAAAAGTGATTACAAAGATAATTCCAACTTCTTGTGAGGTTGTAGTTTTTATGTGTTTAGATTTCATTTACTAATGTCTTTCGTATTAGGGGAATTTTATTTTGAATATGATTTGAAGGTTTGATCATGTGTATTGTGGTGTACCATTTATGGATCTAGTGTGGAGAAGTGGTAGTCCTTAGTCACTTGTGTTCATTCATGAGCAACTAGATCTCTATTAACAAACTAGTATTGGATTATATGTATGGATTTACCATCTCCATATAGTAATATGTTGGGCTTTCCAAGAAGCTTGAAAATTTCAAATATGCATTTCAATCATGTTCTTAACTCAAAATTTTTGAAGGAAAGAAGAATGTCAATAAAATCCTTCCAAGAATTTGGTTCATGTGAAACTTCAGAATCCTAACTTGTATGTATTGCTTTCTCCAATTTTGACTCAAGGTTGAAGGTTCATTTACAATTGCATTGGGATTTTCATTAGGTTCCACTTGAAAAGCTACTATGTATTGAAAATTAAAACCATTGGACATTGATTATATAATGGTGCTCATATCGTTCATCATGACTCAGGAATTAGTTTTTTTTTTGTTGTGGTTTTCTTTTCTATCACATTATATATATATATATATATATATATATGCAAATTTTTGTTTTGTTTTCAATATAACCATTTTTCTTTTCTAAATAGTAATAGACAAAGTAAAAATTTAGGTATGGACTGAGTTGATCAATAATCTATTTCCAATTTCACTTTTCTAATTGTATTCTCTTTGCATATTGATAAACACATGTTGCACAATGGCATATGACCATACTGTTTTTTCTTATTGATGCCACTGACCTTGACATACCACAAGAAGATAATATCTAAATGAATATTAAAATTCTTCTTATGTGTTTGAGAATTCCTTTATTGCAAGTGGGTGGTTCCATGAATGTGGTTCACCATTTTTAGTACGCGGGAGCCAAAAAAATTGTTTTTCGTACCCTCGATCAAGGGTTTGAAAATACCACGATCGAGGGCTTGAACATACCTCGATCGAGGGTTTTTAAATAGCTCGATTGAGGGCTAGCTTAGACCCTCGATCGAGCATTTGCTTGATCGAGGGTTTGAGACAGAAAAAAAAAAGCAGGACCCGTCCTGTCGGTCGACCTTGTTCGAAAACGATAGCAGACAGTGGCAATAACGACGGCACGAAACCCCTCGACCGAGCGTCCGCATCCAACACAGCACACCCCATGCCCCACACCCCACGTCCACCTCCGTCCACCTCACCTTGGCTTCAAATCCACAAGGTAAGTGGAATTCAACCCCACGTAATTTGTTTTAAAAAAAACTTAAATTTTATTTGTTGTTTGTTTTAAAAAAAGCCCTAAATTTTATTTCTTTTCTTTTGTTATTTGTTTAAAAAAAAGTCCTAAATTTGATTTGTTTTGTATATAAAATTGTGTGTTTAAAAAGTAAATTTTATTTATTTTTTATCAATTTGTGAATGTAACCATTGGAAACAAAAACCAACATCGACCAAAAACCATTGAAACTAAAACCACCATCGAAACTAAAACCCACCATTGAAACCAAATACTATTAGAAACAAAAAACCAAAACCAAAACCATTCCAAAACATTTTTTTGTTTTAAATTTATGTTGTATTTATTTTTTTAAATTATTAACATTTTTGTTTATGTCAACTAGTAGCATTTCATCGCATAAATGCTACTGGTTTTATTTTAAAATGTGTTTTGACAAGCAGAAATGCTGCCCGTTTTTTTTCAATCCTCTAAGAACGCCAAGAGGATTGAACAAAAAAAATCATATTAGGTTGCCGGTTTAACAAAAACCATTAACATTAAAAAAAACTCAACAACACCACAGTGACATGTAGAAAACTCATTTGGTCTCCACCTATAACCTTAGATTCAATGTTACTTTGGAAAACGACCTACAATTTCTCTAATGAAAAATCCATAATTAAGTAAGTAGCATCATTATTATTAATTTATTTAATGAGATGAAGTGTCATTTTTATTTTTTATCCCATAATTATCATGTATATTTTTATAATTATACCTAATATTATATAAATGTTTATATAATAAACATATATATATATATATATATATATATATATATATATATATATATATATAATTTTTAATAATATATATTATATAACATTTTAAAAATAAATATTTAAATATTACAATTAAATTTAAATATGTTTATTAAATTCAATATTTATTAATATGATTATATATTAATATAAACTAATAATTTTATATTTTTTTTACTGGTTTTACTTTTAAAGTCAACCCAACTATTTGTTGTTGGAAAATAAAACACCAAGTCACAAAGTTTATGAAGCTCCTTACATATGTCCTACGGATCTACTATGTCCCTTCATTTTTTTAAATTTTTTAATAATATATATTATATAACATTTTAAAAATAAAAACTTAATATTAGTGGACAATATTGATCATCTATTTTTATGGTCTTTGTGGGGACCAATTTCAAATCCTGAGTGATTTTGATGGAAGACTAACCCCATGTCATGGCCTCTTAGCTAAAGAAAATTGTTTGTGATTAGTGGTTTTCCCATCGAGGGTAGTAAATAAACATTGTTCAAAAGAAAAATCTACTTTGTTTACTAGTGGTAAATAAACATGAAATAAAAATCTTCTTTGTTTACTAGCGGTAAATAAACATTAAAAATACCCACGCCACCTCTTGACCCTCAACTAGTAGATCTATCCCTACAAGATATTGAGAATATATCATTCTAAAAATAGTTTAGTTTCTCCCCCACATCCCAACCTCTAGTCCTAGTCCTGGTGTGACATTGAGGACTTTATCTAAGAAATCCAACTATTCTCAATGAATATATGTATCCAAAATGCTCACATGATTTGAATGTGACTGCCACATTTTAGCCCTAAAGATGTTGCACCAGCTGCCGCTTGAAACCAAACACCATCCTAATTCTCAAGGGCGCGTGTTGTCACAGATTTGTTTCAATGACACAATTAATCATGTGACCCTTATCTAAACATGAAGAATCTATCACTTATAAATAACAACTTTTCTATGTTGCCTTAACAACATTGTACTTTACCTCCATTCACACAACTCCTCAAAGCCTAGACACAAAGTAATTCTCTACCATGTAGATTAGCCACACAAGACAAACCATCTTTTAATTAGCGGATGGTTTTCTTATTGCTTCCTCCTCAAGAGAGATGACCTATTGGCACCTTGTGGGAGCTTTGGTGTGGGTTTTCTTGATGCCACTATTGTCATGTAGCCACAAGCCACTAAAGCCCACAAAATTGGGGCATAAACAATACTATGTATTTCCCAACAATTCCCTCAACATACCTTTAATGCTGGTAACATGCATGCAAATGAAACAACACATGTCTATATACATTGATAACTCCTTGGTGCTTAAAGTATGTGGTAGGATAACTTGGATAAGAAGTGATGCCTATACAAATATGGTATTTTTGTACCACCTTAATGTTGTTAGTCACAATGAGAATCAAAACTAGAAGAGTAAACGGCTACGGAAATGATATCATCCTAGCATTAAAATGTGAATCTATAAATTGCCTAAAAAAGAAATAGTGTTTGGGTTCATTAATGAAGGGAACACATTTCACCGTTTAATTTATTTACCCAAAATTGCAAAGATTACTACAACTAAGCTATGTCATATAGTATACCATAATTTCAAACATGAATAGGTTACACTATGGTATAACAATAATATTATGTATAAATAAAAATGTCGATAGCATTAATCTATTTTGGAATGATGTATTTTTAGTTTTCATTGTATAGTTTTTTGAACTATGCATTCCATCATAGTCTATATTTACATATAGGGTTCATATTTTACAATGGCTTAACCATTGCACCTATTGACAAGGCTATTTAGCATGGGTTTAGTAAAGGAAGACTGCCACACTACTATACTTTGACACTTATTCTATCAATCTACTTCATACTCATTTGAGCTAGATTTTGTATGTTGTTATCCTCGATTCCTTCAATTCATGAGCTCGACAATTTTTAATTGTGCGAATGGAGTTAATGCCATTTAGTTACCTTGAGGTATGGTGTAATAACCCCCAAACTCTGAGGTTTATTTTTGGAAAACAATTAGTTACTTTTTACTTCTCATATATATATAATAATGCTGAGTCAAACCATAACTTCATGCAGCTCATGAGAATAATGTTTAGAAGTACAAGTACTTTTAATAAGTTCGTATTAACCATATAATACACAATAGCTTCTATAAAGTTTCCATGTTTCCAAAATCGTACATATGATATTAAGGTTTAGTTAACATTTGAATATTGCCTACCAATAATAATCAATCCATTCATCAATCTACTTGAATTGATTACAAAGTCTATTTCTTACCCCTTGAATGTTATGATAAACTACTTGAATATACATCCCATCTACTACACAACTTTGGTCAGTCCAAGTACTACTCCTTTTTAACCTTACACATTTAGTTTACATGGATTTCCATTATCTCATAAGCCAACTACATATAAAATCATACCACACTCTAAACAGATCTGCATGCTTGTCAATTCCACGTGAAATGACTAATCACACTCTTCTTTAACGAGCCACACATATCCCATGCTCCATTTGAACATTCTTATTGGATTTACACAACCTATTCAAATATGCGGTTACTTTAGGATGTGGTAGGTAGAGTTAACTTGTATCCCTAGGTGCAGATACATCAAACAACCCACACTATCTCTTGGTTTGGTTTGGATTCTCATGTGGTATGTGTCTCAATTTAACACACAACAACCCTTCCATTCGTTGATTCGTTCTCATGTATGTCAATATATCTAGAGTGTCGTGGCTCTCTATAATTATTCCTATGCTATAAAATTCCTATCCTATCAAATTCGACTCGTCATTCAAAATATTGGAAATATCATAAATTATAATCATTCACTCACTCATGTCATACACTCACTGCTTAGCTTTAATTAGCCATTAACAAACTTCTTTTGTTGTTCTGGTTCAATTTAAAAGGTATATTATCGAGACTCAAACATGTAGCGAGCCCCAGTTGACTTAGGCTTGATTCCATTTCCCCTCCATCCCATACCTATATGTTGTCGCAACAAGTGTTGAACAACTAAATTTGATGCCTAGGCCCCTATGATGCTAGTGTTGCTAATAAAAATGGTATCGAAATTGAAACTGGAATTGAAATGTAAATTTGAAATTGAAAATGAAAATGATATTGATATTGGAAATTGAATTTGAATTTTTAAATGAAATTCGAATTGAAAATCGAAAATTGAAATTTAAACGAGAAATGAAAATTGAGAATTGGAAATGTAATTAGAATTCAAATCAAAATTGAAACTTGGAATTTGAAATTGAAACTTGGAATTTGAAATTGAAATTTGAATTTGAATTGTGAAATTTGAAATAGAGTTTGAAATTTGAATTGAATTTGAAATTTGAATTGAATTTGAAATTTGAATTGAATTTGAAATTTGAATTTGGATTTGAAATGCGGAATTTGAAATAGAATATGAAATTTGAATTTGAATTTTAAATGTGAAATTTGAAAGAGAATTAGAATTAGAAATTGAAATGTGATGCAAAGAGTTCTGAAGAGAGAACTTCATTGCTTTGTGCTCTGCAACGCACGAGAGGATCTGACGTCGCCCAAGAGGGCGACCACCGACAACGCTCCCATTCGCCAAGGAGTGCAGCCACGCCGGGGTCGGCTGCCGCTGGTGGAAGCAGCAGGAGAGCTAGTGTGTCAATTCATCTTGAAGACATACATGTTGATCCCCAGATGGGGGATGTGAGGCAAGAATCGAGTGCATCAGGTGCATATTTTTTGTTAGATACATTTTCAGTAAATTTTTAGTATATAATGCATTGAATTTCAGTTGCAAGTTATAATATATATTCTTAGTAACATTTTTGTTTTGGTTTGGGTCGCAGGTGCCCCATCAGGGGGATTGTATGACGATGAGGTCGCACAGATCACTCTCACTGATATCACTTCCCAGCGAGAGTGGGTGAACTCATGTGTGTGCACATTGAGGGAGGATTCTCCCACACAGTGATCTTTATCCATGATGTTATCAGCAGTTGATGAGATGTTGGAGCTCTCCAAGAGGGTGGGACCTCTCAGTGACATTTAGCATCATTCATGCCAGAGGAGGAGACGGGATGTCATTGAGATCCACAAATGGGAGGATGTCAAAGTCGCCATAAGAGGGCATGACATCAAGGGTACTTTTTTCAACATCCCTCCTGACCGCCGTTCCGGTCAACCGCTTAGACTCAGGGAGTTTAAGTTGGAGGCCACTGCACCACATCTATATGATAGATTCGTCGGAGCGTGGGGCATGTTCCCCCACCTTGAATAGGTCCCATTGTACTTTGCAAAACATGTTTATGCAGAGTTTGTTTTGGATATGCACCCAGATTACACCAACACAGGGTCCAAGTTCTACGGGGCTGGTAGGGGACGCTGCTACCAACGTCCTGGAGCTCGGAGAGACCCTGCCTTCGTGCCACCCCCTCCGAGGTTGGTACCGTTTCCAGATAGGATGGTTATCAAGTCGGGGGATGTGGCACAATCATCCCAGCTTGCTGCAGAGGCTAGACAGGACCTTGCAGAGTCGTTGTTCACTGCCATGGACAGTGCTATTGTTGCTGCGCATGGACAGGCATCTAGACCACCCCCTGCACCTGCAACCAGAGATAGAGTATGTCCCTAGTGACATGCTCAGGAGTTTCGATGACGAGGCCCTACTGGGGTATGCTGAGTCAGCCCGAGATGCACACTTTGAGTTGTATCGTAGATGCGTCGCTATAGGACAGGTATACTTTTGTACAATTATATGTCGTAAATTGAATGGTTAATCATACTTAAGGGAGTTGTATTCTATTGCTCCATGCAGGGAAGCACATTCATGGATCAACTCTTTTCCAGTGAGCCATCGATTGGTCCATCTGCTCATCACAACCCGCAGGTGGCAATAGTTGAGGTAAGTTATAATTTATGTTCTAATTTAATTTGAGTTTATTATTTCCCAGTTTAAATAATTAATGTTTTATTTCTTAATTTTTGAGATTTTATGTTTTAGATCTTAACTTCAAATGAATTCCAAATTGTACAGGGAAAAGGAAAGGGGGTAGCTCCTGATGATGGACATGAGGACCGCAAAGGTCCTCACGAGCTGGGTCTAGACACAGATGCGAGTTTTAATTTATGTTCCAATTCATGTTATTTAGTCACATTTAGTCATTTATTTTTATACTTTATGTTTCAATTTTTGAATTATAACTTAAATTATGTTAAATAGTTTTAATTATTAATAAATCTAACTTATTACATGTAATGGCATATTACACAGGCATCGCTACGGGCGGGTGTCAATGCTGCAATGTATTTCACATATGATTGGGATGCAGCTCGAGCACATGGTCCTGATGAAGGGACATCTACCTTTATTCCTACCCAGATCCTAGATATCACTATTGGTTCGACATATATGGAGGCATTCCTTCATAGTTTGATGTTTCAGAGCCAACATCGGTCTACTGCACACGAGGGAAGTCACAGGGACGATCAAGGGCCTCGTGGGGGTAGTGGCCAATGAGTTGATGATCTATACATTTCCATGTTTTGGATATTTTCATATTTTATATATTTTCATGTTTTGGATGATCTATGTATACGTTTTCATGTTTTGGATATGGATTTCTATCATTTATACATGGACTTTTGGATATTTTGTATATTTTATCATATTGATGTCTTCATGTGTATTTTGTATCTCATTTGAAATCGATTGTTTTTTATATTAGATCTGGATATAGTTATTACAGTTACAAATTTATGTTTTGTCGTTTCAAATGCAAATTTAATGTGTAGTTACAATTTAGTTCAATTTAAAATGCAAATTTTGACTACATTACAAAACATCTTCCAAAATTTAGAATTGAATACATACATTACATTTTAAAATTGAAATTACAATTCCAATTCAATTACAATGTAAAATTTCAAATTTAATATGTAATTTCAATTCCAATTCAATTCCAATTTAAAAGCTCGTTTTCAACTACATTACAATTGCATAAATGAAATCAAAATATAAATTATAATACATTTGAAATTAAAAATTGGAATTACAATTACATTATGTTGTCTACACATTACAATTCAATTACAATTTACACATTCCTATTCAATTACAATTTAAAATTAAAATCTCAAATTTAATGTGTAATTTCAATGTGTTGTTCCAATTTACAAGTTCAATTTCAATTACATTACAATTGCATTTGAAATAAAAATTTTAAATTAGAATACATTGTACAATCTAAAATTTAAATTTTACAATTTTACATTGTATAGATGTATTTTAAATTCTCAATTGTATTTGGAATCAAAATTTAAAATTAGAATACATTTGAAATTGAAAATTGAAACGAACATTTTGCATTATTTTGTCTACACACTACAATTCACTTACAATTTCCACATTCCAATTCAATTACATGGAAAATTTAATGTGTAATTTCAATTGAAAATTCAATGTGTTGTTGTATACAAGAATGTTTTTGTCCATTGAGAGTGTGAAATATCTCTTGAGACAAAATTCTCTAATTACAAGTTAGATGGTATGTAGGTAATCTTTGTGTTCTTTTCTTTTAAGTGTGTGCTCTAATCTAAAGTCATAAAAGTATGGTTTATTTTCTTGGCAATGAGCATAACCACCTAGTTAATATAAGAAATGAAAATATGTTGATAGCAGATGCTTGTACAACTATGGTAGAAACTATGCTTGTACAACTATTCCATATGGTTTATGTTTTGATGACAAATGGAGATAATGGCACCATTTGATCCAACTAGGTAAGTTGCATATATGAAGGCATGTACAAGTTATTACATTTCCATGTTTTTATTACGAACTTACATTTCAACTTTCATTATTACGTAATCCATGTATATAAAAAACAAAGGCATGTACAAATTGTGTTTTGGTTTGATAATTGAGGTTTTTTTTACGCAAGCAAGGCCATATAATACTAACTAATCTATCTCAAAGAGATTCCATGCCTATGCGTGCAAAACTGCATGATAAAGATGGTTTTTGATGCATGTAATCCAAAAATTGAGAAGGTTTGATGGTTAGAAATTATAGTGAATGTTTATGAGTTGTGCCAACAATGGGTATTGTTTGCATGAAAATATATTCAAAGATTATGTGTAGGTGCCCTTTAGTTGAATTGTACCCTCTATATCGTATGTTATATTGCATGTAGCACCAAGTGCCAATATTTTTATTAAATGGAATGAGGAGAGGCAAAAAAAATTGGTCCTAACTTTGATATGTTCTTGATAACAAAAATAATTGATTATTGTTGAATGAAACATTTTTTCAATACATTGGTATTTGATAACATTTTTATATAAATGATAATGAAATACAATGGAATTGATGAGGAAATACAATGAATGAATTATAATGCATAAAATTTTGCATTTGAAATCAAAATTTAAAATTAGAATACATTGTACAATTCAAAATTTAAATTTTACAATTCCACATTGTATAGATGTATTTTAAATTCTCAATTACATTACAATTGTATTTGAAATCAAAATTTGAAATTAGAATGTACATTACAATTTAAAATTGAAATTTTACAATTACATTATATTGTCTACACATTACAATTCAACTATCTATTAGATCTTTAATATTGTTTTTAAAGCATCTAAACAAATATCTATAAAACTATTATGGGTGAAGTTCATGGAGAATTGACCATACATTCAAGTATATTCACATTGGAGCACGATGAGCCAAATTTCACAAAAGCCTCCCATCTAGTATTTGTATTGTAGACATTAAAGTATCTGCAAAAATACATTTATAAAACAACCTCCACAAAAATCTCCAAAAAAATATTACACAAGACAACATGAAAACTATGTCAATGATGCAAGTAGCATACATGTAACTCATTCATCTGGCCAATGGGTTATAGGAATGCAAGTCTCCATAATACGATCATGGTCAACTTCTGTCATCTTCCATCTCTTTGGCTCACCTCTCTTCACCTTGATTTCTGTTAGATGTATCCGAGCTGCCACCACCAAATGACTGTATTGACATGATATATATTCAGGCATAAAATATTTTATAAATAATATGAGCACCTTGTTTTTTCACTTTTTCAAAAAAGTCTCCCATTAGAACCATGTCTCCAGTTTGGTATGTGAAGTCCCCATCTTGGTAGGGTCACACCAACCTACTTTTTATTTGTGTGCATCGCATCAAATAGTATGCCACATTTTCTTGGTTGTGGGGGGGTGCAATGACAACAAATACATCACCTGCAAGATACATTACAAATATTACTCAAATGTCCTACGTGCATTTTTACAACAGTTGTATATGTGTAATATATAATGAACTAAATAACTTAATGAAGACTCTTGTACCTTCCCTAACCATATCAAAAAATTGATCATGATCTAATGAGACCATTGCCTCTTCAGTGTGCATCTCTTGCCATGTTGGAATTGGATGTGGGCACTTTGGATTAAGAGACATATTTCCATGGTTTCACATATACATCATTTTCACAGTGATCAAGCCCGCATCCATTTGCATCAATGCAAAAAGCGCAAAAACAAGCATACTTTCTCGTTTCAATGGAAAATATGTCACCCATGTCTTTACTTCAAACATAATGTAATTCCCTCATACCAGGGATGGTCTCACAATACCACGGCATGGATCTATTAAGATCTCCAAGGGCAACATCCCAAAAGAACCTGCATGGAATTCAGTTTGTCATATGTAAATTCCTATCGAGTATGTGTTCTTTTGGAAATGATGATATTGAATGTTATTAGCTTATTTATTGAGTTTGGAGTTTATTACCTGCACACTGGCCTTTCTTGTTCGCGACCTTGATGTCCTAAATGACGTGTGCACCAATCAACTACTTTAGTGGATCATTTGAGTCGGGTTGCACCATGACTTATCTGGTACCTCCGAAGTGCTCGTTTCACACATGCACCTACTCCATCATGTTCACCCTTTCCATGCCCTGTTTCAAAAAATCTCCAGGTGTGTCGGATTCCTGTCTGTTTGTGAAGGCGACTCAACCAATAAAATGAGCGTGCCGATTTGAATTGCCCTGCACACCCATCTGACCAAATCCAGTGTTTAGTAAATGGTACGCTTCTCTACCCGAATGAATCATAAATCAACCCAAAGCAATGTTGAACGAACAATGTGTCATGCTCACGATCATCACTAACATAAAAATGGTACTCCTTGATCACTTCACGTGATTGAGGAGTGCTATCCCTACCGTCAATGCTTTCATGAGCATGTCTGTACAATACATGTACGAAGATAGACACCTGGTCGGAGTGATAGTACTCACTCTGTATCTCTCTCTGAGGAGAAAAGGTGTAGTTCTCCGCAAAGTCTACCACTGATAAGATTGTGCCCGGCTCAAATACCTCACGAGAATGTTTGAATTCTGAAGCTTACCACCTGGACCTATGGGAGTGCTTTATGTATTTATAAATATGACTTTGAAATTTCTCCATGAGATCTGAAACAGGAATCTCATCATTGAGCAAGTCGATCCTCTTGGATGGCACAGATGAAGAAGATGTTGGATTCATGGTGACGTACTCGTACCTCTTCCACCTAATGGTGATATTTGACAATCCATGGTGTGTTGGATCGATAGGAAAGTTCCTATGGAACAATGTAAAATCACCGCATTCATGGCATTTTCTCCCACCTACACACCTCTTATTGAAAAACACGTGTTCAGGATTCCTGTTGCATAGTATCATACAAATAAAATATCACACTGTGTACGGAGCTAGTACACCGTTCCAGTGCCTTTTGCAAAAATCCAGAAATGTGTCATAGTATAGTTGAAATTCAACGTGGTACTGGCAACAACAAGTGTCGCGAATTGTATTCGGCGTAATATACCACGGTTTCAATTTGTTGAACATGCTAAATGATATTTGAACACCAGGATTGGTTTCTTGGAATTCCTCGTAAAGTGCAACTCCCGTCATCTCCATCACATGCTTACAGTGATCCTGATAAATGCCTCTGGATAAACGTTGTCGCGGGACATGCTTTTGATATGGAATAGCACAAGAATGGATATCCCAAAACTCTATCACCTTCTCTCTAATGCATGTTGCCATCCTGCCTTTATAGGGTTCCCTACAAATAAGAGCCCAACAAGCAGCTTCATCATTTTCATCTATCTGGACCCTGAATTTAGTATATTTGAGCAATGTTCTTTTTGAAACATTGAGCAATGATGCCATTGTTGATACCATTCGATTTCTTGAGGTGCTTTGTGCCACAACAGCCGTTGTAATTTCCCTACTAGCAGCTTAGGTATCATTGTTTCTTGATTTTCCAAACCAAGATAATGCAGTTCTTACATTTTCTATTGCATTCTCGCATGTCTTTTTTGTTTTAATATCTTGAAAACCCAACAACTTTGTGGCACGTTTCAATTTTTTGTGTTTTATCAACCCATGTAGCATTTGAGCTTGTGTCATCATTGAATGTTGTTCAAAATATGACTTGATTATGTTATTGACATGCTCTCTAACTCTCCGACCAGGGATCGAGTTCCCAATCTCTTCTTGTGCAGAAACAACAACACAATCCTCTAGAAAATTTCCACCCCTTCCAACCCCACTGCAACTTCCAATTATACTTTCAATGTGAGAGGGAAAGGTGTCATGTGATGGCTGATCAGGATCATGAGGGGGCACAAGGTCATCTGATTCTTGATCACCATGATGTGATGTCTGACCATAATCTCTCCCTACATAACATGTAAATTAACAAATTGAAAATTGGTTACTTGATAGTTGTGCATTGAACTTTAAAATTGCTAGTAACTTGAAATTTGATGTGGAAATTGAAAAATTGCATGTGAATTGAATTTTCCAACTAATACATTTAGCTTGAGAATTGTTCTAAGTAAAAATTGAAATTGCTAGTAACTTGAAATTTGAAATTGCTCAAGTAACTTCAAATTGCTAACTTAATTAAACTTGAGAATTGTTCTAGAAGTAAAGTTTGAAATTGCTAGTAAAGTTTGAAATTGCTTGTAACTTGAAATTGGTAGTAATTTGTACATTTAACTTTAAAATTGCTAGTAACTTGAAATTTGTTGTACATGTAAATTAACAAATTGAAAATTGCCAGTGACTTGACAAAAATTCGGTACAGGTATTGAAAATACATTAAAACAAAAAAATTGTTTGTAATTTAATTTCAAAATAACTAAATATGTACATGCAACTTGAAATTGTACATTTAATTTGATAATTGCTAGTAAAGTTTGAAAATCAAGTATATATATTTAACTCAAGATAATTATTAATAACTTGATAATTATGCATTGAACTTTAAAATTGCTATTATAACTTGAAATTTGATGTAAAAATTGACAAATTGAAAATTGAGTGTGAATTGAATTTTCCAACTAGTTATACATAACTATCAATTTTTAATTTGAAAATTGTTAAAAATCTTGAAATATAAATTATATACCTACTATAGGAAAAAAAAGTTAACTTATCCCTACATTAATGCATAGAAACAATTGGTATATGAATTGGAAATACATTAACTATGAAAATATTTTGAAGTGTAAGTTGATTTGATTATAAACCTGGGAAATCTAAATAAATAGGGGTTAAATGAGATACATCATTTCATTCACAATGCATTAATTAATTGATTGGGCTATAATTCCTTCTTTTAAAGATCACTCTCTACAATTTTAAAACTCTTTTTTTTTTATATATACTTTCAATAAGTGATAAAGTGAACTTGTTAATGGTGAATGTTTTGCTAGAGTCTTGGGCTTGCCATTGAAACCATTACAAATTTACAACCCACATTAACATTGCACCCATTAAAATCCTTATAGAAATTCACCCTCAAAGATTTTTGAAAATAGTCTCAACAAAAACACATTTCTCTCAAATAAAAAATGGAAAGAATAAAAGATAATAAAATTCATAATTAAACCAATCCATGAAACCCTCGCTCACAATCTCCATAAATCAAACGAAATATAAATAAAGCACAAACGCGCCAAGATCTCCCCAAGCAAGCTTTCTGCAAATTTATTATCGCCTCAATGCGGAATTACATACATACAGACTCCAATGGATCGCCTTCGGACTGCGAAGGTCGTCACCATACACTCGACTGAGCGCCTGGATACAATGACATGGGGCCGTTTAGCGTTCATCACTTCCCGAAGGCATGAGATTAATAGCAGGCTGCTGGGACACCCATGGTATATCCACTAGCGCACTTACAGACTCTTTATACAGAGGCGAACATGCAGTTGTTCTGTTGCTATGTTATACCTCGAGGGCAACTAGCAGAGCATAGAACTACAGTTCTCACACACCTAAGACTCAGAGCTTCCAACTACTGGATTAGCTCGACTCCTAACTTATTTGCAGAGCTCTTAACCAGCTCAATGCACTCGACTCGAATGACCAAAATGAGCTCGGGCTCTTCCTTATATAATTTTTTAGGCAGTCATCCGGTCACTTGAAACTTACACCAACCAGTCTAAAGTAAAGGAATCCGAGGACATGGTGGGACAGCACCACGTTTATCTCATCCCTATGAGGAAGCGCCATGAGGGGACTCGGAAACCGACAACCAAAGGTAGATTCGATGGCCGACAACCTACTGGCCTATCTAATTATTTCTACGGAAACGCAAAGCATGGCCGACAAGCTTGGCCGTCATTACAAAGTGGAGCTACTATTACCGGCCCACTACGGCTTCCACTAAAAGATGCTTATGTACAAAAGCAAATTATTACAATTAAATCGGACCACAGGCTCCATTCCCATTACGAAGATTCTTCATTAGTCACTTTCGGAACGGCAGACACAAAATACATCAGGATCATCGGGTGGTCCGACACCTTGGCCTCCACACCAGCATTCCTGTTCATCATCATACAATGCTTCCTCTATTTCTCTTCGAACAAGCTCATCTTCCCAATGATATGGCGGTTGGGAATCATAGATGTACTGCTCATCTTCAGGATATTCAACCTCTGGATATAGAAGTTCACCGAAACAACGCTCTACATCAGAACCAAACACAGCTTCATGTCCTTCTTCATATAGGTACTCACTCTGAAATTGAGATTCAACACGATAGTTCAAAGGGAGAGTTCGCCTATGAACCTTAGTGTCAATCCTGTTACCATTTTCATCCCTTTTAATATATTTATGTGTTACATTAACACAGTGTTCAAGTTCAGAGTATCTTCCACCATGATGTCGAAGCAGAAATTTAAACCAAAGATTTGCCTGGTCCGCAGACTGCATATCTGCTTCTAGATGAAGGATAAAATTGGCTCTGCGCACAATCCAATCTTTTCTTGGACAGAATTTATCCAACAAAATTTCAGTCCACCCGGACCACTTTTTGTTGCGCATGTTTCCTGGGTCAGCACATATGACAATGGATGTTTCTTCCCTGCAGAATTGCAAAATCAAATTATAAGAAGTCCATGTGAGGTCACCTTCACCAATATCAACATACCATCTAGGGCCTTCTTTTTCTTCGTTACAATCGATCCACAGCTCATTACATTTCCTAAGCTGTTCTCTGGCATTTTGCAATCCTCTGAATGCTTTCTTCTCCCATCGTTCCATGATGTGGAGTTTACAGGGACTCATTTGAATCTGTTTTATTAAAGTCATACTGAGATATTTTTCTGCATCTTGTCGATTAGCATAATCGAGCAATTCCCTTCTTTCCTCCTCAGTAAGACTGTTATCCCATGGCTTCATGAATAGAGCTTCTTTTGGAAGCTTTTCTGGCTGATTTCCAATTATGGGATTTCCATGGAACATTGGTTTCTCATCATAGTTTGACATTGGCCTTTTGCCTTTAGGATCATCATCACGATCCTTCCTGGAGCTGGAGCTAGAACCTGCAGAAAACATCTTTAAACTTGGAACTTTACTGTCTTCAATCTGCAAGTTTTCCCGAGTGAGCATATCAGCTAAACAATTCAAATATCCAGGCTTGTATACAATATCAAAATCAAAATTATTCAACCAGATGAACCATTTTAATATTCTACTTGAATTCTCAGCCATCAAGTTTTCATTTCTAAATATTCCAGGCATTATCTTCAGATCTGTTCTGACTATAAACCTGACTGGCTTGAGATATAGAATAAAGTGATTGACTGTCTTTTTGACAGCCAGAATTTCCTTGTGGCTGCTTGGATAATTTAACTCTGCTCCTCTGAACGAACCAGAAGCATAACCACAAACATTTTCTTTTCCCTCAATCTCTTCAAGAAGAACTCCACCCCACGTAGAGTTTGAAGTGTCTGTTTCAATAATCAGCTTACCAGTACCCAAAGGGAGATGAAGTGCTGGAAGCTCTTTAACTCTGGCTCTTATTGTTTTGACTGCCAGAGTCATCTCTTCTGACCATGCAACAGGATTTTTCTTGAGACGTTGCTGCAAACATCTGATGTCAGAAGCTTGGCCTTTATAGAATGGCCGAATATAATTGAGGCTACCAAGGAACCTATGCAACTGTGTTTTATCTAAAATCTTATCTGGAAACTTTTCAAAATTCTTCAATACATGTTCTTGCAGAATGACAGTTCCAGCTTTAATATGAAAACCTAGGAAATCCATTTCTGTCTTTCCTATTTCCATTTTTGAAGTAGACAATACCAAACCATGCTTAAAAACCAAATCATAAAATTTCTGCAAATGTTTTAGATGATCTTGTACATTCTTGGAACAAATTAATATGTCATCTATAAACACAAGCAACCATGGTATGTCTCTAAAGATATCTTCCATTCTTTTCTGGAATTCTGATGGAGCATTATTTATTTCGAATGGTAAGACTTTCCACTGGTACTGACCATGTGGAACAACGAAAGATGTTTTGTATCTGTCTTCTGGTTTGATCCCTATCTGATAGAATCCAGATTTCAAGTCAAACTTACTGAATATAGTGCAACCATTGATTTTCTGCAACAAGCTTGACTTATCAGGAAGAGGATACCTGATTTTCTTCAACACAGCATTTAGTGGCTTGAAGTTCACCACTAATCTTGGCTTTCCTCGCTTTTGCTCAGAATGTTTATTTACCACAAAGGCTCTACATGCCCAAGGGCTTTTTGATGGCTCAATTAAACCTTTGGATAAAAATTCCTGAATTTCTTTGGAGCAAAAGTCTCTTTCTGACGGACTCATGATTCTTGCTGATGCCTTCATTGGTTTTATTTTCTGGAGAGGATCTAACTCAATGGAAACAAAGTATTTTTCCCTCTTCCAGAAGGCATTTGGATTCTCAGAGCAACAATCTCTGATAATCTTTTCCTTGATATCTGCAAGAATCTTTTCACCATGAACTTCTGCATAGGAGATGCAGCGTTCCATCTTATTCAAACTTTTATTGGACTGACCAGACACACTTGACTCATGACTATGTACAATCGGCTTACACTGAGGACTAAACTTATTACTCAAAGACATTGATACTGATTGACCATCGACTGTACACAAGAAAACCATCTTTTGGGTATCAATGGAAAACGGACTTACTTTTACAAGAAAATCAGATCCCAAAACACAATCTTCTCTTAATTGATCTAACCTAAACATTGACAAAGAACTAGAATGACCTGACAGTTTTACTGGAAAATCTTTAACTTTACCTGTTAAGAACACAGGCGAACCTTGAATTGCAGAACCGAACTCTTTACTGTTTTCCCAGTAATAAGGTGGCAGGGCATTTCCTTTTGCTAAATTAAACTGACAACCAGAATCTATCAAACACTGTACAGAATATGGCTTAAACTCAGCAGGACTAAAAGTTAGAGTTATAAACAATTTTGGTCCTGAAACTGCACCAAGCAAACTTATGGATTGAGACTTAGGAGACGGTGACTTTACAGGAGAAGACTTAGGAGATGGGGATCCTTCTTTGGTACCACAAACTCTTTCAATTTCTTGAGAGAGCTCTTCTTCTGAGGACTGATCTCTTTCTGCGGATAACACTGAGATGGATTGTTTCAAATTCTCTATCTCTTTTAGCAGTGTTTTTATTTGCTCGTGCTTTTGTTTTATCTGACTCTGGAATAAATTCATTCTATCCTGTCTGTGGCTTTGTCTGTCAAAATGACTATTAGGATAGTGCTGGTAAAGCTCTATAGGGTTATAGCTAGGGACTGTCAGTTTTGCTTTTCCTTTCTCTTTAGTCAGGGTTTCAATCATCTCAAGTAACTGTTTCTTTTATTCTCTTAGGGCTGTTCTCTCTGTGTGTCTAAAAACAGGGATAGTGGACAACTGAAGATCAATACTGGCAACTTGCTTTTCCAGTTGATGAATAGAGAGACGAGAAGAGAACATATAAAGAGAAAAATCAAACTCTGGCTGGCTACACCCCCCTAAATGTGGATCATCTAAATCAAAATCGGATGAAGAGGATGAATTTGGAGGATCACATTTAGGAATGAGCGGGATCTCAGAACTAGAGTTAGAAGCAGAATCACTATCAGAATCCGGGAGTTCAATAATCTCTCCAGGAGGGAGAGGAGAATCAAAAGAAACTTCACATAAATCCCACCAATCGGGATCTAGTGCTGTACAAAGTGCTGCAAGCCTTGGCTTAGAGTTGCGCTTAGGACATTTGCTTGCCCAATGTCCCTTTTGACCACAGATAAAGCATTTGTCTGCAGAACCTTTATCTGTACGCCGCTTTACAAATCTTTTATTCTTAGACTTTTTCTTAGATTTGTAATCCTTATAGCGGTACTTCGGCTTATGTTTGTAGGAGCCTTCAAGATGATATCTCTTTTCAGAGGTATAGTAATGCTTTTTCTTCTTTTTACATTTGCATTCTTTGAGATGACCTCTGTTGTGTGCTCCACACCCCCAATCTGGCATACCTGCAACTTCTTTGCAGAAAGAAGCAGAGAACTTTTGTTGATGTCTTTTAAAATCTTTGCTAACTCTCTTTTCTAAACAATGTTCTTGCCAACATTCTAAAATATGACCATGTAATTGTGCCAAAGATAAACTTCTTAATGGAATATTTTTATCTTTTAATCTTTGCTCAACAGCATCAGGCACATGGCCGGGGTAACTCCTCAAATAATGCTTGAGGTAAGCCGGGTCTCCTGATTTACCTGATGAAATTAACAATTTCTGCATATAGCAGAAATATTCTTCAGCTTTACTCAGATCACACAATCTAGCAGACATAAACAGAGAGGCAAGGTGATCTGTGTCTTCTTGGTCCTCTGGACCATAGAATTCTCTTCCCAATGCAGAGAGAAGTTGTTCATCAGCATCATTGGCTGCAAGAATTTCATGCCTTGTTTCTTGTGGCAACCATCGCCACCATTCATAAGCAAAACCAGATAATCCTGCAACTAGTTGAGTTGCAAGCATTTGGCCAGTCACATTATGGTCTTGCTGTTTCTTATACAAAAGCCAATGTTGTAATAACTGAATAGCATTCCTAACTTCTTCTCTTTTTTGGCACTGAATATTGAGCACTGGTTGCTCAGGCATTTGGGAAATGAGATTATTCATATTATTAATTCCAAAGTTAAAAACTTTGGGCTGGTCATTAACAGTAGTAGGATTGGCATCAAATTAGATGATTCTTCTGCCATCATATTTAATGACACTTCATATTTTGGGTCTAAGACAGGATTGAAGCTTTTAAACTCAGAGATCCAATGTTCAATTAATTCTATCTTGGCATCACTCTCACCAAAATCCCATTCTGGTTTTTCTTCTTCTGGGACAACATTGAACTGTCCTAGGGATTTACTCCTATTATGTCCTTGGGCTGCTAGGCGATGAACATGATCTGGGACATAATAACGCTTCTTCTTTAACTCTTCTGTTTTACTTGAAAGTTCTTTTAAAACAGAAATTCTTCTTTCTAATTTATCAGAAGCTATAGTGATTGCCTTTTGTATCTCTGTAGTGTCATGCAGCAAATGATCCAATATTTCCAACTTTGTTACAACTTTATCTAGTTGGATTTTTTGTTCAGAACACTGATGTTTCAACATTAAAATATCATTTGCCATATCATCAATATTTCTTGCAGTGCACATTTCCTGCAAGTTTCCCCAATTTGCTAACTTGATGTCATCTGACACAGATTGGTCAGCAGTAGATGACTTTACAATCATATATTCTCTTTTGGAAGAACCATCTGAAGCATACTGGCGGAAAGGTGTCTCCGGGAGGTTTCTACCAGGGTAGTAAGACTTTTGACCAAGAGCATTGGTCGTCTCTAAATCAGCTCCAGAGCGAGGTAAAGAGAACATTCCTAAAGATGGATATTCATGGGGATTCTCTTGAGCTTTTTTCATTTTTTGTTTTTGTATTAATTTTTGTTTAATTTTTCTACATGCAGGGCAGTCTGCATGTTGACCTTTATGCTCAAAATCTGACACACCGAAAAAAGAAGTAGTATTTACAGAAGTAGACCTAGGCAGAGTGATATTGGCTTCAGCTTGTAGTCGGGCATTGTTATAAGAGGCCATTGAAGTAGATCTGATGAGTGGACGATGAGATCTGGAAGTCTGATCTTCTTGGGCTGGTCTGAAAGAACAACTAGCTTCATCAAATACAAGAGGCTGTGGGTTATATGAGGCAATCATTCTTTCTTGGTTTCTCAACTCAGCATATTTAACTTCCCAAGAGGATGGATATTTTATCCCAGTCCAGTTAAAAGTAATCGGAGTGGCATTCTTAGAGATAGCTGCTTTTGATTTAGCAAATTTTGCAGAGGAAGTGGGATATTCCACCATGCTGCAGTCTGCAGAACTCTGCTGGACAGCAGTTCGCAACTGTGGGAGAGTATCATTACCAAACCGAATACAGACTCCTCCTTTGAGCTGGATAATTCGAGATCCAGTCTCCATATCAAAACCTTTAGGCAAGATATAAGCTTTGAGAATATTATAAATATGAGGGTCTTCTAGGCTGACAGAGAATTTGGGATAGATTGTCCCGAAAGCAGGACCATCATGCAGAGGGGCTGTGAATCCACCGATTACAGCATCAGAATACTTTCTATGCCTAGTATCAACTATACAACACAAAGAAGAAATAGCAAGACGTGGTCGAACCAAGGGTCCAAGTCCTAACTTGACTGCTCCAAAATGAGCATACTTATATTTCATGGACTTAGCCCAATCTATCTGTGCTCGGTCTAACAGATTTATGTGTATAGGTTCTTTCTTATCCGTAAAAGCAACATCAATACTGGAAACACGGATATGGGTAACAGAAGTAATATTCCACCAATGGAGTTTATAAACATCTCGAGGCAAGATTTGGGGTAATTGCCAGTCAACGCTAGGATTTTGATCACGAATAGTAATATAGGATGCATCTTCAGAAGTAGAAGGATTAAAGGAGGACTCTCTGCGTTCTGCTAACGAGATTTCAGTATCATTTGTTGATTCACACTCTATGTGATTTGTCAGCTCAATAGTATCCATAGTTGGGTCCATTTTGAAAAGAGATGAGTGCTGACTATAATTTAGACTCCGGAAATTCTGTAGACTTACTCCCCTTCACTCTACGGGCCTTACTGCTACTTTAACATCGGACATCTCTTACACCCCTGTGGATTCCAACTATCGCTCAGTGGTCATTTCCACCACCTACAGAATACTATTTATAGAGTTTATGACCAACAATTTATAGATACTGACTTTTACTTATGCAGAGAAATAGTTTCGGATTTCCTTTAACAGAATTTTAGATAAGCATCCCAACAATACAATGCATACAGCAACACCTATAATAAAGATTGCAAACTCATTCATATACATTGTAAGAGTATATAAAGATATTACCAAAATTTAGCGCAATTGGACAATACTGGCTCTGATACCACAAACGCGCCAAGATCTCCCCAAGCAAGCTTTCTGCAAATTTATTATCGCCTCAATGCGGAATTACATACATACAGACTCCAATGGATCGCCTTCGGACTACGAAGGTCGTCACCATACACTCGACTGAGCGCCTGGATACAATGACATGGGGCCATTTAGCGTTCAGCACTTCCCGAAGGCATGAGCTTAATACAGGATGAAGAGGATGAATTTGGAGGATCACATTTAGCAATGAGCGGGATCTCAGAACTAGAGTTTGAAGCGTCTGTTTCAATAATCATCTAAATGTGGATCATCTAAATCAGAATCGGATGAAGAGGATGAATTTGGAGGATCACATTTAGCAATGATCGGGATCTCAGAACTAGAGTTTGAAGCGTCTGTTTCAATAATCAGCTTACCAGTACCCAAAGGGAGATGAAGTGCTGGAAGCTCTTTAACTCTGGCTCTTATTGTTTTGACTTCCAGAGTCATCTCTTCTGACCATGCAACAGGATTTTTCTTGAGACGTTGCTGCAAACATCTGATGTCAGAAGCTTGGCCTTTATAGAATGGCCGAATATAATTGAGGCTACCAAGGAACCTCTGCAACTGTGTTTTATCTAAAATCTTATCTGGAAACTTTTCAAAATTCTTCAATACATGTTCTTGCAGAATGACAGTTCCAGCTTTAATATAAAAACCTAGGAAATCCATTTCTGTCTTTCCTATTTCCATTTTTGAAGTAGACAATACCAAACCATGCTTAAAAACCAAATCATAAAATTTCTGCAAATGTTTTAGATGATCTTGTACATTCTTGGAACAAATTAATATGTCATCTATAAACACAAGCAACCATGGTATGTCTCTAAAGATATCTTCCATTCTTTTCTGGAATTCTGATGGAGCATTATTTATTCCGAATGGTAAGACTTTCCACTGGTACTGACCATGTGGAAAAACGAAAGCTATTTTGTATCTGTCTTCTGGTTTGATCCCTATCTGATAGAATCCAGATTTCAAGTCAAACTTACTGAATATAGTGCAACCATTGATTTTCTGCAACAAGCTTGACTTATCAGGAAGAGGATACCTGATTTTCTTCAACACAGCATTTAGTGGCTTGAAGTTCACCACTAATCTTGGCTTTCCTCGCTTTTGCTCAGAATGTTTATTTACCACAAAGGCTCTACATGCCCAAGGGCTTTTTGATGGCTCAATTAAACCTTTGGATAAAAATTCCTGAATTTCTTTGGAGCAAAAGTCTCTTTCTGACGGACTCATGATTCTTGCTGATGCCTTCATTGGTTTTATTTTCTGGAGAGGATCTAACTCAATGGAAACAAAGTATTTTTCCCTCTTCCAGAAGGCATTTGGATTCTCAGAGCAACAATCTCTGATAATCTTTTCCTTGATATCTGCAAGAATCTTTTCACCATGAACTTCTGCATAGGAGATGCAGCGTTCCATCTTATTCAAACTTTTATTGGACTGACCAGACACACTTGACTCATGACTATGTACAATCGGCTTACACTGAGGACTAAACTTATTACTCAAAGACATTGATACTGATTGACCATCGACTGTACACAAGAAAACCATCTTTTGGGTATCAATGGAAAACGGACTTACTTTTACAAGAAACTCAGATCCCAAAACACAATCTTCTCTTAATTGATCTAACCTAAACATTGACAAAGAACTAGAATGACCTGACAATTTTACTGGAAAATCTTTAACTTTACCTGTTAAGAACACAGGCGAACCTTGAATTGCAGAACCGAACTCTTTACTGTTTTCCCAGTAATAAGGTGGCAGGGCATTTCCTTTTGCTAAATTAAACTGACAACCAGAATCTATCAAACACTGTACAGAATATGGCTTAAACTCAGCAGGACTAAAAGTTAGAGTTATAAACAATTTTGGTCCTGAAACTGCACCAAGCAAACTTATGGATTGAGACTTAGGAGACAGTGACTTTACAGGAGAAGACTTAGGAGATGGGGATCCTTCTTTGGTACCACAAACTCTTTCAATTTCTTGAGAGAGCTCTTCTTCTGAGGACTGATCTCTTTCTGCGGATAACACTGAGATGGATTGTTTCAAATTCTCTATCTCTTTTAGCAGTGTTTTTATTTGCTCGTGCTTTTGTTTTATCTGACTCTGGAATAAATTCATTCTATCCTGTCTGTGGCTTTGTCTGTCAAAATGACTATTAGGATAGTGCTGGTAAAGCTCTATAGGGTTATAGCTAGGGACTGTCAGTTTTGCTTTTCCTTTCTCTTTAGTCAGGGTTTCAATCATCTCAAGTAACTGTTTCTTTTCTTCTCTTAGGGCTGTTCTCTCTGTGTGTCTAAAAACAGGGATAGTGGACAACTGAAGATCAATACTGGCAACTTGCTTTTCCAGTTGATGAATAGAGAGACGAGAAGAGAACATATAAAGAGAAAAATCAAACTCTGGCTGGCTACACCCCCCTAAATGTGGATCATCTAAATCAGAATCGGATGAAGAGGATGAATTTGGAGGATCACATTTAGCAATGAGCGGGATCTCAAAACTAGAGTTAGAAGCAGAATCACTATCAGAATCCGGGAGTTCAATAATCTCTCCAGGAGGGAGAGGAGAATCAAAAGAAACTTCACATAAATCCCACCAATCGGGATCTAGTGCTGTACAAAGTGCTGCAAGCCTTGGCTTAGAGTTGCGCTTAGGACATTTGCTTGCCCAATGTCCCTTTTGACCACAGATAAAGCATTTGTCTGCAGAACCTTTATCTGTACGCCGCTTTACAAATCTTTTATTCTTAGACTTTTTCTTAGATTTGTAATCCTTATAGCGGTACTTCGGCTTATGTTTGTAGGAGCCTTCAAGATCATATCTCTTTTCAGAGGTATAGTAATGCTTTTTCTTCTTTTTACATTTGCATTCTTTGAGATGACCTCTGTTGTGTGCTCCACACCCCCAATCTGGCATACCTGCAACTTCTTTGCAGAAAGAAGCAGAGAACTTTTGTTGATGTCTTTTAAAATCTTTGCTAACTCTCTTTTCTAAACAATGTTCTTGCCAACATTCTAAAATATGACCATGTAATTGTGCCAAAGATAAAATTCTTAATGGAATATTTTTATCTTTTAATCTTTGCTCAACAGCATCGGGCACATGGCCGGGGTAACTCCTCAAATAATGCTTGAGGTAAGCCGGGTCTCCTGATTTACCTGATGAAATTAACAATTTCTGCATATAGCAGAAATATTCTTCAGCTTTACTCAGATCACACAATCTAGCAGACATAAACAGAGAGGCAAGGTGATCTGTGTCTTCTTGGTCCTCTGGACCATAGAATTCTCTTCCCAATGCAGAGAGAATTTGTTCATCAGCATCATTGGCTGCAAGAATTTCATGCCTTGTTTCTTGTGGCAACCATCGCCACCATTCATAAGCTAAACCAGATAATCCTGCAACTAGTTGAGTGGCAAGCATTTGGCCAGTCACATTATGGTCTTGCTGTTTCTTATACAAAAGCCAATGTTGTAATAACTGAATAGCATTCCTAACTTCTTCTCTTTTTTGGCACTGAATATTGAGCACTGGTTGCTCAGGCATTTGGGAAATGAGATTATTCATATTATTAATTCCAAAGTTAAAAACTTTGGGCTGGTCATTAACAGTAGTAGGATTGGCATCAAACATGTGCTCATCATAGTGTTCTCTTGGACCAGTGATCCTCATCCTGTTAGAGGATTCTTCTGCCATCATATTTAATGACACTTCATATTTTGGGTCTAAGATAGGATTGAAGCTTTTAAACTCAGAGATCCAATGTTCAATTAATTCTATCTTGGCATCACTCTCACCAAAATCCCATTCTGGTTTTTCTTCTTCTGGGACAACATTGAACTGTCCTAGGGATTTACTCCTATTATGTCCTTGGGCTGCTAGGCGATGAACATGATCTGGGACATAATAACGCTTCTTCTTTAACTCTTCTATTTTACTTGAAAGTTCTTTTAAAACAGAAATTCTTCTTTCTAATTTATCAGAAGCTATAGTGATTGCCTTTTGTCTCTCTATAGTGTCATGCAGCAAATGATCCAATAGTTCCAACTTTGTTACAACTTTATCTAGTTGGATTTTTTGTTCAGAACACTGATGTTTCAACATTAAAATATCATTTGCCATATCATCAATATTTCTTGCAGTGCACATTTCCTGCAAGTTTCCCCAATTTGCTAACTTGATGTCATCTGACACAGATTGGTCAGCAGTAGATGACTTTACAATCATATATTCTCTTTTGGAAGAACCATCTGAAGCATACTGGCGGAAAGGTGTCTCCGGGAGGTTTCTACCAGGGTAGTAAGACTTTTGACCAAGAGCATTGGTCGTCTCTAAATCAGCTCCAGAGCGAGGTAAAGAGAACATTCCTAAAGATGGATATTCATGGGGATTCTCTTGAGCTTTTTTCATTTTTTGTTTTTGTATTAATTTTTGTTTAATTTTTCTACATGCAGGGCAGTCTGCATGTTGACCTTTATGCTCAAAATCTGACACACCGAAAAAAGAAGTAGTATTTACAGAAGTAGACCTAGGCAGAGTGATATTGGCTTCAGCTTGTAGTCGGGCATTGTTATAAGAGGCCATTGAAGTAGATCTGATGAGTGGACGATGAGATCTGGAAGTCTGATCTTCTTGGGCTGGTCTGAAAGAACAACTAGCTTCATCAAAGACAAGAGGCTGTGGGTTATATGAGGCAATCATTCTTTCTTGGTTTCTCAACTCAGCATATTTAACTTCCCAAGAGGATGGATATTTTATCCCAGTCCAGTTAAAAGTAATCGGAGTGGCATTCTTAGAGATAGCTGCTTTTGATTTAGCAGATTTTGCAGAGGAAGTGGGATATTCCACCATGCTGCAGTCTGCAGAACTCTGCTGGACAGCAGTTCGCAACTGTGGGAGAGTATCATTACCAAACCGAATACAGACTCCTCCTTTGAGCTGGATAATTCGAGATCGAGTCTCCATATCAAAACCTTTAGGCAAGATATAAGCTTTGAGAATATTATAAATATGAGGTCTTCCAGGCTGACAGAGAATTTGGGATAGATTGTCCCGAAAGCAGGACCATCATGCAGAGGGGCTGTGAATCCACCGATTACAGCATCAGAAAACTTTCTATGCCTAGTATCAACTATACAACACAAAGAAGAAATAGCAAGATGTGGTCGAACCAAGGGTCCAAGTCCTAACTTGACTGCTCCAAAATGAGCATACTTATATTTCATGGACTTAGCCCAATCTATCTGTGCTCGGTCTAACAGATTTATGTGTATAGGTTCTTGCTTATCCGTAAAAGTAACATCAATACTGGAAACACGGATATGGGTAACAGAAGTAATATTCCACCAATGGAGTTTATAAACATCTCGAGGCAAGATTTGGGGTAATTGCCAATCAGCGCTAGGATTTTGATCACGAATAGTAATATAGGATGCATCTCCAGAAGTAGAAGGATTAAAGGAGGACTCTCTGCGTTCTGCTAACGAGATTTCAGTATCATTTGTTGATTCACACTCTATGTGATTTGTCAGCTCAATAGTATCCATAGTTGGGTCCATTTTGAAAAGAGATGAGTGGTGACTATAATTTAGACTCCGGAAATTCTGTAGACTTACTCCCCTTCACTCTACGGGCCTTACTGCTACTTTAACATCGGACATCTCTTACACCCCTGTGGATTCCAACTATCGCTCAGTGGCCATTTCCACCACCTACAGAATACTATTTATAGAGTTTATGACCAACAATTTATAGATACTGACTTTTACTTATGCAGAGAAATAGTTTCGTATTTCCTTTAACAGAATTTTAGATAAGTATCCCAACAATACAATGCATACAGCAACACCTATAATAAAGATTGCAAACTCATTCATATACATTGTAAGATTATATAAAGATATTACCAAAATTTAGCGCAATTGGACAATACTGGCTCTGATACCACAAACGCGCCAAGATCTCCCCAAGCAAGCTTTCTGCAAATTTATTATCCCCTCAATGCGGAATTACATACATACAGACTCCAATGGATCGCCTTCGGACTGCGAAGGTCGTCACCATACACTCGACTGAGCGCCTGGATACAATGACATGGGGTCGTTTAGCGTTCAGCACTTCCCGAAGGCATGAGCTTAATAGCAGGCTGTTGGGACACCCATGGTATATCCACTAGCGCACTTACAGAATCTTTATACAGAGGCGAACATGCAGTTGTTCTGTTGCTATGTTATACCTCGAGGGCAACTAGCAGAGCATAGAACTACAGTTCTCACACACCTAAGACTCAGAGCTTCCAACTACTGGATCAGCTCGACTCCTAACTTATTTGCAGAGCTCTTAACCAGCTCAATGCACTCGACTCGAATGACCAAAATGAGCTCGGGCTCTTCCTTATATAATTTTTTAGGCAGTCATCCGGTCACTTGAAACTTACACCAACCAGTCTAAAGTAAAGGAATCCGAGGACATGGTGGGACAGCACCACGTTTATCTCGTCCCTATGAGGCAGCGCCATGAGGGGACTCGAAAATCGACAACCAAAGGTAGATTCGATGGCCGACAACCTACTGGCCTATCTAATTATTTCTACGGAAACGCAAAGCATGGCCGACAAGCTTGGCCGTCATTACAAAGTGGAGCTACTATTACCGGCCCACTACGGCTTCCACTAAAAGATGCTTATGTACAAAAGCAAATTATTACAATTAAATCGGACCACAGGATCCATTCCCATTACGAAGATTCTTCATTAGTCACTTCCGGAACGGCATACACAAAATACATCAGGATCATCGGGTGGTCCGACACCTTGGCCTCCACACCAGCATTCCTGTTCATCATCATACAATGCTTCCTCTATTTCTCTTCGAACAAGCTCATCTTCCCAATGATATGGCGGTTGGGAATCATAGATGTACTGCTCATCTTCAGGATATTCAACCTCTGGATATAGAAGTTCACCGAAACAACGCTCTACATCAGAACCAAACACAGCTTCATGTCCTTCTTCATATAGGTACTCACTCTGAAATTGAGATTCAACACGATAGTTCAAAGGGAGAGTTCGCCTATGAACCTTAGTGTCAATCCTGTTACCATTTTCATCCCTTTTAATATATTTATGTGTTACATTAACACAGTGTTCAAGTTCAGAGTATCTTCCACCATGATGTCGAAGCAGAAATTTAAACCAAAGATTTGCCTGGTCCGCAGCCTGCATATCTGCTTCTAGATGAAGGATAAAATTGGCTCTGCGCACAGTCCAATCTTTTCTTGGACAGAATTTATCCAACAAAATTTCAGTCCACCCGGACCACTTTTTGTTGCGCATGTTTCCTGGGTCAGCACATATGACAATGGATGTTTCTTCCCTGCAGAATTGCAAAATCAAATTATAAGAAGTCCATGTGAGGTCACCTTCACCAATATCCACATACCATCTAGGGCCTTCTTTTTCTTCGTTACAATCGATCCACAACTCATTACATTTCCTAAGCTGTTCTCTGGAATTTTGCAATCCTCTGAATGCTTTCTTCTCCCATCGTTCCATGATGTGGAGTTTACAGGGACTCATTTGAATCTGTTTTATTAAAGTCATACTGAGATATTTTTCTGCATCTTGTCGATTAGCATAATCGAGCAATTCCCTTCTTTCCTCCTCAGTAAGACTGTTATCCCATGGCTTCATGAATAGAGCTTCTTTTGGAATCTTTTCTCGCTGATTTCCAATTATGGGATTTCCATGGAACATTGGTTTCTCATCATAGTTTGACATTGGCCTTTTGCCTTTAGGATCATCATCACGATCCTTCCTGGAGCTGGAGGTAGAACCTGCAGAAAACATCTTTAAACTTGGAACTTTACTGTCTTCAATCTGCAAGTTTTCCCGAGTGAGCATATCAGCTAAACAATTCAAATATCCAGGCTTGTATACAATATCAAAATCAAAATTATTCAACCAGATGAACCATTTTAATATTCTACTTGAATTCTCAGCCATCAAGTTTTCATTTCTAAATATTCCAGGCATTATCTTCAGATCTGTTCTGACTATAAACCTGACTGGCTTGAGATATAGAATAAAGTGATTGACTGTCTTTTTGACAGCCAGAATTTCCTTGTGGCTGCTTGGATAATTTAACTCTGCTCCTCTGAACGAACCAGAAGCATAACCACAAACATTTTCTTTTCCCTCAATCTCTTCAAGAAGAACTCCACCCCACGTAGAGTTTGAAGCGTCTGTTTCAATAATCAGCTTACCAGTACCCAAAGGGAGATGAAGTGTTGGAAGCTCTTTAACTCTGGCTCTTATTGTTTTGACTGCCAGAGTCATTTCTTCTGACCATGCAACAGGATTTTTCTTGAGACGTTGCTGCAAACATCTGATGTCAGAAGCTTGGCCTTTATAGAATGGCCGAATATAATTGAGGCTACCAAGGAACCTCTGCAACTGTGTTTTATCTAAAATCTTATCTGGAAACTTTTCAAAATTCTTCAATACATGTTCTTGCAGAATGACAGTTCCAGCTTTAATATGAAAACCTAGGAAATCCATTTCTGTCTTTCCTATTTCCATTTTTGAAGTAGACAATACCAAACCATGCTTAAAAACCAAATCATAAAATTTCTGCAAATGTTTTAGATGATCTTGTACATTCTTGGAACAAATTAATATGTCATCTATAAACACAAGCAACCATGGTATGTCTCTAAAGATATCTTCCATTCTTTTCTGGAATTCTGATGGAGCATTATTTATTCCGAATGGTAAGACTTTCCACTGGTACTGACCATGTGGAACAATGAAAGCTGTTTTGTATCTGTCTTCTGGTTTGATCCCTATCTGATAGAATCCAGATTTCAAGTCAAACTTACTGAATATAGTGCAACCATTGATTTTCTGCAACAAGCTTGACTTATCAGGAAGAGGATACCTGATTTTCTTCAACACAGCATTTAGTGGCTTGAAGTTCACCACTAATCTTGGCTTTCCTCGCTTTTGCTCAGAATGTTTATTTACCACAAAGGCTCTACATGCCCAAGGGCTTTTTGATGGCTCAATTAAACCTTTGGATAACAATTCCTGAATTTCTTTGGAGCAAAAGTCTCTTTCTGACGGACTCATGATTCTTGCTGATGCCTTCATTGGTTTTATTTTCTGGAGAGGATCTAACTCAATGGAAACAAAGTATTTTTCCCTCTTCCAGAAGGCATTTGGATTCTCAGAGCAACAATCTTTGATAATCTTTTCCTTGATATCTGCAAGAATCTTTTCACCATGAACTTCTGCATAGGAGATGCAGCGTTCCATCTTATTCAAACTTTTATTGGACTGACCAGACACACTTGACTCATGACTATGTACAATCGGCTTACACTGAGGACTAAACTTATTACTCAAAGACATTGATACTGATTGACCATCGACTGTACACAAGAAAACCATCTTTTGGGTATCAATGGAAAACGGACTTACTTTTACAAGAAACTCAGATCCCAAAACACAATCTTCTCTTAATTGATCTAACCTAAACATTGACAAAGAACTAGAATGACCTGACAGTTTTACTGGAAAATCTTTAACTTTACCTGTTAAGAACACAGGCGAACCTTGAATTGCAGAACCGAACTCTTTACTGTTTTCCCAGTAATAAGGTGGCAGGGCATTTCCTTTTGCTAAATTAAACTGACAACCAGAATCTATCAAACACTGTACAGAATATGGCTTAAACTCAGCAGGACTAAAAGTTAGAGTTATAAACAATTTTGGTCCTGAAACTGCACCAAGCAAACTTATGGATTGAGACTTAGGAGACGGTGACTTTACAGGAGAAGACTTAGGAGATGGGGATCCTTCTTTGGTACCACAAACTCTTTCAATTTCTTGAGAGAGCTCTTCTTCTGAGGACTGATCTCTTTCTGCGGATAACACTGAGATGGATTGTTTCAAATTCTCTATCTCTTTTAGCAGTGTTTTTATTTGCTTGTGCTTTTGTTTTATCTGACTCTGGAATAAATTCATTCTATCCTGTCTGTGGCTTTGTCTGTCAAAATGACTATTAGGATAGTGCTGGTAAAGCTCTATAGGGTTATAGCTAGGGACTGTCAGTTTTGCTTTTCCTTTCTCTTTAGTCAGGGTTTCAATCATCTCAAGTAACTGTTTCTTTTCTTCTCTTAGGGCTGTTCTCTCTGTGTGTCTAAAAACAGGGATAGTGGACAACTGAAGATCAATACTGGCAACTTGCTTTTCCAGTTGATGAATAGAGAGACGAGAAGAGAACATATAAAGAGAAAAATCAAACTCTGGCTGGCTACACCCCCCTAAATGTGGATCATCTAAATCAGAATCGGATGAAGAGGATGAATTTGGAGGATCACATTTAGCAATGAGCGGGATCTCAGAACTAGAGTTAGAAGCAGAATCACTATCAGAATCCGGGAGTTCAATAATCTCTCCAGGAGGGAGAGGAGAATCAAAAGAAACTTCACATAAATCCCACCAATCGGGATCTAGTGCTGTACAAAGTGCTGCAAGCCTTGGCTTAGATTTGCGCTTAGGACATTTGCTTGCCCAATGTCCCTTTTGACCACAGATAAAGCATTTGTCTGCAGAACCTTTATCTGTACGCCGCTTTACAAATCTTTTATTCTTAGACTTTTTCTTAGATTTGTAATCCTTATAGCGGTACTTCGGCTTATGTTTGTAGGAGCCTTCAGGATGATATCTCTTTTCAGAGGTATAGTAATGCTTTTTCTTCTTTTTACATTTGCATTCTTTGAGATGACCTCTGTTGTGTGCTCCACACCCCCAATCTGGCATACCTGCAACTTCTTTGCAGAAAGAAGCAGAGAACATTTGTTGATGTCTTTTAAAATCTTTGCTAACTCTCTTTTCTAAACAATGTTCTTGCCAACATTCTAAAATATGACCATGTAATTGTGCCAAAGATAAAATTCTTAATGGAATATTTTTATCTTTTAATCTTTGCTCAACAGCATCGGGCACATGGCCGGGGTAACTCCTCAAATAATGCTTGAGGTAAGCCGGGTCTCCTGATTTACCTGATGAAATTAACAATTTCTGCATATAGCAGAAATATTCTTCAGCTTTACTCAGATCACACAATCTAGCAGACATAAACAGAGAGGCAAGGTGATCTGTGTCTTCTTGGTCCTCTGGACCATAGAATTCTCTTCCCAATGCAGAGAGAAGTTGTTCATCAGCATCATTGGCTGCAAGAATTTCATGCCTTGTTTCTTGTGGCAACCATCGCCACCATTCATAAGCTAAACCAGATAATCCTGCAACTAGTTGAGTTGCAAGCATTTGGCCAGTCACATTATGGTCTTGTTGTTTCTTATACAAAAGCCAATGTTGTAATAACTGAATAGCATTCCTAACTTCTTCTCTTTTTTGGCACTGAATATTGAGCACTGGTTGCTCAGGCATTTGGGAAATGAGATTATTCATATTATTAATTCCAAAGTTAAAAAATTTGGGCTGGTCATTAACAGTAGTAGGATTGGCATCAAACATGTGCTCATCATAGTGTTCTCTTGGACCAGTGATCCTCATCCTGTTAGAGGATTCTTCTGCCATCATATTTAATGACACTTCATATTTTGGGTCTAAGACAGGATTGAAGCTTTTAAACTCAGAGATCCAATGTTCAATTAATTCTATCTTGGCATCACTCTCACCAAAATCCCATTCTGGTTTTTCTTCTTCTGGGACAACATTGAACTGTCCTAGGGATTTACTCCTATTATGTCCTTGGGCTGCTAGGCGATGAACATGATCTGGGACATAATAACGCTTCTTCTTTAACTCTTCTGTTTTACTTGAAAGTTCTTTTAAAACAGAAATTCTTCTTTCTAATTTATCAGAAGCTATAGTGATTGCCTTTTGTATCTCTGTAGTGTCATGCAGCAAATGATCCAATAGTTCCAACTTTGTTACAACTTTATCTAGTTGGATTTTTTGTTCAGAACACTGATGTTTCAACATTAAAATATCATTTGCCATATCATCAATATTTCTTGCAGTGCACATTTCCTGCAAGTTTCCCCAATTTGATAACTTGATGTCATCTGACACAGATTGGTCAGCAGTAGATGACTTTACAATCATATATTCTCTTTTGGAAGAACCATCTGAAGCATACTGGCGGAAAGGTGTCTCCGGGAGGTTTCTACCAGGGTAGTAAGACTTTTGACCAAGAGCATTGGTCGTCTCTAAATCAGCTCCAGAGCGAGGTAAAGAGAACATTCCTAAAGATGGATATTCATGGGGATTCTCTTGAGCTTTTTTCATTTTTTGTTTTTGTATTAATTTTTGTTTAATTTTTCTACATGCAGGGCAGTCTGCATGTTGACCTTTATGCTCAAAATCTGACACACCGGAAAAAGAAGTAGTAAACATTGCAAATAATTATTTCCGATTTGTCCTAACAAAATATATGATTCTAATCATTAATCTTATCACGGTGATATGTCATGTTATGTAAATAAAAGTATTTGATAGATGAAACCTTTAAATGGAATTTTTTTAAAGTAAACATTATAATTTAGCTCTTTGAACATTTATTTGTTTTCAAATATTCATAACTATGAAAATATTGCCAACCACCATAACTATGAAAATATTGCCAACCACCATAATTATGAAAATATTCATTCATTTGTTTTCAAATTGAATTTTTTAACTAATACATAACTATCATAACATGTTCATTCAAAATATTCATTTATTTGTTTTCAAATTGAATTTTCTAACAAAACAAGAATTGAAATTACATTTAATTTGAAATTGTTAGTAACTTAAAAAATTGCAATTAGTTAAATATGTACAATTTAACTTGAAAATAGTGTCCAAGTGTACATTTAATTTGAAAATTATTCCAATAATATTGAAAATTGTTAGTAAAGTTTAGAAATTTTAAAATAGTTAATATGTACATACATTTTAACTTGAAAATAGAATCCAAGTGCACATTTCATTTGAAAATTGTTGGACAATAAAATTGAAAATTGTTAGCAACTTTGAAATAATTTGAAAATTGTTAAAGCAAATTTGAAACATAATTTGAAAATTGTTAGCAAATAAATAAGAATATCATTACAAATAAACATGAAACAAATTAAATTATGAAATTTAGTTAAATTTATTGGAAAATTGTTACTAATTTTGTAAATTATGTAGCATGATATTTAAATTATGATAGCATGTAATTCAATAATTTACCTTTGTTGTCCTCCATTGGAATTTGTTGCACCAATTGGGCATCTTCTTCTTCTCTCAAGTTTGCTCTATGTTGTCTCATCCTTTCTCTAGCCTTCTCACGCTCTTCATTGTCATTACCTTGACGAGCATGTTTTCTTTGTCTTTTTCTCTCACTCCTGATCGAACTACAATGAAAACAAACGAGATTTATTCAAATTGTTATAACAAACAACGGTATGTTAGTATGAAATATGTCTACAAAGAAATCTTACATGTGTAATGAACTCTAATTGAACAATATCAACATCACCAAGCTCTAATTGAACAACATCAAATTCACCAAGATCTAATTGAACAACATCAAATTCACCAAGCTCTAGAATTGAACAACATCAAATTCAAATAGCTCTAATTGAAAAAAAACTAGCAATGAGTTAAATTAGTGTTATTCATCAATTCTTTAGTAATTATATAGAGGTTGGTTGTCATTTTTATGAGGGAATGGTGGTTGGAAACATTAATTGTCCAACACCTTTCCCGAGTTTTCTTTTATATATTCTTTACACAGAAAAACCCTCGATCGAGGTAATTTTACATACCCTCGATTGAGCTATTTGCTCGATCGAGGTAATTTTACATACCCTTGATTGAGCTATTTGCTCGATCGAGGTTTTATTAATACCTCAATCGAGGTTTTATTATACCCTCGATCGAGGTCTTGTTAAACCCTTGATCGAGGTATTTAAAATACCTCGATCGAGCAAATAGGTCGATTGAGGGCTTAAAAAATAGGCCGAGAGCCCTTTTCACTGTAGAATGAAACTTTTTCTTGCCTTCTAGAGGGTTAAACCATGTCATTAAATGCTCATTAATGGGCGGACTTGATACCATTGGATTCGTCAATGAATCCTCTATCCATATATATAAAATTTTTGAATTTTTATCTTCATATGTCTTTTGTTTTTTAATTTCTAGTAAAACTTGCCCTAAATAACCCTGCCAACAACTTCGATTGAGCTCAAAGATAAATCCACAACATTCAAAATACACATCCAAAGAATTTGAAAAAATACACAAGCACTAGATAAACACGTCCTCTTCAAAAATGTATTTTTAGTTTTGCAAATTATGTAAACAATCAAAAGATTTGGTGCACGAACACACATGTGTGCAAAATGTGACTGAAATATTCATTGGTCAATTTCGAAAAATAATAATAAATATAATTTTTCAAGAAAAAATAAAAGAAATATAGGTAAGCACTAGTGCATTCTGTCTAGATCATGTTCACATATTTCATTTTTTAAAATTATTACTTTAACATTAAATTATCGTGCACGAACACAAACTACTTGTTAATTGCTCTTCAAATTTTTAAGTACACATGTTTCATTAAATGAAAATTCGACACGATAAATGACATTGGTATATTTTGAAAAAACTATAATTGGAAAGCCAACATAATTCTCTGCATTTCGTTTTTCAAGCGCATGTCAAAATTCATGTAGAAAATATGAGTTTCGAGGGCTTCAATTTAATACATGGGGAAAATTTCCGTTTTTCGCCGTCATATTTGGCCAAAAAGAGTTACCCATCTTCATGGAATCGTGTGTCTCATTAGACGTACACATGTGGCTCAAATATTGTTTTACTCATTGATTTGGAGAACCATGGTTTTGCTCTTGCCATAAGATGCAAATTGAACAATTTGGAGTCAGTGGTCCAATTTTGGAAATCCTTCCCCAAGAGCGTGTGTATAATGTGGTCAAATAGGCATTTCCTAAACAAAGTCACAATAAATTACAACACCCAAAAATATTCCTCTATTAGGATTTTATGATCTAGGACAAATTTTCCAAGAGTCCCCAAATTACTTTTGGATGCAACTTGAAAGAGGACATAAAATGGAAAATGTGACTCAGATCAACAAATCATTGTCTCTGTTGGATTCCTAGAATCCAAATACACCTGGAGCACCCCTCACCCTCAAGTTCCATAGCTCATAGCTTTCCATTATTCATCGATTTGGAGAAATAGGGCTTTTTTTCATAAGAGGTAGATTAAATGCAAATTTTGGATTTATGGTTACAATTTTGGAAATCCTACCCTCAGAGTGTGCAGATAGAATGGTCACATGGGCCTTGCCTAAAAAACCTTGTAGACACTTACAATGCTCAAAATCACTGCTCCATTAGGTTTTTGCGCCTTGAGACAAATTTGCCAAAAGTTCTTGAATGACTTTAGGATACAACTTGAAAGAGGACATAAATAGCTAGGGAACCACTCACTCCAAGGTTACATGGCTTAAAGCTTGTTTTATTCATTGATTTGGAGAACTAAGGTTTTGCTCAGTAAAAGCAATGCAAATTTTGGATTTATTGGTCTAATTTTGGAAATCCTACCCCGAGAGAATGTGGATATAATGGTCACATAGGCATTGCCAAAACAAAATTGTAGTAACTTATGACACTTGAAAATGCTTCTCCATTTGGATTTTATGCCCTGGGAAAAATTAGTCAAGAGTCCCTGAAATACATTGGGATGCAACTTACAACTAGGAATAAAATGAAAAATCTGACTTGGATTGACAAACCGTTGACTCTGATGGATTCATGGAAGCCAAATATATCTAGGGCACCCCTCAATCCAAGGTTCCATGACTTAGATATTATTTTATTCATCAATTTGTGTAAAATTCTGCACATCAGATCTATTGAACAAGTAAATCAATCACAATGATGTAAAACAAATTTGAGTAAAAACTGTGTAAGAGAGATGCATCAGTGCTCTATAACTCAGAATGGTAGAATTACAATGCAATACAGTAACAATGACTGAGTAGGCCAAGCCAAGCAATTCGAATTAACCAAGGAGGTTAATCAAATAGCCTACATGGTGTAGCTTGCCTCCACTAGGGGTCCTCATCATCATCAGTGGTGGTCATCAATGCACAAGTAACTGTCAGCTAGGTGTCAAACTGAGTCTAACCGAGTGTAATAAGTGTAAATAATGTATGTGGAACTAATGTAGGGAAGGAGGATCAAAGGAGGGCGCATGAGGAGCTAACTGGAGTCAAAATAGTCAATCTAGGTTCTCTAGAGGTCCATCAGAGTGTTACAATCAGTTCCAGAGTCAAACTAGCCATAAATCAAGAAAAGATCCATGAATCAAGGAACTAACTGAATGTAACTGAGTGGCAGGTGAGAGTGGGAACCTTTCACAAGTGGTTGGTGAAAGGAGGGTGCATGATGCACTAGGAGGGATATGAATGAGTAGAAAGAAGCTCTCGGGGGCTGGAAAACTGGGGACTAGGTGCTATAGGTCGCCAAATGATGTCTGGGATGCATGAAAATGCATGCATGCATGCAAAGTACAAAAATGAATGATGAGATATCCTAACACCCCCCCTCAAGCTATACTATGTGGAATGAAATAAAATGTAGGGCCCTAGTTACTGAGACCAAAGGTCACTCCAATACAATAATAATCCAAATAAATAATAGTTTATGAACCGAGGAAATGGAGAAAACTTCATGGGAAACCCCCCCCCCTAAAAAATGAACTGTAACACACCAAAAGATTTAACTGTTCCAAACTCAAGTAGATATGTCTGGAGGTATCTTGCTCTTGGGAGTAAATGGATCATGCTCCAAAAACGCGTGCTTGAATTCTCCATCAATGGATGCAAGCGAATGTGGAGACTTTATGAACTTGCTCTTCATACCAAAAATGGTGAGAAAAAATATGAAAATATGAGGATGATCCTGGAACCTGTGATTCGAACCAAGTGAGGTAGGAATAGCTCCAATCAGATCAAATAGATCTTGAAACTTGAACTTCTTATTAGTGGAAGTTAAATCATCTCCAAGATATGGCAAATGGTTTCTTGAGATCTCCTTTGAACTAACATGGGTGAGATCAAAACCAAAAACAACAAAAGATGCATGAGAATTGAACTCAAGCGAATGATAGTGTTCTTCATCTTCAGTAAAACTTTGAGAAACTGTGCAAATGATAGAACATAAGTCTATAGGAGGCATGCAATAAAGGAGGGCGAATGCTTCACCTCCAAAATCATATTTTACCTCCAAAACATCAAGTAGTTCATTATTCTGCATACCGGCAAACTCATGTGAAAGAGAGGATTCAAGAACCTCTTCGGAATCTAGAGTATGAGCTGGATTTTCTTGCTCAGAATTCGAAATAGAAGACAGTGAGAAAATGAGTGTTGAATCTACAGTTTCTTCTTCACCTTGAACAATTGTTGAGGCCGAGACATAATCGGAGAGAACACATAAGGATATCTCACTGGGCTTGTTCTCCAAAAGGCTAGCATGATCCTCTTCTTCCTGCTTTCAAAATTCTCTATTGAGTTGGGCCCATAGATCTCTTGGATTGTCAGCAGTAGTACTGAGGTAGCTCATACAATGAGACATAGCAAGACACATTGTTCCAAAATCTCTGTCACAATCATTAAGCCAATCATTCTCCTCTTCAGCGGAATCAAAATCTCTTGTATTACCAATGCACATATCAAAGAGACATTGTCTCTTCAAGAATGCAATCATATTTGGTTTCCATTCATCATAGTTGAATGGAGCAAGAAAATTTTGTGAAAAAGAAGTCTCCATCTCTGCAATAGCGAATGCAAATGGAGGAAGTAAGAACCTGCAAATCACAAACAAACAAACACTATGTTTTCAGCAATAGTTGCAACTGCCGAAGGTGCTGCAATTGCAGAAAAATGCTGCAATGTGAGCAAAGATTGCTCTCTCTTCATGTTGAACACCTGCAGAAAATAAATCTTGTCGCTGCCATGGCTCTGATACCATGTAAAATTGTGCACAACAGATCTATTGAACAAGTAAATCAATCACAATGATGTAAAACAAATTTGAGTAAAAATTGTGCAAGAGAGATGCATCAGTGCTCTATAACTCAGAATGGTAGAATTGCAATACAATACAGTAACAATGACTGAGCAGGCCAGGCCAATCAATTCGAATTAACCAAGGAGGTCAATCAAATAGCCTGCATGGTGTATCTTGCCTCCACTAGGAGTCCTCATCATCATCAGTGGTGGTCATCAATGCACAAGTAATTGTCAACCAGGTGTCAAACGGAGTCTAACTGAGTGTAATAAGTGTAAGTGATGTATGTGGCACTAATGTAAGGAAGGAGGACCAAATGAGGGCGCATGAGGAGCTAAATGGAGTCAAAATAGTCAATCTAGGCTCTCTGGAGGTCCATCAGAGTGTCACAATCAGTTCCGGAGTCAAACTAGCCATAAATCAAGGAAAGATCCATGAATCAAAGAACTAATGTAAGTGAGTGGTAGGTGAGAGTGGGAGCCTTTCACAAGTGGTTGGTGAAAAGAGGGTGCATGATGCACTAGGAGGGCTATGAATGAGCATAAAGAAGCTCTCGGGTGCTGGAAAACTGGGTACTAGGTGCTAGAGGTCACCAACTGATCACTGGGATGCATGCATGATGACTGGGATGCATGCAAAGTACAAAAATGAATGATGAGATATCCTAACAATTTGGAGACCTAGGGTTGTGCTCAATAAGAGGCAATGCAAATTTTGGATTCATGTGTCCAATTTTGAAAAACCGACCTTGAGAAAGTGAGGATAGAATGGTCACATAGTCCTTTCCCAAACAAACTTGCAGCAACTTATGGCACTTGAAAATTCTACTCCAATATGGTTTTATGCCCTGAGACAAATTTTTCAAGAGTCCTTGAATGAGTTTGGGAGGCAACTTGCAACTATACAAAAAATGAAAAATATGAATAGAATTAATGAACCATCAACTCCATTGGATTCTTGGTATCCAAATATAGCTATGTCAACCCTCTGCCCAGGGTTCCATGGATTGGATCTTGTTTTATTCATGAATTTGGAGAAATAGGGTTTTTATAAGTTAGAGGCAATGAATATTTTGGATTTATGTGTCTAATTTTGGAAATATTAAATCAAGAGTGTGCAAATAGTATGGTCACATAGGCGTTGCCCAAAAAAACTTGCAGAAACTTACGACACTTGAAAACGCTTAGATCCATTAGGTTTTTATGCCTCCGGAAAAATTTTCTGAGAGTCCTCGAATGGATTTGGGATGCAACTTGCAAGAGGACATAAAATAAAAATGTAACTTAGATTCACAAACCGTTGACTCTATCATATTTTGGTAGTCAAATACAGCTAAGGAACCCCTCACCCTAGGGTTCCATGGCTCATATATTATTTTATTCATCGATTGGAGAACTGGGGTTTTTATTAGTAAGAGGCAATGCAAATTTTGGATTTATGGGTCCAATTTTGGAAATCCTACCCCGAGAGTGTGTGGATAGCATGGTCACATAGGAATTTCCCCAAAAAACTTGCAGCAATTTACGACTTTCAAAAACACTGCTCCATTAGCTTTTTATGCATTGAGACAAAGTTGCTAAGAGTCCCCGAATGAATTTTGGATGAAGGCTTGCAACTCGATATAAAATGAAAACGATGATTTATATTGATGAATCGTTGACTCAATTGGATTCCTAGTAGCTAAATATAACTAGGACCCATAATCCTAGCTTCCATGCCTCAAATGTTGTTTAATTCATTGATTTGGAGAACTAGGGTTTTGTTCCATACGAGGCAATGAAAATTTTGGATTTATAGTTCCAATTTTGGAAATGTTACCCTGAGATAATGAGGATATAATTGTCACATAGGTCTTTCCCAAAAAAACTTGCAACAACTTACGAAACTCGAAAAAATTATCTATTAGGTTTTTATCCTTCGGGACAAACTTTTCTGCAAGAGTTTTTGAATGAGTTTGGGAAGTGTTACCGAGAAAAGTAGCAGAGCTAGTGCCCAGTAAAAAAAATAAGAAATGTGACCCAATGTCACTTCAATCACAATTATAACTTCTTCGGAGAGTCGTAACCTCCCAGGGGAAGGACCCTGAATTATCCTGTGTAACACTTAGGCAACAAAGACTATGTTTGTTATGCAACATTAGTATAGACCAGTGCCTTTATGGATTCAATGTAATTGCATAAAATAGGTAAATAATGCAGCAACCATTCATATGACAACTAATATTCGAATATATCATTCAATGTTTATCAACCTTAGGAGAATCAATCAATGTGAGAACCAACAGTAAGTTGCATATGCATTTTCCAAGTACACCTAGTTTATCTTTGTGATATTTAATCAATGCAATTTCAATACCCAAACACTTTATAACATAACACTTTATATCAGATCATAGGGTCGTGGTTAGTACAAATGTTATCAAAATTTTACCAATATCAAACTAGCACTTGTATACCACAAAATAAAATAGTCTTAGGGTTCCAGAGAAATAAGGCAATGTTCATCATCCAAATAGAGCTATGTAAGTTATCAAATATATGGCAAAGTTGCTACTTAGGCTAACTGAAATCCAAACTCCACTATGTAATCAATTTAAATGGTCAATAATTATATGTATTTTTATTTGCATCCAGATATATATAGCTATGTATATCAATAGTGAGTGTTCTCCAAACAATACCCAAATATTTGGTTAAGGTGAAACAGAGATCAATTCATATAGATACCGAATACTATCCTTACCAACTGATGAAAACTAATGTTGTATGTAAATCCAGACAGTAAATTTGAGACCTTTGTATGTATGGTATTAGCAGCAGAATTATAACACTATCAACTTGAAATAATTTGCAACGTAAGCCAATAGGAAGAAAATATCCAATGAACTAATTCAAAATCAAGATAAATATGTCAATGCAAATATTATAGGTGCAGCAATAAGATACATCGAGTTTTTCCCACCTTATATCATAAGTTTAGCATTGTACTGACACTCCAGGATGCATGTTTCAGACTTCTGTAACATGCGAATTTCAAACCAACCTTTGAGCATATTTTTAACCATAAACTAGCACACAACTTGTACCTAAATTATGCTTAAAACATCTCCAATTTTTTATACTAACTATTGGACATTTTATTGTGTGCGTGTGGAGGTGTTAGGGCAGAGGGATTAGCTGTCCTATAGAGGCAGCGAGGATCAAAGGAGGAGGAGGGAAGGGATGCTAGAGGGGAGGATAGAGAAGGTAGGAGAGAAGGGTGAGGGAGGCCATTAGGGAAACAAAGGTATGCAAAAGGTTTAAAATCAAGAATTTAGGGTTTATAAGTTCTGGAATATAGTTTTATGAAAACAATAAGATAAAGAAATCAGACCTAGATTACACAAGAAGAAGAAAATTTGACCTAAATAAGTACAAAATCACAAAAATAGGGTTTTTTTTAGGATTTTTGAGATTTTTAAAATTTTAGGGCTTCCTACAATTTATCCCTAGGGTTTCTAGGGACAAATACGACAGGACGAAATTATAGGAGGAAGGGCCAAAATTATAAGGAGGCTAAAAACTGCAATTTTTTTTTTAATTTTTAGGGTTTTTGTCATAAAATTGCAGACCTAACTCTAACCCTAATTCTACCATGAAAATGCAGATTTACACATGAAAATGCAAAAATTAACCCTAAATAATAATTACAAAATTACAAACTAGGGTTTGAAAATGGTAGAAAAGAACAACCTAGGGTTTTAAATGGTTTCACCCTAACCCTAGGGTAGCAAGGAGGATGCCTCTCCTCTTGAGATGGTACTTGCCAAGTTTGGAAAACTAGGGATTTCTTCAAAAACCACAAAAGTTGGTTAAAGAGACCCTAGTTAGGGAAAATTTGGAGATCTAAAGCTCAAGCCTTAGAATGCTAGGGTGACTAAAGGATGAAAATGACCTAGCTAGCGAAACATGTAGCATTAATGGCTACCATTCAACCAAGAACAAGCATCATCCTTCAATATTTAACAAGGAGAAATTGACCACAAACCAAATTGGAACTTGTCTTAAAGGCTCATATGTTCCTTGAACATTCTGAAGATTAAAAGAAGTTGTAATTATTCTACTAAATGGGTGGTTTAAGGATGACCACAAACCAAATATGGAACTTGGATCTGACATTGGTTTTGGATTACCATGTTCTTAATCGATTGTTTCTGATTGGAAATCATTCCCCCTGTCAGGAATAAGATGAGAAGCGAGAAAGTTTTATTCGATGTGATGGAAAAATGCATGGTTGTGCCTCCATTGGAAAAAATGATCAAAGATGTAGGTTTGAGTGTTTAAACTAGACACAATACCTTTCTAAACATCTCATAGTGGTTTTGAGTGTCAAAACTAGACACATAATACCATGATATGAACTATGAATGATTGGAAACACAACAAGTCTTTTAGTGTTGTGACCTACGAGGGATTCTTACAACTCCACCCTTTCAATCAGACTCAACAATTTAAATTCAAATTAAACAAATGGAGAGTGTCAACTTTTATTGAAAATGCGCACATTTAAGTGAACACTCACAAAATAACTCCAATAAAGGACCTTACGAATTAACTCCATAATGATAATTGTTTGCAAAGGTCACAATGCCTTATAATTCCAATCACAAAGTATGAAAGCATACTTACAACTCCATAAGAAAATGGAGACATTTTATATTCAGTAGTGTCAAAGCAAACCCAAGGCTTCTTTTTTCTCAAAAATGGATTTTATAAGTTTTGAACCGAAGACTGCTACTTCAGCAGTGTTTAATTTCAACATTTTTCAACCAAATATTCTAGGAATAAACACATGATTTACCGTGACGAATTATAAAAGTGAAGCAAAAATGATATCAATAAGTTAAAAGATGGAAATGCATATCATTTTCCGGTTGCTTTCTTCTCTTTGCCCAATTCATTTTACATGTTTACCAATATGTTATGTGCCACACAAGACCAGCCCAAACCATATTATTGAACTCTCCCAAAAAATCTCATTGTCCTATTTAATTAAAGCCTCTATAAATAAATATAGAACAAATACTTTGAAGCTACCATGATCACTTAAATAAAAGATATTGCGTTCTTATCTCTTTTTGACGAAGTAATTTGCTTAAATAGGTTGTTTCATTTAGATTTTTTCTCTAATTCATCCCAAATGAGTAAAACAACAATGCTTGAGAACACAAAAGCATATCAAGCCGCCTACTGTTTCTTTTCAATAATTCTTTCATAGTTCTATTCAACCAATGATGGATTTAGGGTTATAAAGAGGTTTTTAGAGTGTAAAACCTTATGTGTGGAACTGTAACCTGTTGCTTTCATAAACCACCATAATCTTATAAAAAATATCATGTTCATCTCCACTTGAATTTCCAGAAAACAAAAAACAGGCATTCACAGTCCGGGCAGCAACAAAGGCTCTATACAATGCCCTTGATTTTGCAGAGACACACTTTGAAAATGAACTATGTTATGCATGTTATTAGTGAAACAACATTGTTTGCTGATGTCCAAATAAGGAAAGCTTCATTTAAGTGTATTGTTTAAATTTGCTCAACATACTTTGAAAAACATGCACCTTACAATATACAAGATATCTTCACTATCACTGCAAAACCATTGAAAACTAACAAAGAAACTGTGACTCTACAAGCTATAGAGATCTGGAGTTCTTTATGTGATGAAGATGCTAAAATTCGGGAAGAATCCACTTGCATTGGTTACACCAAAAAACGATGTTGTAGCGTATTTCAAAAATGAACCCTCATGTTTTCATCTTTGGTAAGCTCCCATCTTGCACGCCATATCTTCAAGAATATCTCTAGGCAACTAACCACCACCAATATGTATATAATTTTGCAAGGTTAACATGTTGAATCAATGGTGTAATTGAAATTGTGAAATTTTAATTTTCAATTAAATTTTTTTTTTTATTATTAAGGACTTTAATTTCCAATTAAAAGATAACAATTGACCCATTTACCCATGTTTTTCATTGATCATGCACTCTCAAAATTGGGTGGAAGGTTGGAACAAAAAAACTTACTAACACTGACACACATAACTCAAACGTAACATGTGTCGGCATTATGCATATGAAGTACATTAACTGATAAAGTTAGGAAACAAACAAAAGGTGGAACTTAGAATCCTTTCTAGAGGTTAATGTTAGGCCACATGTAATGCAACATACCAAAATTTTCAAGGTTAACGTGTTGCATCAATGGTGTAATTAAAATTGTGACATTTCATTCCAAAGGACTTGAGTTAAAAGGCGATATAGATATAATATGCCCTTTCTAGCGTCAATTCATTAAAAAACACATCGAAATTGAGATTGTACTATGATGTTCTCCCCTTCCTTTGTTAGAAGAATTTTAATAAGGCTATTTTTCCAAGGTAGGCATTATTTTAGATTCCTCAACTATTATTGCACATGAACTTGTACATACCAAGCTACAACAAATATTTCAGGGAAGTGGATTTGTCTATGTATTATTCATGAGGCAAATCTTATGGTTAAAACTATTTTTTGGGCACAAGTTTTGCTAATATAGAGCCAGTGTTGTGATACATTTTTTCCATTCAAATTGACAACCATGGGATTGAATTTAATTCTCAATGTGTTTTTGTGGGGAGGGTTAAAATTTGTACCAATCAGTTCATGGTTCCTTCTTTCTTCTTTGGGCCATTCACTTTCCCTCGGCTATAAATGGATAAGAAGATGTTGATGTATATGTAACTTCGGAATGTATTTCATATATATTTATTGTACCCTTATTAGAGATGTGTTATTCCTTTATAAGGAAGTGTTGTCATGTGGATTGACAAGTGTCGCAAGTGTGTGTACTTGCCAATGGGTTATTAGACCACCATGTGTGGGGTCGGCCCTGAAATATATATATTATAATGTGGATGTACCTAGCTAGACAAGTCGGCCCCATAAGGTCACTGGGAAAACAAGTTAGTATAAATAGAGATCAGGTGATCTCTATTTAGATCATTCGGAAAAGTATATCTCTCTCACTCAGAAAGTGGCACACTAGTGAGGAGGAGGATCATCTGCTACTAGGAGACTATCTCAGTGTATTTTGGTTGTACTTTGGTTGATCCATTGCTCTCTTTATCTCTGAGGAAGTTGTGGGGTTTTTCACCTTAGGGTTTTCCCCACGGAAACTCTGTGTCTCTTGTCTCTCATGCTTTTGATTCTTGTGATGCTTGTCATGCTTATTGTGATTGTCATGCATTGATATATTGTATATGTTATTCTCTCAGTGAAGATCCTAGAGTATTGTGAATTAATGCTCAAAATTTAACATGGTATCAGAGCTAACCTGAGAAGAAGACATTTTGCATTGACAAAAACTTGAGTTTCTTGTTTATTGGGTTTCTCTCCACAGTTTTTGGAAAATCAGTATAGTAGATTGACTCTACTCATCAAGGAGAATCTATCTGTCCAATTAGAATTAAATTCTGAGCATTTTCAGATTTGGCCCTAAAAATTAGGGTTTCCATAAAAATAGGAATTTCTGGAATCTAAAGACACAGCTGGAAGCTCCTTGCAAAAATCGAAGTTTAGAGCTTTGGATCGAGATTTTTGGCTGGGTAGATCTCCGGGAAACTCAAACCCTAATTCAGGGCTCTCCTTAATGAACCCGGGAGGACAAAAAGGAAAATCTGAAGGGTAAAACTTTGCTGATCTCAAATTATGAATGCACCAAGCTGATTAGCTCATCAAAGCGCATCTTTCTATCCTTTCAGAAAATTGAAATTCACATTTTGAATTTTTAGGGTTTTTTCGACAAACCCTAATCCGGGACCAGATCCAGTTTTCAACATTTCAAGTGGTAAGACCTAAATATTTTCTATTTCCATTTGAAGTACTCTTTAAGATGTCTCACCACACCAAGCTTGAGGATAAGCTTGAAGGGGCTGATAACTTCCGAGCTTGGAAGTATAGGATTGGGTTAATCCTAGAAGAAAATGAGTTGGACTCATATATAAAAGAAGACATCTCTATCCCAGAGGATGAAGAGGCCAAAGTATTGCATAAGAAGAACTTGGTCAAGGCAAAGAAAATCATTGCCGATTCTATCAAAGACCATCTCATACCCCATGTGTCTTCTCTAAAGACACCCAAGGAGATGTTTGACTCTTTGACCAAGCTATTTGAAGGGAAGAACATAAATCGGAAGATGACTCTGCGGAATCAATTGAAGGGGGTCAAGATGTTGAATGGAGAAACCATTCAATCTTACTTCTCTAAGGTCTCTCAGATCAAGGAGAAACTTGAAGCTGTGGATGAAGTAGTGGACAATGGTGAAGTTGTTATGACCACTCTGAATGGCCTACCTAGGTCATGGGACTCCTTTATTCAAGGAATCTGTGCAAGAAAGAAATTGATCTCTTTCAGTAAACTATGGAGGAATGCTCTCAAGAAGAAGCTAGACTTGTATCTTGTGAGGAAAAGATGGGAGGTGAAGATCAAGCTCTTGCAACTCACACCAAAAGAAGCAATCCCAAGAAGGAGCACTCTCGCTACAAAAGATCCTATCAAAAGAATAAGAAGGATATAAGATGCTTCACATGCAATGAGAAGGGTCACTTTGCTTCAGATTGTCCCAAGAACAAAAGGGATAATAACAACAACTTCAGCAAGAAGAAGAAGGGCAGCAAAAGAAAGTTCCATGCTCATGCTGCCGAGGATGATGAACCTCCAAAGAAGAAGGCTAGGGCAGAAAGTGATGATGACTCATCAAGTGAAGAAGAGTATGTTCTAATCTCTGCTCTCACAGGTACTATCTCCCATGGTTGTAATGATTGGTTGATTGATAATGGGGCTTCCAAACACATGACTGGGTTTAAGGAATCTTTTGTGAATCTATCTGAACATGAATCACCCCATAAGGTGAAACTTGGGGATGATTATCAATACCCAATCAAAGGAAGTGGTGAAGCCTCCTACAACCTAGACTCTGGACAATTTTTGAAGATGAAAGAAGTCCTTTATGTACCTGGGCTCAAGAAGAACTTACTCTCCATATCTGCATTGGATGCAAGAGGTATGAGGGTTGCATTTGTGGATGGCCAAGTCCTAATGTGGCCAAAGGGAAAGACCATAGATGATGCAGTAGTGATTGGAGAGCAAGAGGGAGGATTGTATAAATTGAAGGGACAACCTGAACATGCCATGATGCATGAATCCATGGAGCCAAGTGAACTTTGGCATAGAAGACTTGCTCATATGCACTATAGGGCACTTCCAATTGCAAGCAAGGCTGTAGAAGGTCTTCCTGAAATCAAGACCAAACATGAAGGTGTTTGCAAAGGATGTGCAAAAGGTAAGAACATTAAGAAGGCTTTCCCAAGCAGTGAAAGTAAAGCCAAAGATATCCTGGAAATCATCCACTCAGATGTACGTGGTCCTATGTCATCCAATTCTCTTAGTGGGTATGTTTACTATGTCTCATTTATTGATGACTTCTCCAGGAAGACTTGGGTATACTTCTTGAAAAAAAAAGATGAGGTGTTTGATAAGTTCAAGGAATTCAAAACTTTGATGGAGAATCAAACTGACAAGAAGATCAAAACATTCAGATTTGACAATGGTGGAGAATTCACCTCAGGTGACTTCAAGAAGCTTTGTAGTGATTCAGGGATGAAGAGGGAGTTGACTGCTCCTTATAATCCTCAACAAAATGGAGTTGCAGAAAGGAAGAACGGAACTATCATGGAAGCAGCAAGGGCAATGCTGCATGAACAGGATCTACCTATGCATCTATGGGCAGAAGCAGCTAGAACAGATGTATATGTGCAGAACAGAACACCCCACAAGATATTGGACAACAAAACACTAGAAGAGGTCTTTTCTGGTAAGAAATTTGAAGTCAGCCATCTCAGAATATTCGGTTGTCCAATATACACTCATGTCCCAAAGGAAAAGAGGACTAAACTAGATCCTCCAGGAAAGAAGGGTATCTTTGTGGGTTACAGTGAAAGCTCGAAGGCTTACAGAATATACTTTCCAGGGTTCAAGAAGATTGATGTCAGCAAGGATGAATATAAGTTCAAGGACAGGTAATCCAAGAAGCAAAGATCAAGAGGGAGCACACTCCAGCAGCTCCTACAAGGATGTAGATTTTCAGAGGGAGTTGACCATCTTCCTACATTCCACAACAGAAAGGTGTAGAAGAAGCTACTTCAGCAGCTCCTGCCAGAAAGACTCAGAGGGAGTCCACCCAACAAACAAACAAAGATAAGTATTTTAATTATCATTTCTTGCATATTTGTTTGTTTAAATAAAATTGTTCAATGATGTATATACTTATGTTCCTAGACTTAGGATATGTACTGTGCATATTAGAATGATTGCAGGATACTACTAATATGCATGTGATGGGTAAGTGTCTTATGGCAATGTACAACATTCCAGCGCTACTTATCTAGAATGAAACCTCTTTGCTGACATGTTGGGAGTAGTGCAAACTCTTAACAATGTTTTGGTAGAGACTGGAAGGCATCTAGAAAGTTGTGGAACATGGATAAATGTTGTATTAAAGCATTGGCTAAGATAACTGCATGACATATTTCTTTATGTGTAAAGAATTTGTTCTAAAAATTATGAGATGTTTCTAATCATGCAATTTAACTTGTTTTGTAGGAAAGGATGTATATCTTCACTTACAAAAGAAGGACTACAACAGTTGTTCCAACAAAAAAGATATCTATGGAATATATTGAAGTTCCCAGGATCTGGGATGAAGAAATGGAAGAATGCCATGATCCGTCGATCATGAAGAATGATGTTTGGGATGCAGTACCAAGACCTGAAGCGGAGTCTGTAATGACTTCCAAATGGAACTATCAGATCAAGCATGCTGCAGATGGCAGCATAGAGAAATATAAAAGTGATGAAATAGAAGATACACCAGATGGATTTCAAGACAGCTGTCTTGAATGGTGTAGTCATATATGTGTGCAAAACTTGGTACGATAGACAACTTTCTATCCAGTTTGGGCTTTACCAAGAGTAAAGCAGATTCCAACCTTTACTACAAGGTTGAGGAAGGGAATCCTGTGATTCTACTCCTGTATGTGGATGACTTATTTGTAATAGGAGATGACAAGATTGATTGCAGATACTAAGAGGAAGCTTGCTACCGAGTTCGATATTTGGGAATGATGCATTATTTCCTAGGTATGGAGGTGTGGCAGAGTGCAGGTGGGATCTTCCTTGGTTAAGGGAAGTACGCAGTAGATATCCTGAAGAGATTCAGGATGATGGATTTCAAGGCCATGGCCACACCTATGGCATCAAATCTGAAGCTTCTATGTGATGCTTCATCTGAGCTGGTGGATGTCTCTATGTATCGTCAGATGATTGGGTCCTTGATGTACCTGACGAACACGAGACCAGATATTTGCTTTGCGGTGAACACATTGAGTCAATTCTTGACAGATCTGAGGAGTGTTCATCTGGTTGCTGTAAATCATGTTCTGAGGTACCTGAAGGGTATAGTGGATTATGGGCTCAAGTATGAAGCGAATCAAAAGTTTAACCTGCAGGGTTATGTTGATTCAGATTGGGCTGGCAGTGCTACAGATAGGAAGAGCACAACTGGGTGCTGCTTCAGTATGGGATCAGGTGTGATCTCTTGGTTTAGCAGGAAGCAGTCCTGCGTAGCACTGAGTACAACTGAGGCAGAGTATGTTGCAGCCTGTTCAGCTAGTTGTGAGGCAGTATGGCTACGGAAGCTACTGTCTGAGTTATTTGATCTCCCATTGGATGCTACTGGTATCTTCTGTGATAACCATAGTTGTGTGAAGCTATCCGAGAACCCAGTGTTTCATGACAGGTCGAAACACATAGAGATCAAATATCACTATATCAGGGATATGGTGCAGAGAGGAGCTGTGAAGCTCCTGTATGTTGTGACGGACGAGCAGACTGCAGATGTGCTGACGAAGCCACTAGCCAGGGTGAAGTTCGAGTACTTCAGGGAAAGGCTTGGTGTTCTTCAGATCGAGGACACTTCGAGGAAGAAGTGATGGACACATTTGCTGAAGCCATTTCAAGCATGTTGGAAGGAGGATCCTTCACATGGCTGTGGATGTAAGCGCTAGATGATGAGCATAAGGATGATGTTCTGGTTTCTGCTTTGTGTGATCAGTTGGATCATTTATATGTATATGTATGTATGCATCATGTTGGATGTTGGATATGATCAATTGGATCATTTATATGTATATATATGTATGCATCATGTTGGATGCTGGATATGATCAATTGGATCATTTATATGTATATGTATGTATGCATCATGTTGGATGCTGGATATGATCAGTAGGATCATTTGTATGTATTTTGTATATGCATCATGTTGGATGCTTGGACCATGTATATGTATATGTATCAGGTGGATATATTGTATGATCAGGTGGATCATGTATGGTGATATGTATCATGTATTTGTATTTGTATCAGGTGGATACACTGTATGATCAAGTGGATCATGTATGATGATATGTATCAGGTAGATACTTGGTATGCATTAGGTAGATGCATTGTATGATCAGGATGATCATGGATGACGAGCTTTAGGATGTTGCTCCAGATGACATGCAACAGGATGTTGCAGTGATGATGATCAGGATGATCATGTGTACATCAGGATGATGTATGGTGAGTATCAGGTTGATACTCTATGGCCGTGGATCAGGTTGTGCAGATGAGCATATAATTTGGCCCTGGGAGATTTGCAGATAGTCTTTTGAGGTTTTTCCTATAGCATATAATTTGGCCTTGGGATATCTGGAAAATGCTCTTTCGAGGTTTTGCTCTGGGAGGACATATAATTTGGCCCTGGGAGATTTGCAGATAGTCTTTTGAGGTTTTGCCTATGGCATATAATCCGACCCTGGGATATCTGGTAGATGCTCTTTCGAGGTTTTGTCCTATGGCATATAATTTGTCCCTGGGAGATCCTACAGGTAGAGCTGTGTGCTTGTAAAAGCCTGGGATGCTCTTGCGAGGTTTTGCCATGACCACATATAATCTGTCCCTAGGACATCCTATAGGTAGAGTTGTGTGCTCGTAGCAGCCTGGGATGCTCTTGCGAGGTTTTGTGGTGAGGTCACATATAATATGGCCATGGGAGATCCTATAGGTAGAGCCGTGTGCTCGTAACAGCTTGGGATGCTCTTTCGAGGTTTTGTGACGCACGTAATAAGTCCTGAGGATTCCACAGTATGGCCAGTGATGATGAAGACCTGCAGGTGGTGGGCCTACATCCAATATGAAAAAGGACTGGCTCGGTAGAACTTCCTATGACGAGTAGAGTCAGAGATTGGTTGAGATAGCAGCAGCAATGACGATGATCCCGAGAAGAAGACTTGTCTAGCAGATCTGTGTCGAGAAATACCTTCCTAGTTAAGAGGGAGTGTTGATGTATATGTAACTTCGGAATGTATTTCATATATATTTATTGTACCCTTATTAGAGATGTGTTATTCCTCTATAAGGAAGTGTCGTCATGTGGATTGACAAGTGTCGCAAGTGTGTGTACTTGCCAATGGGTTATTAGACCACCATGTGTGGGGTCGACCCTGAAATATATATATTATAATGTGGATGTACCTAGCTAGACAAGTCGGCCCCATAAGGTCACTGGGAAAACAGGTTAGTATAAATAGAGATCAGGTGATCTCTATTTAGATCATTCCGAAAAGTATATATCTCTCACTCAGAAAGTGGCGCACTAGTGAGGAGGAGGATCATTTGCTACTAGGAGACTATCTCAGTGTATTTTGGTTGTACTTTGGTTGAGCCATTGCTCTCTCTATCTCTGAGTAAGTTGTGGGGTTTTTCACCTTAGGGTTTTCCCCAAGGAAACTTTGTGTCTCTTGTCTCTCATGCTTTTGATTCTTGTGATGCTTGTCATGCTTATTGTGATTGTCATGCATTGATATACTGTATATGTTATTCTCTCAGTGAAGATCCTAGAGTATTGTGAATTAATGCTCAAAATTTAACAGAAGAAACCACTCTCAACTTCAAACTTGGTTAGAAGCTTTTTTACACATGAGTAAAAGTAATTGTTTCAACCAATTACTAAGACTACAAGAATAATAAAATGTTATTAAGTTTTAACATAGATCAAATAAATCATTTAAAAAAATGTGAATAGATAAGTGAAAATATTTTAGCAACAAGACCTATAAATTGTAACTTGGAAGTATTGAAAGTGTACAAAGTGGGATTGGGAGCCTTCCACAACAAAACCCTGTTTCCATACCTTTGTCTAGTCATAAGTGTTATCCCAGCTCAATACCAAAATAACAAAAACAATTTCATGTTTAAGAAAAAACACCTAATAGTTTGATTAAAATTTGTTTTTAGATTATTATCAAATTGAAAATAACTTCTTACCAAAATTAGTAGCTCCAAGTCCGTAGTAGCCAGAGGAGAGCACTTTCACACCGTCTAGTTAAATGGGTATCTAAATTCAGCATGTGCTTCTAGCTTCTGAGGCTCATAACAAAAAAACAAGCTTGTTTTAAATTCCATAGGTGATGCTTGGTAGATTCAATACTATGATAAATTGATGATGCTTGGTAAATTTAGTAGCTAATAAATTGTTGATGTTTGGTGGAAGGGCATGACCTCATATTGGGACAATGCTAAGACAATATAAGAAAGAAACAAGGATAATTTTAGGGGAGAAATTTAGCCTATCCAGGCTAATTTTCCATGTTTTTTTTCCAAAAAACGATTCGCCAATTTGCATTTTTTGAAGCCCCATTTCCCCCAATTTTGATGTGGTAAACTTTTTTCACTCAAAAAATCGCCAATTTTTTTTTTTTTTTTTCAGCAAAAAAAACACGTACTATTGCTATTTATAGGAATAAATCAAATAGTACAACGATGAGCATATTTCAGCACTGTTTTGACATGAGTATCAAAATCAATCAGAATCAGCTAGATCCCGAGGATATATAAAATCCTTAAAAATTGAAATAATTTTAGAAAAATATCGCCAAATATTTTATAGTTGACATTTTAAGAATTGGTAAGATTCGCCAAGGTTTATACACTTTTAAATAAGTACGGGTCCTTAAAATTATCCCTGGAAAGAAAGAACAAATGGAATGAAAGAAAATCCATCCCCATTGAACATAAACCCACCCATCTACTCTTCAATCAAATGGGAAAGTTTCACTTAAGTGGGAAAGTTCCAATCTCCATTATCACTTATATAATAACATGCCACATAATGCAAGAAAATTATATAGTCATACACATATCATAACAAGCTTATTAATAAAAATTAATAACGGTTTGGAAAAATAATTAACCTTCAAAAATACGTCCTAGCAATTGTTTTACTCTTTCTTTGATATAGCTTGTTTAAAACCTTAACCATATTTTGATGGGTAAAATGCCTCATGACGGGCATATGCCCGTCAAATGCCATCCCTACTCGCAACCACACTCCAATACCACTATTAGGATATCAATATAGAAATCAATAAAATCAAGAAGTGTTGCAACATGGAGGAAAAGGCTCACATTGAGCATCTCAATTAATATATATAAAAGAATATATTTATTGTACAAATTTGGTTACTATCTAACAAGCATGTTAAGGTGTGTTTAGGACTTAGATTAAGGTTATTCTAACACTCAAGAATTAGAAAGATAAGACACGAGATAAGTTAAATCTCAGAAGAAATCCCACTTCTCTACAAAATAGTCTTATCCCCTTGGTGATTAGATATTTCACCAGGCTTATGGGCATATGCTCCTATTGGATTTGATGCTTTTAATCCATCAAATATGTGAAAATCTAGTGGAAATCAAGCAATGATAGTCCCAACTACTACAATGTGCTCAATTTAAGGAGCAATATGCTTTGTACTTAGTTAATCCAAGGCTACCAAAAATCATACATTTATGGATTTTAACGATCATAGTGTGAAAATTACACAAATTGAAGCATTTGTCCTCTTCAATGAAATGCTAAGTGTTTTAAAAAATGTTCAAGTAGCAAAAGGACTATTAGTGGGTCCACTTAATTACTCTTGTGAAGAAACACTCTTGGTCAAACAAATTAGAGAAAGGGTCATTCGAAGAAGAGACACAAGGAAACTTAATGATAACAAAAACGTAGATGCGAAAGTTGCATAGTGCCCTCAACTAAGAAGTATGAAGGACTAAAACAAATATGTAATGAGTTAAGTAGTGAGAGAATAAACGTAGATGTTAAGCTTGATAGTCCTAGGCCTAGTTTGAGGATGTGGTTAATGAACACGAGATCATTTTTGGTGAAATATTCACCCAATGAAAATGTTATACATCTAGTATGACCAACTTGATTATTAGCTAATTTTATTTTTTGTCATAAAAGAAAAATTAAGAGAGGAATGATAGAATGTAAATAGTCACTTAGGAGACCAAGAGTCACTAGAGAAACCAAGGGTCACTTGGGAGTTAAAGAGTCATTTGATAGGTCAAGAGACACCCTATTTTTTTAAAGGGAACTCTTGCACTCATTTGTACGGACATTTTATTTGTGTGTCATCTACAATATTACATGAATAAAAAGGCCATTTTTAGCCTTTTTTTTCATACTATTGAGATGTAAGTTTGTTTGTTGACTATTCTCTCATCTCCTAAATCTCTTGTTCCTTATGGGTTATAGAATGATCTCATGTGGGATATTCTCATTTTATTTTGTTATTAATCACATATCTTTCACATGCTTTCATTGATTTGGAATAAGGCGTCTCTTCAAAAAAACTTGTAACAATGTGCGACACTCGGAAGCACTACTTTGTTAGGTTTTTATGCCCCAAGACAAATTTTCCAAGAGTCCTCGAATGACTTTGGGATGCAACTTGTGAGAGCAAATGAAATTAAAATTGTGACGCCGATTGATGAACCATCATCTATGTTGGATTCTTAGCAACCAAATATAGCTAGGGCACCCCTTACCTCTAGGTCCCTCAGATCTTGTTTTATTTATTTATTTGGAGAACTAGTGTTTTTCTCAGTAAAAGGCAATGCACATTTTGGATTTATGGGTCCAATTTTGGGATTTCTACATAGAAAATGTGTGGATAGCATGGTCACATAAGCCTTTCCAAAAAAAATTTGTAACAACTTATGACACTCAAAAACACTGCTCCATTAGGTATTTATGCCCTGGGTCAAATTTGCAAAGGGTCTCCAAATGAGTTTGGGAGGAAGCTTGCAATTGGACATAAAATGAAAATCATGACTTGGATCGACAAATTTTCAACTCCATTGGATTTTTGGTAATGGAATGCAACTATGGCACCCCTCATACCTAGGTTCCATGGGTCGAAGCTTATTTTATTCATCGACTTGGCGAACTAGGGTTTTCCTTAGTAAGAGGCAATGCATATTTTGGATTTATGGGTCCAATTTTGAAATTTCTATGCCAAGAACATGCATATAGCATGGTCACATGGGCCATCCCAAACAAACTTGTAGCAAATTACAACACTTAAAAACAATGCTCCATTAGGTATTTATGTGCTTGGAAAATTTTTCCAAGGGGCCCTGAATGAGTTTAGGGGAAAACTTGCAATTGGACATAGAATGAAAACTATGTCTCAGATCGACGAACTGTCGAATCGATTGGATTCCTGGCATAAAAATGCAGCTAGCAAACAAGTTGTAAGATGTATTAATTCTATGAGGTTACTAAACAACTTGTTGAGGAATTGATGGTGCACTCAAAGGATACATGGAATCAAAGGTATACATATAACTCAAAGCGAAAAACCTCAGCATAATGATGCCCTTCTTAGAATGTGTCTCTGAACAAATTTGGGGAGGATGAATACATGATTTTGGATGTGAGGTTGAAGTGCATATGTGCTTGATTAATATCAAGCTATCCTTTTGGGTACAAGGCATTTAATACATACAAATGATAATATTTAAGATAGTATAATTTTATTAGTTTCCAACAAATGAACACACCAATAATTCAATGGAACTTAGAATTATTGTAACCTAGTGCAAGTACACAATGGAAGTATTGTAACCTAGTGCAAGTGATACAAAATATTAATTATAAATAATACATATATAGTACCAGTGCCAAACATATTATGCTATGGCATGTACAAAAAATGGCTACTCATCCCCATACATGGATATGGACTCGAGTCAATGGAAGAACTAAAGAAAGAAAACACCAAGCATAATGGAAAAGAAAGGACACACACACACACACACACACACACACACATGCATACATACATATACTTGAATGAAAAATTTATGAATTCTCGAGCATGTCATGGTGGTGTCTAAAGACACTGGATTTTTGTTTTCTCCTTCATTTTCTATATATAGATTCTTTGTAGAACCTTGGACTACAAAAGGATAGAATAATTAGTATCATCATACATTACATCGAAAATAAAAATTTGCATACATATAATAATTGAACTTCACTAGAAAGAAATCATTGAACATAAATTTAAATAACATACCTTGTCGATCAACATAGTTAAACATGTCAACAAACCTATTATCATACAATGAAATGCTTTGGATCATCTCTGATATTGATGGTCTCCATTATTTTTTCATGCTCAACACATGGGGGGGTTCACTAAGTAGGAATATTATAGCACATGAATTCATATTAAAAGATTTAGTACTCTAAAACATGGAATCAATATATTGCGTAGTATATAAGGTTCAAGGGATATTTTTAATATATTAAAAACATGTAGATATTATGGGGGTTTATAATTATGTATCTAGCTTTGAATAAGGTATTGGGGGGTTTGAATATGTACTCTATGTCTAATTTTGTGTAAGTTTGATTTTGAGTTAGATTAGTGTTTGAATAAGTATGATCTGTGTGAAGGTGGTGTGAATCCAATTGTTTTTGGAGTTAGAGTGGTGTTTGAATATGTCACCTACCCAAATTTTGAGGATATTTATTTTATGTTATTTCTTTTGGCAAAATATTTTGTGTTAAATTATGATTACAAGTTTTGCAATTAATGACCAATTTGGTCAAAGATGACTGTAATAACTCATTATTATTATTTAATGAATAAAAATAGGAGACAAACACCCAAGAAAGTTGTTACAAGAATGTTCACTGGCCCACTAGGGGGAATGTAGGCTGACAGAAGGCATGGGACAAATGGCAGCATTTGCACTCTACCACTAGCTGTTGGTTATGGGACAACTCCCCTAAATTTGTGGCATTCCCTCTCTAGGTGGAGAGAGGTGAGCAGGGAGCTCACTAATGACCAATTAATTACTCAAAGGCCTAGGCAGCCTATAAAAGGCAATTCGAATTGAGCAGGCAGCTCTTACAATGTTTTCTGCAGAAAAATTTCCTCATGTACATTAGGTGATGACTGAGAGATTCGAATAGGGAGGCTGTGGAGAGTGCATTTATAAGTCTCCAAATTATTCTGAGGAGGACAAAAAACCAGAGGTGCTGGTGTAGGTCCCTTTGACTGCTAAGCCTTTCAGGCTGGGTTAATTTCTTGCTACTACAAATGGAGGACCTAAGCTTCTGAAGTTTCTTCCTCCTGGTGGATCAGTGAATAGGCTCGGGGGTCCTAAGGCAGACATCTTGGCTGTTTTAGGAGTAGGTTGGGTGGAATAGGCTTCTTGGGTGATTTGTTCCTCCCATAATTATTAGGTTCTACAGTTTTGATGGATCTTTTGTTAGTATTATGATTTTCTGCAGTAACTGGTTTAGAAATATTTACAAATATCCAGTAGGAGTAACTATGTTATTTTTTATTTAATTTATCTGCTTATCTGATAAAATGACTCCTTTGAATTTTTCACCATGCGTGAGTTTGCATTGTACTCTAGTACAGAGAGGTAGCATTAAATCTGTTAAGCTTAGTAAGTAAATTATTTGGATTCCTACAGTAAAGCTTCTTTTACTTTGCTCTTGCATTCACAAATAAGGACACCAGAAAATCACATCATCGTAGACAGGGACGTAGCATTCATCTATTTCTTGAAAACAGGAAAAAGCACATGCACAGATCTATACTACCAAGCATTTCATGTTCTAGATAATTTAGCAGCCACAAAATGAATCTTTGCATAATACTCTAGCATAGAGAACAAATTAAAATCGGACGAAATGATAGGATGCATGCTAGATCGGATGAGTAAATTGAACTCGGTCATATCTTTTAAACGCTGCATTTAACTGTACATATCAAATTTCAAAGTACCAAACAGTTTTTTTTTACATAGCAATTTTTCCATGAAATGACACGGTAAAATACTGCATCTCTGCACCGAAGAACCATAGTTTAAATACAGACCATTTATTACTAAGTGTTTATGAATTCTTCAACAGTTGCAAGGAAAACAAATGGCATCATACAATTTTGTTATTATATTCCTTCCTCTCTAGATTTTCTTTCAACAGCTGTAAAGATGAATATAATCTCACAGAAAGTCATTTAGGCATTCGGGCGATGAAAACAACAATTACAGTAATTACATGCAAAGGGCATTACAGAACAATACTTTACCAAACTCTAGTATTCATCTTTTCCTCGTAAATTCCAAGGATTTCGGTATTCGTTCCTATCATTAAATTGGATTTATTCAATCAATTTATACAGCCTTTTAATGACAAGACCAAACTCTAGAAAGATTTCTTCTACATTGCTTTTCCTTCCTAAGCCATCTCAAACCCTACCTATCGACTCTCGACACATATCTATTTTCTAGGAGACTATTTCAAAAAAAAGAAGGGTAACTGGTTTGCAGAATCTTACATAGTCGAAAACGAAAACTATAAACTCAGAGTAAAAATGGGCTAGGGTTCTAGTAACCCTGCCCAGTACACATTTTCTTCATATAACAAACGTTACCCAAAACAAAAATCTTACTCTTGCAGGTTCGTTTCACACTTAGCTTTTATTTAAACTTAAACCACGTTTGCATCCCGATGAATACTGTATAATAGTATTTTAACAATATTGAAACCATAAAACATTACAGCGGGCCATTTAAACCGAATCCAGATTGTGTTTCCAAGTTGGATGACTTAAAAACCTTTCCACAAAGACTTGCATTTGCTTTTCGGTGAAGTTGCCATTCCAAAACTTAAACAGATGCAACGTAGGCAATATCTAACCCGAACATCACTACCTACAAATCCCTACTTTCACTAAGCAAGAACATGTCAACTGTCGTTGAGTCTAGGGTTGTGGAACACTTGAGACTTACACGGACAAGGGATCCCTCAGCATCTTTCTCCCCCGATGAGCAGAGCGTATCCCCATTGCAACCCTGCAGTTGTATTACATCATTGCTAGAGTCGTAGGAAATCGAAAACAATATTTCAGTCAAGCTTTGAAAACTCCAGTTTTTTTTTCTTACCTTTGCAACGAGACTGGTGATTTAACCCTGGTAGCACGGAGGTCATAGTCTCGAATCCTGAGCAACTACGGGAGCACTACACAGACGAGGAACAAGTTTCATTGTTGAAGACCACTTGAAGGCTACGGCTTCTTCCACGCAGAGGTTACCGTTTCCAAAACTCCAAACCAAACCTTTCAAACCCTAAACCCATGCTAGTGTTGTATAGTGTCATCATTACAACGGCACCGAGGGAGTAGTTCAACCTGCACTCACCCTTAGAACACCCAGTGTTAAAAAAAAATCGACATGGAGGTCGTAGTTTCAAAACCTACAAACAACACTTTGAACCCAGAGTAATCGCAGACGGTCGGCCTCACACCCAAGTTCAAACATAACAATGAAAATTAGGGTTTGGACATAACGGTTTAAGCCAACACTTGTGCGAGAGCACACTTCCCAAGTGTTGATCACGTGCTTGAGGCAGCCAGGACGACACCCAACCACTCCCATCAAAACTCAGTAAATAGCATTAAAGTCAAGATGCTCTCCAACCTGCACATTACACAACCTTAGAATATGCGTTTAAAAAACCATTTAAAAGCATAGTATCGTGGCCATCATTCAATCAATTTAATAATGATTCCTAAAAACCCATGTCAATTGCATATAATTGGGATTCCATATCATTGTATCTATGATTATCATCTCAAATATTTGTATCCATACATATTGTATAAGTATTAGAATTTCAAGTTCGTTGTTTCTCATTATGGATTGAGTTTGTTTTAAATTAACTAAGGCATTGCATCATACCTAGTTACATTAGGACCCTAACAATTTAACAACGTTAATAGCAATTCTTTTGGAACCAAGGAATGAAGTTTAGAACACACTACCATTATTGACATTAGTAATATCATTACCAACCAATTGCTTGGATTTTCTGTTAGAATTATAAGCGTTAGGATTATAAGTTGAGATTGTCGTATAATAGAATAGCTACAAAATAGATACTCTATGGCTAGGGCTAATACAGTGACATTACATGACATTCCATCTCAATGAATATAATTATGATCGGGGTATCTTTGGCTAAGTCCAAGTTTATTTTACCAGTACATTGGTTTTCAAGTATAACATGATAACCCTAGAATGTACAATAGCCTTAGAATTGTAATACCTAATGATCGGAATTAACTTATAGTCTTGCTGCTATACAGTCACAGGGAACAATGCGTTTAGGGATACTTTAGGAAGGTAGAGTTAAAAACATACATCTTTAAATTTGTGTAGACAAGAACACTCCTGCATATGAAAACTGAATATTCATTTTGCTGCTACAAGTGAATCAATCGGATATTTACAGTAATCTTTAGTAGAAATGGTAACAAGTCAACTTAACATCCGTTGGAAGGCTCTTTAAAAAAAAATCGAGATCTCACCTATTGAAATTCTTCAAACAAATTTATAGCTGTTATTCTAAATACTGGTACTTATCGAACAAACTTCAAATGATTGGAATTACTCTTACCTGTAAACCTGTGCCAAGATAAAAGACTTTAGCATTTGCAGCTAAGTAAGCCTCGGGTGTCCAAAGACCCCTTCATCTTAGAAGAAGACACGATTAGTTAAGTACAACTGGGTTAGTCAATTGCAAACTGATTCCTCAACAAACTTTTGTTAAACAATAGTAGGAGGTTTTTAGTAATGTTAAATAAAATACAATAAAAGAAGAATTACTTCCGCATCATTATTATCTTTACTGCTATTATCAATTTTTTTTTAATTTTACAAATTTTGGGGTGTTACATGTGGTATCAGAGCTCATGTTCGAACTATAGGCCTAAAAAGGTCCAAGAAAACACGCAACAGAAATTTTATGACTGTAAAATCCTTCGCTAATTCAAGTTTAATTTATTTTGCTGTCTACAGAAAACTGTTTTTAAATTTACAGGTATGGAAGGATCAGCTGAATGGGTGGAGGACAGATTTCCACCAAACAACCATAGTACAGAACAACAATTCCATGACAATCTGGACAACAATTCATAAGAATTATTACGTGCTTTTCAAGAATTGAAAGCAAAGATAAGATCAGTAAAGCAGGACAATGAAAGAATTCTGAGAACACAAGAGGAGTTGAAGCAAGCACTGTTCGACCAATACCCAAAATATGAACAAGAAATTGAACATACTACCGAGATTGAAGACTCACCTTATGAAGGCAGGAATAAGTAAGCAAAAACAGCCGATGAAAACAACAACTCAACAGGAACTGCCAAACATCCACGCAAAAAGAAGCATAACTATTCTAGTGACAACAATGAAGGAGATTTCAAGCCAGAGAGGAAAATAAATAAACAATATGAACAGATATATGGTGAATTCAAGAAAATCAAACCTCCAATTTTCAATGGTGAAATAGAGAAAGGAGAGACAACAGAAGCATGGCTATCCGACATGAAAAAGTATCAGATCTACGATTATTCAAAATCCTTAAAAGCGAGAATGGAAATTTATAATCTAACTGGGAAGGCTGATATTTGGTGGCAGGACCTCAAAAGAGTAAAAGGCATAAAAGACAGAGAGGTAAGTTGGAGCACTTTTAAAAGACACTTCAAAATTGAATTTTGATCTAAACAGTATTATGAAGAAAAATCAAAGGAGTTTTACGATCTAAAACTGGGAACGATGAACATGAAGGAACTAAACAACAAGTTTTTAAATCTGCTGAGGTATGTGCCATAGATGGTGGAAGAAAAACCAAAGATTCAAAGTTACTCGAGTTGTCTACCCTTCAACATCAAGGATAGGATAGTGTATGATAACCCTAAGACGTTGGAAGAAGCCATGAGGAAAGCAATTTTTTGCTTTGACCAGAATAAGAAAAGAGAAGGGGTGCCTAGCTGGAAAAACCCAAGACCCAATAATTTTGAATAGAAAAAGAAAAATTTCAGATATGGTGGAAATTCTGGATCGTAGAACAAAAATTTTCAGAATCGAAATTTTCAAGGGAACAGTTTCAGAAATAATCAACAGCAGAAATTTACAGCACCCATAAATGTTCTCAGTGTTGCTAGAACCAGTGATCAGAAACCACAGATAAAGTGCTTCGAGTGTCAAGGTCCCCATTTTGCCTCAGAATGTCCCCTTAGGAAGCGGACAACCAACCATATTCACTCCATACAGTCTGAAGCTACTGTGGGAGATGTGGCAAGGGACGTACCCAGAATTAGTGCAGCACTAGATAATCGGCAAGCAGAACACCAAGTCTTAATGGTAGAGGTTGAAGGTATGCTACAAAACCACCCAGTTTCTATTTTGATTGACCCTGGTGCTAGTCTAAGTTATATATCACCAGTTATTGTAGAAAGTCTCAAGTTGAAAACAGAAAAATTCAATAAATCCTGGTTAGTTAGATTAGCGACAGGAACAAAAAGAAAGGTTTCTGATTTTGTGGAAAATTGTGCTTTATCTATGAATCAACTAACAACGTAGGTTAAGTTAAATATTTTGCCATTATGATCATATGATATCCTAATCGGTATGGACTGGTTAGAAACCCATTGTGTCATTCTGAACTATTATGAGAAAAGTTTCATTTGTCTGGACGATGAAGGAAGGACAGGTAGAAGTAAAAGGCATTCCTAGGAAAACATCCGTTAGGCAGATTTCGGCCATGCAAGTAAAGAGGGCAGTCAAAAAAGGATGTCAGCTGTTTGCAGTAAATGCGATGCATGATGAATTAAGTACTAAGGAGGACAAACTAAAAATAGAACATACCTGTCTTAAATGATTAGCAAGATGTCTTTCTTGAAGAGATCCCAGAATTACCTCCCAAAAGAGACCTGGATTTTACTATTGAATTAAAACCAAGTGCAGTACCAAGTTCTAAAGCTCCATACCAAATGAATATACTAGAGTTGAATGAGTTAAAATCTCAGTTGAAGGAGCTAATCAATAAAAAATACATAAGACCCAGTGTGTCTCCTTGGGGAGCACCGGTCATTTTTGTTAAGAAGAAGGATGGTACCCTAAGACTTTGCATAGATTATTGTCAACTAAATAAAATGACGATCAAGAATAGGTACCCGCTGCCCCGCATTGACGATCTATTTGACCATCTATGCAGAGCAATGGTATTCTCGAAGATTGATTTACGGTCAGGATATCATCAGGTTCGTGTGAACGATGAGGACATTTTCAAAACAACCTTTAGAACTCGTTATGGACACTACGAGTTCATTGTCATGCCGTTTGGGTTGACTAATGCCCCTGCTGTATTTATGTGTTTGATGAACAAAATTCTGCACAAATACTTAGATAAGTTCGCAGTTGTGTTTATCGATGACATTTTAGTATATTCTAAAAGCAAGGAGGAGCATAATGAACATCTACGTATCATTCTGCAAGTTCTGAGGGAGCACTCGTTATATGCTAAATTTAGTAAGTGTGATTTTTACAAAGACAAAATTCAGTACTTAGGACACATAATCTTTGAGGAAGGGATTTCAGTTGACCCCACCAAGATAAAGGCCATTAATGAATGGCCGGTTCCTAAGGATGTGACGAATGTGCGATCATTTATGGGTATTACAGAAAATTCATTGAAGGTTTTCAAGGATTGCAAACCCCATAATGTCTTTGCAGAAAAAAAGGAAAGAAGTTTGTCTAGGATAAAAAATGTGTGGACAATTTTAAAAGGCTAAAGGAATTATTGACTACAGCACCTATTTTGAGGATTGCACATCCTAATAAAGATTTCGTAGTGTGCACAGACGCATGTAATGACGGACTTGGAGGAGTCCTAACACAGGAAGGACACGCTCTAGCCTATGAATCCAGGAAGCTGAAAATACATGAGAAGAACTATTCTACTTACGACCTTGAATTGTTAGTAGTAATTCATGCCTTGAAAATGTGGCGTCACCACCTTATGGGCAGAAAATTTACCTTAATGACAGATAACATGGGGCTGAAATATTTATTAGATCAGACAAATTTGAATGCTAGACAAGCTAGATGGCTAACTTTTCTAAGAGAGCATGATTTTGAAATTCAACACATTAAGGGGAAGGAGAATAAAGTTGTTGATGCGTTAAGTCGTAATGCAAGGATACATTTTATTTCATCCATCAGCACATACGCCACAGATTTGGAAAAATAGATTTTTGAAGGAATTAAAGAGGATGAAGAATACAGAAAATTACAGGAAAGGACAGCAGAAAACAATTCTGAAAATTCTATAACAGATTTCAGTTTGAAGGAAAATGGCTTACTGCTGTACAAAAACAGACTGTATGTACCAAATGTACCAGCAGTAAAAATTATGATTTTGGATGAGATGCACAAAAGCCACTACTCTTGCCATCCAGGTTATCAGAAAACCATCACAATGCTACAGAAAGAGTACTACTGGCCCAGAATGAAGGATGAAGTAGCATAGTACATAGCTAAGTGTTTTGACTATCAAAAAGTAAAGGTGGAACATCAACATCCTGCTGGATTGCTACAACCCTTGCCTATACCCAACTGGAAATGGGAAATCATAAGTATAGATTTCATCATTGGGTTACCAAAGAATAAAAAACAACACGACTCCATCATGGTGGTAGTAGACAAACTTAGCAAGGCAACCCATTTTATCCCTGTCAAAACTACCCATAAAGCTCCGGACATTGCAGAAATTTTTATGAAGCAGATTTTTCAACTGCATGGGATACCCAAGGTGATAGTTTCGGACCGAGATTCAAAGTTCACAGGAAAGATTTGGAGGTCTTTGTTCAAGGGGTTAAATACCACCTTAAATTTCAGTACCGCGTTTCATCTGCAAACAAATGGGCAGACTTAAAGGGTGAATCAGATATTGGAGGACATGCTCAGAATGTATGTTAAGGATCGGCCTGGTAAGTGGGAGGACTACCTGCATCTAGCAGAGTTTGCATATAACAATCACTACCATGCTTCAACCAAGCTTAGCCTGTTTGAAATTCTTTACGGTAGGAAATGTAACACACTTGTTTCGTGGAGTGATCCAGTTAGCAGAGTCACTTTAGGGCCTGAATTGTTGCAGGAGTTGGAACTAATCGTGAAGCAGGTACAAGGAAATCTTAAAGCTGCCCAGGATAGACAGAAAAGTCAAGCAGACCTTAAAAGAACTCATAAAGAGTTCCAGGTGGGTGAGCATGTTTTTCTTAAGGTAAGGCCGAAAAAGAGTTCATTGAAGTTGGGAAGCTGTGCCAAACTGGCACCTAGGTATTGTGGCCCTTTTGAAATTTTGTCAAGGGTTGGACCTGTGGCATATCAATTGGTCTTACCCTCAAACCTCAAAATCCATAATGTTTTTCATATTTCATTTTTAAAGAAATATGTGCATGATCCTACTCATGTTGTAAATTGGAATAATGTTCAGGTTGAACAAGGCAATGATTTTTCGGTGGAACCGGACTGTATCTTAGCAAGGAAAGAAACTCTACTCCGGAACCGCACTGTTGGACAAGTAAAAGTGCAATGGAAGCACTTTATCCCAACAGAGGCAACCTGGGAGTTGGAGAGTAGTGTGCGGGCAGCATACCCAACTTTGTTCCAGGAACACTCAGTGAGTGAATAAATCAACATCGAGGACAATGTTGAGGCCTAAGTATGTCACCTACCCAAATTTTGAGGATATTTATTTTATGTTATTTTTTTGGCAAAATACTTTGTGTTAAATTATGATTACAAGTTTTGCAATTAATGACCAATTTGTCAAAGATGACTGTAATAACTCATTATTATTATTTAATGAATAAAAACAGGAGACAAACACCCAAGAAAGTTGTTACAAGAATGTTCACTGGCCCACTAGGGGGAATGGAGGCTGAAAGAAGGCATGGGACAAATGGCAGCATTTGCACTCTACCACTAGCTGTTGGTTATGGGACAAGTCCCCTAAAGTTGTGGCATTCCCTCTCTAGGTGGAGAGAGGTGAGCAGGAAGCTCACTAATGACCAATTAATTACTCAAAGGCCTAGGTAGCCTATAAAAGGCAATTCGAATTGAGCAGGCAACTCTTACAATGTTTTCTGCAGAAACATTTTCTCATGTACATCAGGTGATGACTGAGAGATTCAAATAGGGAGGTTGTGGAGAGTGCATTTATAAGTCTGCAAATTATTCTGAGGAGGAAAAAAAACCAGAGGTGCTGGTGCAGGTCCCTTTGACTGCTAAGCCTTTTAGGCTGAGTTAATTTCTTGTTGCTACAAATGGAGGACCTAAGCTTATGAAGTTTCTCCCTCCTAGTGGATCAGTGAACAGGCTCGGGGGTCCTAAGGCAGACATCTTGGCTGTTTTAGGAGCAGGTTGGGTGGAATAGGCTTCTTGGGTGATTTGTTCCTCCCACAATTATCAGGTTCTACAGTTTTCATGGATCTTTTGTTAGTATTATGATTTTCTGCAGTAACTGGTTTAGAAAGCTTTACAAATATCTAGTAGGAGTAACTATGTTATTTTTGATTTAATTTATCTGCTTATCTGATAAAATGACTCCTTTGCATTTTCCCCCATGCGTGAGTCTACATCGTACTCCAGTAGAGAGAGGTAGCATTAAATCTGTTAAGCTTAGTAAGTAAATTATTTGGATTCCTACAGTAAAGATTCTTTTACTCTGCTCTTGCATTCACAAATAAGGACACTAGAAAAGCACAACATCGTAGACAGGGACGTAGCATTCATCTATTTCTTGAAAACAAGAAAAAGCACATGCACAGTTCTATACTCCCAAGCATTTCATGTTCTAGATAATTTAGCAGCCGTAAAATGAATCTCTGCATAATACTCTAGCATAGAGAACAAATTAAAATCAGACGAAATGATAGGCTGCATGCTAGATCGGATGAGTAAATTGAACTCGGTCATATCTTTTAAATGCTACATTTAATTGTACATATCAAATTTCAAACTACCAAACAATTTTTTTTTTACATAGCAATTTTTCCATCAAATGACACGGTAAAATACCGCATCTCTGCACCGAAGAACCATAGTTTAAATACAAACCATTTATTACTAAGTGTTTATGAATTCTTCAACTATTGCAAGGAAAACAAATGGCATCATACAGTTTTGTTATTATATTCCTTCCTCTCTAGATTTTCTTTCAACAGCTGTAAAGACGAATATAATCTCACAGAAAGTCATTTAGGCATTTGGGCGATGAGAACAACAATTACAACAATTACATGCAAAGGGCATTACAGAACAATACTTTACCAAACTCTAGTATTCACCTTTTCCTCGTAAATTCCAAGGATTTCGATATTCGTTCCTATCATTAAGTTGGATTTCTTCAATCAATTTATACAGTCGTTTAATGACAGGACCAAACTCTAGAAAGATTTCTTCTACAGTTCTTTTCCTTCCTAAGCCATCTCAAACCCTACCTATCGACTCTCGACACATATCTATTTTCTAGGAGACTCTTTCAAAAAAAAGAAGGGTAACTGGTTTGCAGAATCTTACATAGCCGAAAACGAAAACTATAAAATCAGAGTAAAAATGGGCTAGGGTTCTAGTAACCCTGCCCAGTACGCATTTTCTTCATATAACAAACGTTACCCAAAACAAAAATCTTACTCTTGTAGGTTCTTTTTGCACTTATCTTTTATTTAAACTTAAACCACGTTTGCATCCTCATGAATACTGTTTGATAGTATTTTAACAATACTGAAACCATAAAACATTAGAGCGAGCCATTTAAACCGAATCCGGATTGTGTTTCCAAGTCGGATGACTTTAAAACCTTTCCACAAAAAATTGCATTTGCTTTTCGGTGAAGTTGCCATTCCAAAACTTAAACAGATGCAACGTAGGCAATATCTAACCCGAACATCACTACCTACAAATCCCTACTTTCACTAAGCAAGAACATGTCAAATGCCGTTGAGTCCAGGGTTATGGAACACCCGAGACTTACCCGGACAAGGGAGCCCTCAACATCTTTCTCCCCCGATGAGCAGAGTGTAGCCCCATCGCAACCCTGTAGTTATATTACATCATTGTTAGAGTCGTAGGAAATCGAAAACAGTATTTCAGTCAAGATCTGAAAACTCTAGTTTTCTTTCTTACCTTTGCAATGAGACTAGTGATTTAACCCTGGTAGCGCAGAGGTCATAGTCTTGAATCTTGAGCAACTACGGGAGCACTACACAGATTAGGAACAGGTTTCATCGTCGAAGACCACTTGAAGGCTACGGCTTCTTCCACGCAGAGGTTACTGTTTCCAAAACTCCAAACCAAACCTTTCAAACCCTAAAGCCATGCTAGTGTTGTACAGTGTCATCATTACAACGGCACCGAGGGAGTAGTTCGACCTGCACTCACCCTTAGAAAACCCAGCGTAAAAAAAAAACGACATGGAGGTCATAGTTTCAAAACCTACAAACAACACTTTGAACCCGGAGTCATCGCAGACGGTCGGCCTCACACCCAAGTTCAAACGTAAGAATGAAAATTAGGGTTTGGACATAACGGTTTAAACCAACACTTGTGTAAGAGCACACTTCCCAAGTGTCGATCACGTGCTCGAGTCAGCCAGGACGACATCGAGACACTCCCATCAAAACTCAACAAATAGCATTAAAGTCAAGATGCTCTCCAACCTGCACATTACACAACCCTAGAATATGCGTTTAAAAAACCATTTAAAATCATAGTATCGTGGCCATCATTCAATCAATTTAATAATGATTCCTAAAAAACCATGTCAATTGCATATAATTGGGATTCCATATCATTGCATCTATGATTAGCATCGCAAATCTTTGTATCCATACATATTGTATAAGTATTAGAATTTCAAGTTCGTTGTTGCTCATTATGGATTGAGTTTGTTTTAAATTAACTAAGGCATTGCATCATACCTAGTTACATTAGGACCCTAACATTAGAACAACGTTAATAGCAATTCTTTTGGAACCAAGGAATGAAGTTTAGAACACACTACCATTATTGACATTAGTAATATCATTACCAACCAATTGCTTGGATTTTCTGTTAGAATTATAAGTGTTAGGATTATAAGTTGAGATTGCCGTATAATAGAATAGCTACAAAATAGATACTCTATGGCTAGGGCTAATACAATGACATTTCATGACATTCTATCTCAATGAATATAATTATTTTCGGGGTATCTTTGGCTAAGTCCAAGTTTATTTTACTAGTACATTGGTTTTCAAGTATAACATGATAACCCTAGAATGTACAATAGCCTCATAATTGTAATACCTAACGATTGGAATTAACTTATAGTCTTGCTGCTATACAGTCACAGGGAACAATGCGTTTAGGGATACTTTAGGAAGGTAGAGTTAAAACATAAATCTTTACATCTGTGTAAACAAGAACACTCCTGCATATGAAAACTGAATATTCATTTTGCTGCTACAAGTGAATCAATTGGATATTTACAGTAATCTTTAGTAGAAACGGTAACAAGTCAACTTAACATCCGTTGGAAGGTTCTTTAAAAAAAAAAAATCGAGATCTCACCTGTTGAAATTCTTAAAACAAATTTATAGTTGTTATTCTAAATACTGGTACTTATCGAACAAACTTCAAATCACTGGAATTACTCTTACCTGTAAACCTGCGCCAAGACAAAATACTTTAGCATTTGCAGCTAAGTAAGCCCCGGGTGTCCAAAGACCCCTTCATCTCAGAAGAAGACATGATTAGTTAAGTACAACTGGGTTAGTCAATTGCAAACTGATTCCTGAACAAACTTTTGTTAAACGATGGTAGGAGGTTTTTAGTAATGTTAAATAAAATACAATAAAAAATAAATTACTTTCGCATCATTATTATCTTTACTGCTATCATCAATTTTTTTTTTAATTTTACAAATTTTGGGGTGTTACAGAAAACATGTATTATTTGTTATTGAATGTGATGTGAAGTTGATTGACTTGATTTTGAATGAAGTTCATTTGTGTTTAGGGGGTTTCTCCTCATCTTGAAATATTTTCTCTCACTAAGATTTCATATTTGACCTTGCAAGGATTCTAGGGGTTATAAGAGTTGTGTCATATCACCATAATGAGGGTAAAAATAAAAAAAAGGGGTATTAAAAATGTCATGGAAAAAGTGGATACCTAATATATATAGTGAAAACGGTTTTATTTATTTATTGTAAAGGTGTAATGGGAGGGAAGTTCAACAATTTTTGTTTTGGAGGAATTCCTTAATATGTAGTGAAATTAGGGGTGTTATTTAATATCCTATGAATGCACACGATGTGTCATATGTTCACAAAGTCAACCCCGCAAGGCTCAACATATGGTAAGAAGTATCGTACCATTAATGAGTTTCTTCTAGGAATAATTTGTAACTCAAGGTTTGTACCAATGATTAGGTTCATAAAATGATGTACACATGTGCATCTTATATATAATCCATAAAATCATATCCACCCTTCTTTCTTACATTATTGTCTTGTGTCAAGTATTTTCCTTTGACAAACATTGACCCAATTAGGAAGTGGTTGTTTTCATTGACAATTATGGATATATTGAGGTTTTTATTTCCCTCTACACAACATGCTAACCAATACTCCCCAACCCATTCATTACATTTCGAGGAAACAACTGCATATATCTTCCCTGCAAAATATAATGCACAATGCTTAAAATTATAGACCATTAATGTCCTTAAAACATTTAAGATGAGAATATGTCCATGTGATTAACATTTTGGATTCAATATAAGGTTGTATCATACCAAGTTGTACAAGATCTGAGACATGCTCAAAATATGAAGAACCATATGATTGGTCTACCTCCAATGGGGTTAATTAAAAAATTGCACGTTTATCAAGTGAAAGTGATACACAATCCCATGCATCAACCCAATTTGATGATTCACATCCATCCCAATCACTAATGCTGCATGGGGGGAAAAAGCAAGCAAGTTTTATAGTCTATATTTCAAATACGAGGTTGTCAAATCTTTGAAGTAAGTGAAAACTATGAGTCTCAGGCACACTTTTGCATTCCCACACATGTGAACAATCAACCTCATCACCTCCCAAAAATATCTATGCATGTGACTTTTCCTTGTTGATTCTGCTTGTACTCTTAATCCCTCTCCCATTACTAAAGTGCACCACATGATGATAGAATAAGCATCTTGAATAGAGGAATTTGTAGATAACTTCAATTACTCCCTACGTAGGAAAATTTTGACACATTATCCAGCTACATCATGTTCCCCTTTACCACGACCAGTCTCAAAATAGTTCAACATATATGTCACACTTTGTAGTTTTTGTGCATTAAACACAACCATTGAAATATGTATCCATTTTTGAACTAACCAACACATCCATCAGATCAAATCCAATTTCTATCCATTTGAATATATGTATCTCCTTCAATTGATCACAAAACAAGTGTAAGAAATGGTGTACATTATGGAAGTCATGTCACCTATCATCACTTACATAGAAGTTATATTCCTTCAATATTTCTCATTTTTGTTTACTATTGTCTGGACCATGCCTATATGTGATATGGACCATTAAGGAAACCTACTTAGAATGATAACATTGCCTTTGAATATCATTTGGGGTTCGGAGGGTGTACTTCTCGGTAAAATCAACTACTAAAAGTATAGTAATAAGGGGAAATGTATTTCTACAAATTCTAAACTACTCATCTTGCCATCGAGCCAGGTGAACATGCTAAACATATTGTTTCATATTTTCAAAAAGTTCATTGATGAAATTGTTGACTTGTACTATGTGGGAAAAATTAATCTCCACATAAGTTATGTTTATAGGTAAGGTTTGATAAAAGAATGAAATGAAAGTTAGAGATAGTTACTGGGATGGGATGCCACCAATCAATATCTTTTTTCTTTCTTTCCAAAGTCCTATGTCATAAGTGATGTCTTTGAAGATTTTCAAGCCTACCACCATTTTTCCTGAAATTTCAATATTCACTCTCGTGAATGCACTGGATCAATAAATCCATTCCACCACACCTGGAGCATGTCTGTTGTGAACCAACTCAATTTAGAATCACATGAGTTATCCTAAGGACAAATAAGGATAATCCATAATGGAATAAATATAATAAATATATTGAGTAATTTGAATATGATGATTACAATGTCGTGATAGTGCCATACATTAGGAATCCTAAATGCACTCTATGGTGACCATTCACAAATTAAATGTGTCCCGTAGAATAATTAATAGTTATTTATTATTTATATATTAATATTTTTATTATTATGTAATATTATATATTTAAATTTTTATTACATTACCTTCTTCTTTATAAATGCTTTCTCCTCAAAGCATAATGATGAAGAAGCTTTACGCCTTTTGCTCGTAATTCATCGCATCATTCTATGTTCTATCATAGTAGAAGATATGAGACGATATGAACCTTTGAGTGTTGAACAAAATTTTTGAAATAAAAAAAAGGATCAGCCCATCCTAATTCAATTATTTACAAAATGTTGCACTTCCACGATGAACTGTTATCATGAACTTTATTTACGCTAGTAGCAATATTTTTTGTTATTTTTTTTTATATTGATACTTTGATTGTTTAATATATCTGCTTTTACGATTTGGATGTCGATAATGAGTTCTTATTGACATGTTTGTACTACAACATCCTTATATGTTTGTTCTTCAATTGGTTTGACATCTTCTTGAGCCATCACGTGGATTGGATCTATGTTTGTTAATTTTTCCACAACTTGGATTTTTACTGCCGAGGCTTTTGATGCCTATTTCTGGATTTGCTCTAACTTGCTTTCCAACAACTTGTTATCATTCTTAAGGTTCTTGAATGTTTCTTCTTGCAACTTCTCGTCACCATTTAACTTCTTAATCTGTTCCATGAGGTCTTGAATATGATTTCTAAGGTGGAAATTCTCCTCTTCCTTTTCTAATAATATTCCTTCAATATCTTCATTAGTTTGTTCCATCTTCCGACTATTCTTTAACTTCCTTATTTTTGTGACTATAATTTTATTATAATTTCTCAACTGAAAGATCTCATCATTATTGTCCGATATCATTTTATTGATCTATGTAGTCTCTAATTTGTGAGCATTTTTAAGGTTGTTGTTTTATTGTTGTAGATATTTGATTTCTTGTTGAAGATGGTAGAAATTTGAATTTTGGCACTATAATTTCCTTTGGGATTGCATAATTGCTTTATCCTTGTCGCTAAGGAGTTTGTTAAATTGCGCTATTTCTCCTTCTACTTTACTCTCGTCAATTCCTCTTGATATCTTGATATTGTAATTTCTAATTGAGTTGCTTTACATCCCTTAACTCATCAATTTGTGTGAATAACTCTTCCATAACATTTTTTGGTGAGAAAAATGTTTTTATTTGAATTCCATTTGAAGTTTCTATAATTCAATCACCATTTGTAATTTTCTATTTTCCTTTTGATAACGAACTAGTTCATCTTCCAAATATTTTATTTGTAATTGTCATGTAAACTCCATGGATCATGATTTCGACTTATATTCTTTATTTTATTTCTTGACAATAAATGGACACAAAAAGTGCAAAGAACACCCAATGTGGTCCTTACATAAAGAGCTTAAATATTTATTTGACCAGGTTTAATAACCTTTTCCTTTTATGTAAGTATAACTTTGAGATTTAATATATTATAATCATTATTATTATTTATAATAACAATATTATTATAATATTAACATTTTGAAATGGGAGGGCTAGGTTTTTTTTAAAATTTTAATAATAAATAATATTACTATTACTATTACTGTTACTATTATTATCTTTTTTGAATGATTGTAAAAGAGGTGGTATGGAGAAATTTTAGGGTTACTAACGCTAATGGTGAAATGGATTGTGAATGGAAATGAATGGTAGAGGTGACTGAGAGGAGGATGTAAGGAGATTGGGTTGGCATGAGCGTTGGAGATTGGGGTTGACTGTCTTAGTTTGTGTGTTGGTGTAGTGGAAGCAACTCACTTGAATATTGGTGACGGGTCCATGCGTGCGGAATGGTGCATCCACAGTGAAGGTGTAGGTGTGGGAATACAAGGGTGCAACTAGAGGAGTAATGTGTGGGAGGAATGGAAGGGAGGAGGAGTAATGTGGGACACATGAGTGTGAAGGAAATAGAAGTCTAGGAAACGTGTGTGAGGGAGGTATGCAACGAGATTAGAGTAGTGTGGAGCATGTGAGAGGGCATAGAGAAGTGAAGGGGGATGGACCATGGATGGAGTGAAGTCAAATGGGAGCACATAAAAGAGAGGGCGGTTGAAGAAGTGAGAAAGTGAGGGAGAAAGCATGGGATAAGGCGTGGATGGAGGCGCATGTAAGTGTCAGAAGTGGCTACAAATGGGGGACACAATGGAGTGGCATTCAGAGGTGTGGAGGAAAGGAGATGCTAGTTTAGAAGAGGTATTGTAGATGAGAGATGTAAGGAGTGAAGTGAGGTGAATGGTGAGTGGGTAGAGGGAGTATAGGTTCAGTGATGGGACATCGCATGAAAATGAGGTCAGTAGGAGATAGGGACAATGGTGGATAAGGGTGAGGCACTGGCGAGTAGCTGAGGAAGGCACCAGCTGGGAAGAGGACACATGTGTAGTTGGAGTGTAGATATGAGGAAAGAAGGAAGGGCATTGGTGTAGATGATGAGGGAACTAGAGTGACTTGGATAGTAGCATGGGTATGAGTGTGCTAAGTGAGGCATGAGTGGGAGAAGGGATACATCAAACATAGTGTACTACAAAATGAGAACTCTATCAATAAAAATTCATATTTTGTATCAAAAACACCAAAACATAACCCCAAAATGAAAAGTAGTGATAATAGTATCACTCCTCTTGGGAGGGGGCTAAAATTAACAACATTTTGGTAACCAAGGGTGGTGTCGTGGCAATTGAAACCCTAAATTAACTCCCAGATTGTAAAGTGGACCTCCTAGAATCATCCTCATTTATTTTAGATGTTAATTTTAAAAAATCACATTTAAAAAGAATTTTTTTAAAGGAGAATTTAATTAAAAAATTCACAATTTATAAAAAAAAAGAAATAGATTAAAAACAATTCAAAATCAATTTAAACATTAGAAAATTAAAAAAAAAAAAATCTATAAAAATAATTGTAAAAAAATAAAAATAAAAATGAAACAAAAACTAAAAAAACTAAAAAAACTAAAATACTTTTTGTTTTTAAAAATTAAGATTGAAAAACAAAATTAACATCTTAACAAAATGAACATTAAAAAACAACTTAACAAAATTAACATTAAAAAACAAAATTCTTTTATTTTTTATTTTTTTTAAATTTAAAAAAACTACAATTTTTTAAATTTATAAAAGGAAATTGAAAAAAAAAAAAACAAAAATAATTTTAAAATTAAAACCAAAAAATAAAAAAATGAAATAACGAATTTAAAAATTGAAAAAAAAACAAAAAAGCTTCCCCTTTCCCCTCCCCCTCACCCCATTTCCCTGCACCCTTGCCCCCTCTCTGTTCCCCCCTCTCTCCTACCTCCCTCTCCTTGCCACCCTCACAATGAGTGACATCGTGATTCTTAAAATTGTGCCACTGGCTCTCGGGCGACGCAATTCTGAGAATCACACTACTTGTTGTAAGGGAAGCGGGGAGGGGAAAGGAAGAGGGGGAGGGGGGAGGGTGTTTTTATATTTTTTTCTTTTTTTAAAATTTTAAATACTTTAAATGTTTTAATTTTTTTAAGTTTTTTTTTAATTTTTAATTTTATGTTATTTTGTTATTTTTTTAAAAACAAATTTCAAATTTTCTTCTATAAATTTAAAAAAATGTAGAATATTTATATTTAAAAAAATTAAAAACTTTTAAATTTAATTTTTTTTTTAAATGTTGAAATTTATTAAAATTTTGTAATATTTTGAAATTCTTTTAATTTTTGTTTCATTTTAAATTTTATTATACATTTTTTAAAAAAAATATTTATAATTTTTTAAATAAATTTTCTAATGTTGTAAATTGATTTTGAATTTCTTTTTTAATATTTTTTTATAAATTGTGAATTTTTGAATTTAACATCGAATAAAAATGACGTTCATTCTAGGAGGTCCACCTTTTAATCCAGGGATTGATTTAGGGTTTCGATTACAACAACACCACCCGTGGTTACCAAAAGGTTGTAATTTTAGCCACCCCCCACCCAAAAAAATGGGATGATACTGGTATCACCACTTTTGAAAATAGAGGCAAACGGAACTACTAGATGTGACATCCAAAAAATGAGAATTCGTGCAGGTTGTCATTTTATAGTATACTACCTTAATAGTGAATGAGAAGAGCGTGGATTGGAGCTAGGGGGAATGATGTCTTTCTTGATTTGCTTTCTTGATATTTGATTTGTTTTCAAATTCGAAAATGTAATTTTCTTTCAACCGTGAATGAAATGAGACACCTCTAAGTTGTATTTGCAATGGAATAATTCATTTTTCTTTCAAGAAATTTATGAATATGGACAAAGGCCTTACTATTTGGTCAAAGACATAGGAATCCTAAATGCACTTTATGGTGACCATTCACAAATGAATGTGTCCCTTAGAAGAATTAATAATTATTTATTATTTATATATATATTTTTTAAGGTTCGTACCCACAGAGTTTTGAACGGGTAACCTTACGCAAGGAGTGCCTTAACAGTACACCCATTCACCATCTATTCTACATCTCATGGGAATTTGGTATTTATATGTTAATATATTTATTATAAATAAAACAACAACAAGTGTTACATAGTTGTAATGTCCCTAAAATCCTGAATATTTTAAATTTTTATATGAGCTATTTAACCCAACAAGACTTAGGACTTGAGTAAACATTACCTTCAACATTGTAATTAGAATAAGAATGTTATGGTAAGAATTCATGACTGGTTGCAATACTCTTTAAAGTTTGCTCTTACACAATGTTGGCTTCAGCTTGGTTATGATTATCATTCGTAATGCATTGATATGCTATGAACGATGTATTTTATGTTTGTCTGGAGGAAGAGGAATTGTAGTGCTCCCGGTCTTACTTAGCTCTTTATGAGCTAAAGTCTTTCAATCCTTACTTTGTGCAGGTGCTTTTGAAAGGGGCACTTAACCTATTACCTAAAAACTCCAAGAAACTTCATGCCCAGGGCAAAAAAGGGGATAATCCCTATTCTTCAAGGTAATCTAGCTTACTAGCGCTAGATCTTGGAGGTACACCCTATCTTAAGGTTGTGGGTGAAGATTTAAGTGGCAAGGGGATAAACCCTAAACCCCAAGTCATACTATGGTAGCGTTTTAACTAAAGAATAATGGGGAATGCAACTATAGGGAAGTGGGTATTGATCTGGATCGTAGTGGAGGTAGGTTGGACTTTAATGCTGATCACGTGAAGGGTCGGCTAGTCGAATCCACGTTGGCCCAGGGTTTGAAAGGCTGCGAAACCCTCTATTGTATTTTCATTTGGTTCAATCGTTGTCTACTGGTTGCATGAGAGTGGAACTCTTCTGCAAAAATCATGTTGGTGAAAATGGGGGATGCGCATGACCAGAGCATAGCTCCTGGTCTGCGCAATCTCTGAGCATACATGTGGGTGTAGTCAGCCATGAAATCAGCAGGTAAACTGCGTTCCATAAATCACTTCCTCAGTTTATCTATAATTTATTTATCTTTGTTCAAGCAGGTATGACTACCCGTTGTTTTCGTTTTGTTGGACAAGAGTCATGGGCGTTTTGAACCGGGCAATGAAGACTCCAGACTGTGATTTACCAGGTAAGAGCTAGGCTTAGCAATGCCTCTGTCTCATCTTTGTGCTGGTTGGAAAATGCATGGCATATTTTATGTTTAATGATGGGTGTTTTACTTGGGTGGTTGGGCTTCGGGAGTCACAAGGGTTAGCCAACCTCGTCCATTACTCTTATGGTTCTTGCGATTTTTCCCAGTGTTGGTGATGTAGGGTGATGGCGAATTAAATTTGATCCATGGGAAATGGTTGTAAAATTCTGTGTGGATGTTAATGAACTCTGTTAATTTTATGCAAACCTAGGTGTTTCTCAGATTTTGATAAAAACATGTATTTATATGGATTTCTCGGCTCTCGGGCTCTGTTAGCAATATGATTCTAGTTTAGCATGTAATTTTGTACTCTGTGGAAAGGTTGAATACTTGACTGCGTTTTGATACTTACGTTTGGAATTTGTATAACTGGACTGAGCAAATTAAATGTTAAATACAATTTTATGTATTCTAAGAATCTTCCTATTTATAAAAAGATCTCTGCATGTGGTATTTAATTATTTTATGCGTTGTGTAAATGAAACCTTAGGTTGCTAGATGGAAGAATTGGGGCCTACGAAAACGATTTGGCATTCTGTCAGTTATGGGGGTTTCGTTGCTTGTTTGACCATAAAGGGAAATCATGTTTTCTGATCTCTGATTTAAATCTTGAAAGTAGGTTAAAGCTTTATCCAGGGTTTGATTCGTTTAACTTTTGTTGATGAGTTCTAGGTTATAATGGTAGTTTTTGTGTTTGATAAGAGTTCTGGAAAAAGTATGGAGAAAGAGTCGGTGTGAAATTTCGCTATAGTTTAGATTCTATGGTTTTAATCTTAACATATTTTTATTAATTCGTCTTTGTATATGATATTTAAATGGCTGTTCGCTAAGGGTTAAATTTATGAGTTTTGCTGTTGTTATTTATCTATGTTTATTTAAGTGTAAGTATTTATTTAATTCCAATAAAGGAACATAATCGATATGGCCCTAAAATAAAAAGCTGAGTCATAAGACTCGTGGCTCCTATGCATATCTCTAGTAATTGATTTCTCTTGAATTGCGTAGTCACTATGTGCTGACGTTTTAACTTGGTTTATTAAATTCTTTTTTGTTTCCCGTCTGAAATATAATGTATCCTTGTGAATAATATTTTATGGTATGATTTTATGCTTAAATGATTCCTAGTATGGTTTTCTTTATGATTATGATTATAGGGTTTCAGAAAAGTGTTAATTTACTCAGAAATAAAGTATCTGTAATACTAAGCTCTATGTTGGCTAATATTTTCCATTTATAAGCAAATATTAGGGTTTACGTAAATCTCCTATATTGGTAATAGTTTAGATGAATAATAATTAGGGTTTTATTCCAAACAGGGTTTAGGGATTGGTCCGGAAAGATCCCAGGTTTAGGAATTTCTCTCCCTGTATGAGGAACTATGGGATTTAGCAGTTTTTGCCAATGACGTACTCTATTTAAGAAATCTTATATATTCCTATCCTAATTTATTAATTAAGTAAGCATAATAGCATATCATGGAATTTTCATAAACTTTCAGACATTATAGGAATAAGATCGAGAGGTTTAAAAATAGTACAAAATTTATATAAGGAAAAGGTATACCACTTGAAATTGTTTAACGAACTAGATCTCCTGAAATAAATAATCTAGTCACTAACGCTAATCATAATCATAAATCGACTTCAACAGCTTAACGGGACCAAGAATGGTAGATCTTATTGCTAAATAAAAAATATACAAGAATATAAATAACTAAAAATTTAAACAAATACTTATCAATATTTTATTGCAGATCGACTGACTTAGGAACTGCCACGTTCCTCCCAACCTTAGATCGCAATCCAATTTTGTATTGTTCCATTGATCACCCTCGAGCTGAACTGAGCATGACAAAATTCTAGGTGATTTAGGTGTATGGTTTGCTATCTTCGTTACTACAACATAGTAGTCATAAGGTTCTCTTTATCATCTTGTATGGTGTGAATCTCTTGAATAATATTCACCTTGATACTTTCACAGTCCTCTCACTAGGACAATCCTCTTTTCTAGGCCACACCAGATATTCAACAATCTCATGTTTGAGTGCTTAGATTCACGACTGGACCCTGCAATGTGCTTGGGAAAACACTTGCCCGTGCAAAGTTCATCTCTTTGCTATTTATAATTTTTAGGAATAAGGATTCTAGGAAATTAGGTCTTTTGCACAATCAGTTAACTAACTAACACTCTAGCAGTTTTGTATTTATCTTTAATTGGGAAATTAATTTATTTAAATCTCCACAATTTATTTTAATCATTATTTAATAAAATTGGACTTTTACTCACCTAACAACTAGTTAGATCTTTAGTTACGAGCTAATGACCAGTATAGACTCTTGCATGCTCAGTCCCTCTTTGGGTGGCAGTGCCAGTCAGTATGAAATAATAAAATAATAATAGTCTTTGAATATTAAAGTAATTAATCAAAATGGATTACCGATGCTCCAGATCTCTCAGCTCAACATCAGGCAATCACTAGGAGTTCAAGTGTTCCAGAGCATCTTAGCTCACACTTACTCAACTAATCGTGCTTCCAGAGCCCACATGGCTCAACACTAACCATAATAATTCAGATTTTCCAAAGCTGACTTGCTCACATCACGTTAATAGTTTGGTTCTATTCAGAGCTCACTTGCTCAACACAAAATAACCACAATTAATGTTTCAACAACAATAAATAATAAAAATAAAAATAGTATTTTTTCCTGGGATATTACATCCCTCCCCGCTTAGAACAACATCATCCCGGTGTTCTAGGGACTTGAACTGAACCGTGAAACAAGGAGGGGTATTCCTTTTTCACTATGGTTTCATTCTCCCACGTGGCCTCTTCAGATTCAAAGTGCTTCCATTGCACTTTCAGCTCGACAATGGTTCGCTTTCTAAGCGACACCTCTCTCCTGTCCAGAATATGAAGGGGCTCCGGTACAAATTCCTCTTCGGGTTCTACCTGCAACAAGGACCAATCAATGACATGTTTAGTATCATAAACATACTTCTTAAGTAAGGAAACATGAAAAACATTGTGCACTTTTACATGTGCTGGTAGTGCTAGTTCATATGGCACCGATCCTTTCTTGGCCAAAATTTCAAACGGTCCGCAAAACCTAGGAGCTAGTTTCCAACATCTTCCTAAGCTCAAGGAGCTTTTTTTGGTTTTTACTTTTAAAAAGACATGCTCCTCGACCTGATACTCTTTTCCTTTTCTTTTTCTGTCCGCATAACTTTTATGCCTGTCTTGGGCCAATTTTAATTTTTGTTGTACCTTAACATCTAGTTCTAAATCTTTTAAGAGATCTGGCCCCAACATGAGTTGATCCACTGGGCTGTCCCAAGTTACCGGTGTCCTGCTATTTATGCTATAAAGTATTTCAAAGGAGATCATTCTAGCTAAGGTCTGGTACCTGTTGTTGTATGCGAATTCTGCAAGATGCAGATATTCTTCCCACTGTTTAGGATTGTTCATGACATACATTCGGAGCATATATTTCAGTATCTGATTCACTTGTTCAGTCTGCCCATCCGTCTGCAGATGGTAGGCAGTGCTGAATTTTAGTTGAGTTTCTAAATCAGAAAATAATGATCTCCAAAAATTGCTTGTAAATTTTGTGTCTCTGTCGGAGATAATAGCCTTAGGTATTCCATGCAATTGAAAAATTTCCTTCAAGAAAATGTCAACAGTGTTTACAGCTTTATAGGTGGATTTTACTGGAATAAAATAAGCAGATTTAGATAATTTGTCTACTACAACCATGATTGAGTCGTTTTGATTCTTGCTTTTTGGCAGTCCGGTAATGAAATCCATGCTGACCACTTCCCATTTCCATTCTCGGATGGGTAAGGGTTGCAACAATCCTATTGGATGTTGATGTTCAGCCTTGACCAATTGGAATTCTTGACATTTTGCAATGAACAAAGATACATTAGTTTTCAGTTTTGGCCAAAAATAATGCTTCTTAACAGCGGATAACATTTTCTGGTATCCTGGATGTCCAGAATATGGTTTCCAGTGAAACTCACTTAATATATCAGTTCTGATATTTTCATTTTTTGGGACATAAAGTCTGTCCTTGGACCACAGTAGTCCTATTTCGTCAATTTCAAAATCTTTATGTCGTGAGAACAGTATGTCCTCGCGTATTTTTTGAAGTATTTTAATGTAAAAACAGTCGTTTTTGCTTGCTGTACTAATTTCGTCATGCATATTAGAATTGGTTTTACTTACTGTCACTTCATGAATTAAGTGAATTCTACGACAAACGCATCAAGATATTTGACAACAACAATGAGGTATCCCGGATCGTTGATTAGGTTATGTTCTCATCTTGGATTAGTAAGCTCCCATCCCGAAGCCTATTGTCGCCTGGCCTTCTCTACAAAACGTAACTAGTCAGCAATCTTTCTTTAAGAAGGGGTTGAGCACAGTTGGTTCATTTGTTTCTATACCTTTCCTAAGGCATCTATATCACCTTCCACGATCATTCAAAAAATTGAATGTATAGAGTCTTAGGTTCTCAGTGACAACTCTCAATCTTACTCTATATTAACGCCCACGTATTCGACTTGCTCTCGCAACCAGGGTTGGAATTTCATTTAAACTCTGCCCTTCTAACTAAATTATTTTTGACGTTTTGTACTTTTATCTTGCCCCTCACACAAAGTTTTAGTGAAAAGAAAAAAATAACACTTCAAAAATGAAGTTTTATTTAATAAATATATTTTAATAATAATGTTTTTATTAAAGAATTTAATTTTCAATTAAAAGATATGCTTTAATTTCCAATTAAAAGATAACAACATACTCATTTACCCATGTTTTCGTTGATCATGTACTTTGAAAATTAAGGGTGGAAAAAAAAAACCTACTGAGAGTGAGATAATTAAGTGATAAACTTAAGAAACAAAGAAAGCTTGGAACCAAGAATCCTTTCCTAAGGTTAATGTTAGGCCACATGTATAAAATTTTGCAAGGTTAACATGTTGAATCAATGGTGTAATTGAAATTGTGAAATTTTAATTTTCAATTAAAAAATATGTTTTTATTAAGGACTTTAATTTTCAATTAAAAGATAACAATTGACCCATTTACCCATGTTTTTCATTGATCATGCACTTTGAAAATTGGGTGGAAGGGTGGAACCAAAAAACTTACTAACACTGACACAGATAACTCAAATGTAACATGTGCCAACATTATGCATCTGAAGTACATTAACTGATAAAGATAGGAAACAAACAAAAGGTGGAACCTAGAATCTGTTCTAGAGGTTAATGTTAGGCCACATGTAAGCAACAAACCAAAATTTTCAAGGTTAACATGTTGCATCAATGGTGTAATTAAAATTGTGACATTTTATTCCAAAGGACTTGAGTTAAAAGGCGATATAGATATAATATGCTCTTTCTAGAGGCAATTCATTAAAAAACACATCGAAATTGAGATTGTACTATGATTTTCTCCCCTTCCTTTGTCAAAAGAATTTTAATAAGTCTATTTTCCAAGGTAGTCATTATTTTGGATTCCTCAACTATTATTGCACGTGAACTTGTACATACCAAGCTACAACAAATATTTCAGGGAAGTGGATTTGTCTATGTATTATTCATGATGCAAATATTATGGTAAAAACTATTTTTTGGGCACAAGTTTTGCTAATATAGAGCTAGTGTTGTGATACATTTTTTCCATTCAAATTTACAACCATGGGATTGAATTTAATTCTCAATGTCTTTTTGTAGGGGGGGGGGTCAAAATTTTTACCAACCAGTTTATGGTTCCTTCTTTCTTCTTTGGGCCATTCACTCTCCCTTGTTGATGTATATGTAACTTCGGAATGTATTTCACATATATGTATATTGTATTTCTATAGAGATGTTATTATTCCTCTATACGGAAGTGTCGTTATTTATATTGTAAGTGTCGTAACTTATACTTGATGGGTTATTAGACCACCTTGTTTGGGGTCGGCCCTGTATAAGTCATGTGGGTCAAAGGGTTATTAGACCACCCTATTGGGGGTCGGCCATGTGGGTTGAAGGGTTATTAGACCACCCTATTGGGGGTCAGCCCAGTCAGCATTATGTTATGTGGTTAAGTTCGAGCCTACATGAGTTAGGTAAAAAGGCAAGTCAAGTCAAGTATAAATATAGTGCGGGAGGCACTCTATTTGCTCACTCACTTCTCACACATGCACTCAAGGAGGAGTGGCGCACTTATGGAGGAGGAGGATCTGCTGCTAGGTTGTTTCTATCTCTTATGGTTGGTTGTATTATTGCTCTATCTATCTCTGAGGAAGTTATTGGGGTTTTTCACCTTTATGGTTTTCCCCAAGTAAATCTTTGTGTCTCTTGTGTGCTTGCATTATTGTCTCCATGATTGATATGCTGTAGATATGCTGTACATGTTGTTCTCTCAGTTAAGATCCTAGATCAGATTGAAGTAAATTCTGAAAATTTAACATGGAATCAGAGCTAGCCTGAAAGAAGGCATGATATGGCATGTATGACACTTGTTGCACTTACGATGCTAGGGCTTGATATAGCAAAAACCAGTCGTCGTAGCACTTTCGCTATAAATCCGTTTTGGCGAAGTTTTCGGATCTGAAATTGTTACAGGACGAAGATTAAATCTCCAGGTACCTTGTGTCCAAAGGACAACCTCTAATTCGTTGTACTTTGTGATTTATGATCTGTGCAATATAGGGTTTCTGCCTCTTCCAGATCTGAGTTAAAATCAGGTGACCTTGGGAAAAAGGTCATAACTTGGGCTAGGAAGCTCCAAATGAAATTTCGTAAAAAGTGACAGGTAGTACACAGACTGTACTATCTCAGAAAACTTTTTCAGAGGCCGAAGGTGAACCACTGACACGTGGAACGCCGTACAATTTCGCTCTCCTGTATTATCCCATAAACAGGTCACGTTGCGACACTTGGCATAACTCTCTCTCAGAGAATCCAATTGAGGTCAGACCTGTCAGGATGGAAAGATAACAGGCCGAGATATCTCAGGAAAGATTTTCAGAGGCCGAAGTTGAAACAGTGACACGTGGCACGCCGTACAAGTTCGCTCTCATGTATTATCCCAAAACAGGTCACGTTGCGACATTTGGCATAACTCTCTCTCAGAAAATCCAATTGAGGTCAGACCTGTCAGGATGGAAAGCTAACAGGTCAGGCTATCTCAGGAAACGTTTTCAGACCCTGTGGATCAAAAATTTCGGAGTTACACTAGAAACAATTAGGTACATATTTCTGTCAAAACAGAATTATTTTTTGGTACCTTCATTCATGGCTTCCGGAAATTAGGGCTTTGGAGAAAGTTGGAATTTTTGTAATCGGAGACCACGGCTGAATGCTACTCATCAAAATAAAAATTTAGAGACCAAGATCAGAATTTTTGGTTGGGCAGAAGGCCGGGCTTGATCAGACCCTAGTTCGGGACTTTGATCAGGAAAGTGGAAAATTAGGGCTTCTGTAAAAATGGGAATTTTTGAAATCTGTGACCATGGCTGGAAGCTCCTCAAAAAAAATAGAAGCTTAGAGCTTTGGATCAAACCTTTTGATTGGGCAGAAGAGTGGGCATCATCAAACCCCAGTTCAGGGTCACGTCCAGTGAATCCGAAAGTTTCAAAGGCAAAATTGAGGAGTGAAACTTTGCAGTTTTCAAATTCTGAATATACCAGTTTGATCAGCTCATCAAGGTGCATATTTCTATCATTTTGGAAGTTTGAAATTCAAAGTTTGAATTTTTGGGGTTTCTCTGACAAACCCATATCTAGCTCCAGGTCCAGTTCTTGCAAATCAAGTGGATAGGGTTAATCCTAGAAGAAGATGGATTGGTCGCCTGCATAAGTGAAGGAGTTCCTGTTTCAGAGGGAGATAAGGCTAAGGCTTTACATAAGGAGATTACAAGCAATCTCGACAGGTATGACTCATCGAGGTATGTTTTGAGATTTGTTCTTGATTAAGTTTATGGTATGTTTGTCTTCATATTATTACGGTTAGTACAATCTTGATTTTAGATTTGTCGTATCACCTTAACTTAATTATGAATGCATGATAGAAGATATTCATTGGTTAGGGTGTTGACACTTATAATTGTACTAATGCATTATGGTGTTGTATGAGGTTTATGTTGTCTACTAACATGAAAGGTACACCAAGAAAGACAAATCATGTTCCAGTTCAAGAACATATGATCATGATGACATGAGGATAAAGACTCATCCATTGTCATGGATCTCATAGAAGATCCATTTACGAGGTATGTATAACTTGGTTTTATAATGGCTAACCTATGAGATATACAGGTTACTAGCACAAGTCATTGAAGAAGAACAAGAAGACATCATGTGAGTATGTTAGACATAAATAGCTAGCATGCTAATCCAGGTATGTTTTTCCTATATCAATATAGAATCCTACCTTGTGTTAGGATCTTATACTGTTGTTGATAATGATTATTCCTGAAGAGTCATAGGTTTGAATAATCATGGTTTTATGCATATTATATCTCTTATCTTGATTGATGATTGAACTAACCTGAAGAGTCATAGGTTTGAGTAATTATAGGTTTAGACATGTTATGTTTCTTATGATTTGACTAACCATAAGAATCCTACATAAACCTTGAATGCTAATGCTTATTATTTCTGTTTGAAATGATCATGACTATACATGCTTGAGATTATTGTGTTTTAATAGTATACTAATGAATGTATGATTTTATATGAGATCACAAGGATAACACATTCATGATACTAATAAACATGCATAGGGACCAAGGATGAATATGAGTTCAAGAACAGGTAATCCAGAAAGCAAAGATCAAGAGGGAGTACACTCTAGTGGTTTATGCAAGGATGCATATATTCAGAGGGAGTTGTCCATCTCTCTACATTCCACAACAGAAAGGTGTAGAAGAAGCTACTTCAGATTAGGATTCCAGCAGCTCCTGCAAGGAAGCGAAGACTCAGAGGGAGTCCACCCAACGAACAAACAAAGATAAGTATTTTAATTATCATTTCTTACATATTTGTTTGTTTAAATAAAATTGTTCAATGATGTATATGCTCATGGTCTTAGACTTAGGATATGTATTGTGCATATTAGAATAATTACATTAATGAACAGTATACTACTAATATGCATGGGTAAGTAGCCTATGGCACTTTACAACATTCCATTGCTACTTATCTAGAATGAAACCTCTTTGCTGACATGTTGGGAGTTGTGCACACTCTTAACAATGTTCTGGTAGAGATTGGAAGGCATCTAGAAAGTTACGGGATATGGATAAATGTTGTATTGAAGCATTGGCTAAGATAATTGCATGACTGTATGATATATTTATTTATGTGTAAGAATTTGTTCTGAAAACTATGAGATGTTTTCTAATCATGCAATTTAACTTGTTGTGTAGGAAAGATCGTATGCCATCTCCTACAAAAGAAGAACTACAACATTTGTTCAGCAACAAATTTATTTATTGAAGATATTGAAGTTCCCAGGATCTGGGATGAAGAAATGGAATGCCATGATCCGTCGATCATGAAGAATGATGTTTGGGATGTAGTCCCAAGACGTGAAGGTAATTTTGTTATGAATTCCAAATGGAACTATCAGATCAAGCATGTTGCAGATGGCAGCATTGAGAAATATAAAAGTGATGAAATGGAAGATGTACCAGATGGATCTCAAGACAGCATGGTGTAGTCATATATGTGTGCAGAACTTGGTATGGTAGGATAGACAGCTTTCTATCCAGTTTGGGCGTTATCAAGAGTAAAGCAGATTCCAACCTTTTCTACAAGGTTGAAGAAGACAATCCAGTGATACTACTTTTGTATGCAGATAACCTGTTTGTTACAGGTAAAGATAGATTGATTGCCGACATGTTGCGGAAGCTTTCTGCCAAGTTCGAGATGAAGAACTTGGGGATGATGCACTATTTGTTTTTGGCATGGAGGTGTGGCAGAGTGCATATGGAATCTTCCTTGGATAAGGGAAGTATGTAGTAGAGATCCTGAAGAGGTTCGGGATGATGGACTGCAAGGATATGGCCACACCTATGGCATCGAATCTGAAGCTTCTATGTGATGCTTCATCTGAGCCGGTTGATGTCTCTTTGTATCGTCAGATGATTGGGTCCTTGATGTACCTGACGAACACGAGACCAGACATTTGCTTTGATGTGAACACATTGAGCCAGTTCCTGACGGATCCGAGGAGTGTTCACCTGGTTGCTGTAAAGCATGTTCTGAGGTACCTGAAGGGTACAGTGGATTATGGGCTCAGGTATGAGGAGAATCAAAAGTTTAACCTGCAGGGTTATGTTGATTCAGATTGGGCTGGCAGTGCTGCAGACAGGAAGAGCACATCTGGGTGTTGCTTCAGTATGGGATCAGGTGTGATCTCTTGGTTTAGCAGGAAGAAGTCCTGTGTAGCACTGAGTATAGCTGGGGCAGAGTATGTTGCAGCCTGTTCAGCTAGTTGTGAGACAGTATGGCTACAGAAGCTACTGTCTGGGTTATTTGATCTCCCATTGGAAGCTACTGGTATCTTCTATGATAACCAGAGTTGTGTGAAGCTATCCGAGAACCCAGTGTTTCATGATAGGTCGAAACACATAGAGATCAAATATCACTATATCAGGGATATGGTGCAGAGAGGAGCTGTGAAGCTCCTATATGTTGCGACAGACGAGCAGATTGCAGATGTGCTGACGAAGCCGCTAGCCAGAGTGAAGTTCGAGTACTTCAGAGAGAGGCTTGGTGTTCTTCAGATCGAGGACACTTCGAGGAAGAAGTGATGGACACATTTGCTGAAGCCATTCCAAGCATGTTGGAAGGAGGATCCTTCACATGGCTGTGGATGTAAGCGCTGGATAATGGGCATCAGGATGATGTTCTGGTTTCTGCTTGGATATGATCAGTTGGATCATTTATGTATGTACGCATCATGTTGGATGCTGGATATGATCAGTTGGATCATTTATGTATGTATGCATCATGTTGGATGCTGGATATGATCAGTTGGATCATGTGTATGTATTTTGTATATGCATCATGTTGGATGCTTGGACCATGTATCTGTATATGTATCAGGTGGATACATTGTATGATCAGGTGGATCATGTACGGTGATATGTATCATGTATCAGGTGGATACATTGTATGATCAGGAGGATCATGTATGATGATATGTATCAGGTAGATACTTGGTATGCATCAGGTGGATGCATTGATGATCAGGTGGATCATGCAGTAGGATGTTGCAGTGATGATCAGGATGATCATGGATGATGAGCTTCAGGATGTTGCTCTAGATGACATGCAGCAGGACGTTGCAGTGATGATGATCAGGACGATCATAAGTACATCAGGACGATGTATGGTGAGTATCAGGTTGATACTCTGTGGCCGTGGATCAGGTTGTGCAGATGAGCATGTTTGGGAGATCCTATAGGTCGGAGTTGTGTACCCGTAACAGCCTGGGATGCTCTTTCGAGACATTGCTCTGGGAGGACATGTAATTTGTGCCCTGGGAGATTTCAGGTCGGAGTTGTGTACCCGTAACATCCTGAGATGCTCTTGCGAGGTTTTGTCCTATGGCATGTAATTTGGGCCCTGGGAGATTTCAGGTCGGAGTTGTGTACCCGTAACATCCTGAGATGCTCTTTCGAGGTTTTGCCATGACCACATGTAATTTGTGCCGTGGGATATTTCAGGTCGGAGTTGTGTACCCGTAACATCCTGAGATGCTCTTGCTAGGTTTTGTGGTGGACCACATGTAATTTTTGCCCTGGGAGATTTCAGGTCGGAGTTGTGTACCCGTAACATCCTGAGATGCTCTTTCGAGGTTTTGTGGTGGGGTCACATGTAATAGCGCCCTGGGAGATCCTACAGGTCGGAGTTGTGTACCCGTAACATCCTGGGATGCTCTTTCGAGGTTTTGTGACGCACGTAATAAGTCCTGAGGATTCCACAGTATGGCCAGTGATGACGAAGACCTGCAGGTGGTGGGCCTACATCCAGTATGAAAAAGGACTGGCTCTGTAGAACTTCCTATGACGAGTAGATTCAGAGATTGATTGAGATAGCAACAGTAGTGACGATGATGATGACTCGATGATGATTATCCAGTGACGATGATCCAGAGAAGATGATTTGTGCTAGAAGAACTGTGCTGAGAAATACCTTCCTAGTTAAGAGGGAGTGTTGATGTATATGTAACTTCGAAATGTATTTCACATATATGTATATTGTATTCCTATAGAGATGTTATTATTCCTCTATACGGAAGTGTCGTTATTTATATTGTAAGTGTCGTAACTTATACTTGATGGGTTATTAGACCACCTTGTTTGGGGTCGGCCCTGTATAAGTCATGTGGGTCAAAGGGTTATTAGACCACCCTATTGGGGGTCGGCCATGTGGGTCGAAGGATTATTAGACCACCCTATTGGGGGTCAGCCCAGTCAGCATTATGTTATGTGGTTAAGTTCGAGCCTACATGAGTTAGGTAAAAAGGCAAGTCAAGTCAAGTATAAATATAGTGCGGGAGGCACTCTATTTGCTCACTCACTTCTCACACATGCACTCAAGGAGGAGTGGCGCACTTATGGAGGAGGAGGATCTGCTGCTAGGTTGTGTCTATCTCTTATGGTTGGTTGTATCATTGCTCTATCTATCTCTGAGGAAGTTATTGGGGTTTTTCACCTTTATGGTTTTCCCCAAGTAAATCTTTGTGTCTCTTGTGTGCTTGCATTATTGTCTCCATGATTGATATGCTGTAGATATGCTGTACATGTTGTTCTCTCAGTTAAGATCCTAGATCAGATTGAAGTAAATTCTGAAAATTTAACATCCCTTGGCTATAAATGTATAAGAAGAAACCACTCTCAACTTCAAACTTGGTTAGAAGATTTTTTACCCATGAGTAAAAGTAATTTTGTTTCAACCAATTACTAAGACTACAAGAATAATAAATGTTATTAAGTTTTGACATATATCAAATAAATCATTTAAAAAAATATGAATGGATAAGTGAAAATATTTTAGCAACAAGACCTATAAATTGTAACTTGGAAGTATTGAAAGTGTACAAAGTGGGATTGGGAGCCTTCCATAATGAAACACTGTTTCCATGCCTTTGTCTAGTCACAAATGTTAACCCAGCTCAATATCAAAATAACAAAAACAATTTCATGTTTAAGAAAAAACACATAATAGTTTCATTAAAATTTGTTTTTAGATTATTATCAAATTAAAAAAAAAAAGAAATTGAAAATAACATCTTACCAAAATTAGTAGCTCCAAGTCCGTAATAGCTAGAGGAGAGCACTTTCACACTGTCTAGAAAAATGGGTATCTAAATTCAGTAGGTACTTGTAGCTTCTGAGGCCCATAACAAAAAAGCAAGCGTGTCTGAAATTCCATAGGTGATGTTTGGTAGATTCAATACTATTATAAGTTGATGATGCTTGGTAAATTTAGTAGCTAATAAATTGTTGATGTTTGGTGGAAGGGCATAACCTCATATTGGGACAATGCTAAGACAATATAAGAAAGAAACAAGGATAATTTGAGGGGAGAAATTTAGCCCATCCAGGCTATTTTTCCATGTTTGTTTCCCAAAAAACGATTCGACAATTTGCATTTTTTGAAGCCCCATTTCGCCCAATTTTGATGTGGTAAAATTTTTTTCACTCTAAAAATCACCAAATTATTATATAAACTATATAAAATCTTTAGAAATTGAAATAATTTTAGAAAAATATCGCCAAATATTTTATAGTTGACATCTTAAAAATTGGTAAGATTCGCCAAGGTTATACACTTTTAAATAAGTATGAGTCCTTAAAATTATCCCCGGAAAGAAAGAACAAATGGAATGCAATAAAATCCATCCCCATTGAACATAAACTCACCCACCTACTCTTCAATCAAATGGGAAGGTTTCACTTAAGTGGGAAAGTTCCAATCTCCGTTATTACATATATAATAACATGCCACATAATGCATGAAACTTATATCGTCATACACATATCATAACAGACTTATTAATAAAAATTAATAACGGTTTGGAAAAATAATTAACCTTCAAAAACACGTCCTAGCAAATTTTTTACCCGTTCTTTGATACAATTTGTGAAAACCTTTAACCATATTTTGATGGGTAAAATGCCTCGTGATGGGCATATGCCCGTCAAATGCCATCCCTGCTCGCAACCACACTCCGATACCACTATTAGGATATCAATATAGAAATCAATAAAATCAAGAAGTGTTGCAACATGGAGGAAAAGGCTCACATTGAGCATCTCAATTAATATGTATAAAAGAATATATTTAGTGTACAAATTTGGTTACTATCTAGCAAGCATTTTAAGGTGTGTTTAGGAATTAGATGAGGGTTATTCTAACGCTCAAGAATTAGAAAGATAAGACATGAGATAAGTTAAATCTTAGAAGAAATCCCACTTCTCTACAAAATAGTCTTATCCCCTTGGTGATTTGATATTTCACCAGGCTTATGGGCATATGCTCCTTTTGGATTTAGTGATACTTTTAATCCATCGAATATGTGAAAATCTAGTGGAAATAAAGCAATGATAGTCCCAACTACTACATTGTGTTCAATTTAAGGAGCAATATTCTTTGTACTCAGTTAATCCAAGGCTACCAAAAATAATACATTTATGGATTTTAACGATCATAGTGTAAAAATTACACAAATTGAAGCATTTGTCCTCAAACTGTTCAAGTCGCAAAAGGACTATTAGCGGGTCCACTTACTTACTCTGGTGAAGAAACACTCTCGCTCAAACAAATTAGAGAAAGGGTCATTCGAAGAAGAGACACAAGGAAACTCAATGATAACAAAAATGTTGATGCCAATGAAGCAATCCTAGAAAGTTGCATAGTGCCCTCAACTAAGAAGTATGAAGGACTAAAACAAATATGTAATGAGTTAAGTAGTGAGAGAATAAACGTAGATGTTAAGCTTGATAGTCCCATGCCTAGTTTGAGGATGTGGTTAATGAACACAAGATCATTTTTGGTGAAATATTCACCGAATGAAAATGTTATACATCTACTATGACCAACTTGATTATTGGCTAATTTTATTTTTTGTCATAAAAGAAAAATTAAGAGAGGAATGATAGAATGTAAATAGTCACTTAGGCGACCAAGAGTCACTAGAGAAACCAAGGGTCACTTGGTAGTTAAAGAGTCACTTGATAGGTCAAGAGTCACCCTATTTTTTTAAAGGGAACTCTTGCACTCATTTGTACGGGCATTTTATTTGCAATGCCATCTATAATCTTACATGAATAATAAGGCCATTTTTAGCCTTTTGTTTTCATACTATTGAGATGTAGGTTTGGTTGTGGACTATTCTCTCATCTCCTAAATCTCTTGTTCCTTATGGGTTATAAAATTATCTCATGTGGGAGATTCTCATTTTATTTTGATATTAATCACATATCTTTCACATGCTTTCATTGATTTGGAATAAGGTGTCTCTTCGAAAACACTTGCAACAATTTGCAACACTCGGAAGCACTACTCTGTTAGGTTTTTATGCCCTGAGACAAATTTTCAAGAGTCCTCAAATGAATTTGGGATGCAACTTGTGAGAGGAGATAAAATTAAAATTGTGACGCCGATTGATGAACCGTCATCTACGTTGGATTCTTAGCAACCAAATATAGCTAGGGCACCCCTTACCACTAGGTCCCTTAGATCTTGTTTTATTTATTTATTTGGAGAACTAGTGTTTTTCTCAGTAAAAGGCAATGCACATTTTGGATTTATGGGTCCAATTTTGGAATTTCTACACAGAAAATGTGTGGATAGCATGGTCACATAGGCCTTTCCAAAAAAACAATTGTAACAAGTTATGACACTAGAAAACACTGTTCCATTAGGTATTTATGCCCTGGGTCAAATTTGCAAAGGGTCCCCAAACGAGTTTGGGAGGAAGCTTGCAATTGGACATAAAATGAAAATCATGACTTGGATCGACAAATTGTCAACTCTGTTGGATTTCTGGTAACAGAATGCAACTAGGGCACCCCTCATACCTAGGTTCCATGGGTCAAAGCTTATTTTATTCATCGACTTGGTGAACTAGGGTCTTCCTTAGTAAGAGGCAATGCATATTTTGGATTTATGGGTCCAATTTTGAATTTCTATGCCAAGAACATGCATATAACATGGTCACATGGGCCTTCCCAAACAAACTTGTAGCAAATTACAACACTTAAAAACAATGCTCCATTAGGTATTTATGCCCTCCAATGGGGTTAATTCAAAAATTACACGTTGATCAAGTGAAAGTGATACACAATCCCATGCATCAAACCAATGATTCACATCCATCCCAATCACCAATGTTGCATGGGGGGAAAAAGCAAGCAAGTTTTCTAGTCCATATTTCAAATACGAGGTTGTCAAATCTTTGAAGTAAGTGAAAACTATGACTTTCAGGCACACTCTTGCATTCCCACACATGTGAACAATCAACCTCATCACCTCCCAAAAATATCTATGCATGTGACTTTTCCTTGTTGATTCTGCTTGTACTCTTAATCCCTATCCCATTACTAAAGTGCACCACATGATGATAGAATAAACATCTTGAATAAGGGAATTTGTAGATAACTTCAATTACTCCCTACGTAGGAAAGTTTTGACACATGCTCCAGCTACATCATGTTCTCCTTTACCATGACCAGTCTCAAAATAGTTCCACATATATGTCACACTTTGTAATTTGTGTGCATTAAACACAACCATTGAAATATGTAGCCATTTTTGAACTGACCAACACATCCATCAGATCAAATCCAATTTATCTCCATTTGAATATATGTATCTCCTTCAATTGATCATAGAACAAGTGGAAGCAATGGTGTACATAATGGAAGTCATGTCACCTATCATCACTTACATAGAAGTGATATTCCTTCAATATTTTTCATTTTTGTTTACTATTGTCTGGACCATGCCTATATGTGATATGGACCATTAAGGAAACCTACTTAGAATGATAACATTGACTTTGAATCTCTGTGAAGAACCTGCAACAATTAATTAATGAAAATACACGAGATAGCAGAAATAACAAAACTCAGAATCACTTTTATTAATCGTAGGCCACTTTGAGGGGGAAACCTCCTTTGAGCAAGCTCTATACAAATAAATTCACGGTACCTTCATTAGTATCAACACAAACTTATATACTAAGTTTAGGCGCCAATACCATGGGTCAATACCATGTGTCAATACAAACCATGGGCCAATACAAACTATGGATCCACAATTACTACAGGACGACTTACAAAGCATATGCGTCCAACAACAATAAGACATACTATGGATCAACAAATACTACGAGACGACTTACAAAGCATATGCGTCCAACAACAATATACTAACAAAGTAAATAGAAGGGTTGACATGGGTTCCTAACATCACCTCTCCCTTAGAAAAATATTTGTCCTCAAAGCTTTAGATGTAGAAATTGATGCAGAATCTGAAGGAGTGCTTCCCCTGTAGCATCCTCGGGTTGCATTCCGGGCCACGGACTCCTTATGAGTTTTAGGGAGGGTTTCTTGGAAGGCTGTAGATGAAGAAGAACCATATCAGCTGCGTGAAAAGTTCGCTCAGAACGATGCTGATCGGCTTGTTGTTTTAGTTGAATTCTTGCCATGTGAAGATTGTCCTGCAGAATGAGAAGAATTTGATCGCGGTTTCGAAGAACTGAGTCAATTTCCCGAACTGGGGAGCTGTTGAGGGTGTATGGAAGAAGAATTGGCGGTACCTGTCCATACCACTGGAGTGCTTCTAGGAAATCCATAGAAATAGTTGTCCAAATCTATGTAGGGATGGGAAAGGGTTTGAGCAGTCCCGAAAGGAGTGTCATTTCACCCTTGTTGACCTGGCAAGTATCACAGTCAGCCACCATCTGTTGAATTGTTATTTTTAGTCCCTGCCAAAATAAGTTACATTGTTCCCGGTCATACATTTTGAGGAACCCAGAGTGCCCTGCTAATGAAGAAGCATGGAGTTCATAGAAAAGATAGCCATGTTGAGCAGATTGCAACCAAGTTGGAACAAGCAGAGAAATAGCTGTAAGAGAAATTGGGTCATCAAATGTGTGAGAATGAGCATCTACCACCATATTGTCCTTATCCTTCTTGTAAGTGATCGCATGGGCATAACCCATGAGTTGGATAACCCATTTCAGGTGTGATGGAGGAAATTTTCCAGACTCTGGAGATCACTCTTGATGCATAAATAATTCCCTAATAGGGATGGCTACCACTTCTGTACTGCATGCAAAATAGCCATCATTTCCTGCTGAGATGTAGATGCGGCTAAATTCTTACCGGAAAGGTCTCTTGAAGGTGACAAGCCCACTGGTTAAACAAGGACACCTGCATATCTATCCAAGGAAGTAGGGGAGACCGTTGATGGGTGCATCTGAATGGAATGGAGTTGAGCGATGACACCATGTGAATTATTCTTAAGGATATTTTCCAGGTGATGTGAACTGATGATGTGGAGAGACCCTTGTTGTAAGCCCTTAAATTTGTGTTGTTTCCCATTAACTGAAAACTGCATCCAAAGTTCAACAAAATCCCATAATATTGGGCCAAGTGTGCGTAACCATTGAACGCCCAAAACCACACCACATCCGCCTAGGGACAAGGAAAACATGTTAGAGTGCAGGTTATAATCTTCCAGAGAGATACACACATTGTGACACTTCCCCTTGCAAGGTAAGGTGCCCCCATTAGAAACCATCAATTCAAAGTTGGAGAAAGGATGGACAAAACAATCAGCATTTTGGCGATCCGAGGGTCAATGAAGTTATGAGTGCTACCAGAATCAATGAGTATTGTAAGAGGAAGCTTCTTGAAGTAACCCCTGACCCGCATTGTTTGGGGGGTGGTGACATCGGATAAAGCATGGAGATATATCTCTGGTTGTTCATCCTGATATGGGGGGTCAATAGGCGGCTCCTGAATGTCGACTTGATCATTCATTGTATCTGGAGTTTCTACACCAATTGTAGAGGTAGGTAGAGAATCCATATCCAAGAGATAGAGCTTTTGTTGAACACATCTATGTCCCCGAGTGAATTTCTCATCACAATTATAACAAATCCCTTTTTCTCTGCGTGCTTGCATCTTTGTTTCAGACAAATGCTTGATAGGAGTTGGTCGAGGAGCTGGTGGGATGGAAGGTCGTTGAGAAGCCATATTTCAAAAGGGAACAAAAGTGGGTTTGGAGCGTTGTTGGGTGGCAATCTTGTCTTATGCCAACTTAGCCAACCCTAGGAATTCCATCATTGTGTTGGGACAAAACATTTTAACCTCTGACCGGATTTCATCCTTAAGACCACTGATAAAACAACTCCTGTAGAATTCATCAGACAATCGTTCTGTGTGATTGGCTAGTTTCTAAAATTCTGTCTGATACTCTCTCACAGTGCCACTTTGACGAAGTTTAGTGAGTGCTACAGTGAAGTCATCAAAATCACTCGGACCAAATCGTTTCAAAAGGAGTTGGAAAAAATTTGTCCATTTTGGCTCGTCATGAGCCTTGATGTACCAACTGTACCATTGAAGGGATTCATGTTCCAAATGAAAGGATGCAAGTGGAACTTTTTGGACATCAAAAGTATTATGTAGATTGAAATATTGTTCTGCACGATAGATCCATCTAGTCAGATCAGTACCATTGAAGCAAGGAAATTCAAGCTTCGGACCACGGAAATTGCTGTAAGAAGAGAACCCATTGGTTGCAGAAGATTCTTGTTGTCGGTTATTGTTCATGGTTGAATGTTGAAGATGGAGGCTGAGAAAATTTTCATCCAGATCTTGGAGTTTGGTTTGGATGGTTGCAAGTGCTTCCTCCATGGTTTTTGCTCCTACGCGGGTGATAACCATAACCAGGATTTTTTTTTTTTTGGGTGGGGAGAATCGATAGAAAAACACAAACAAAAGCTTATTTAGTAAAGAGAAATTTGGATTTTGGAAAAACTCGGAGGGGTAATTGGGGTTTGACTAGGTTTTGGCCACTTTCTGATGGACAGGGAAGCAAAAAATGGGGATTTCAGAAGCGGGGTGAAAGAATGAGAAAATTTGTCAAAGAGAGACAAAGAAGTAGAAATAGGGAATGAACACAGTGGAAAAATTTGGAGGCGAGTGGGTGAAAATTGAAGAAGTTATGAAAAACCCTAAAAATAGAAAAATGTGGGATTTTTGGCTTTAGGAAGTGAAATTTGGGATAGATTCCTTAGGAATGAAATATGCAGAATGGGATTGCAGGGGTGTTAGTGAAGTTTCAGGGAAAACAAAGTTAAAACAAGGGAGATATGGCAAAAATACATTTTTTTTTAAAGAATGGATTTGAAACGGCTTTCAGAATGGATCAGAAACAACGAGATCTGGAACGGTTGGATCTGAAACGAATTTTAGAATGGATTTGAACGGGCTTTCAGAATGGGTTTGCAACGACGCGAAGGTGATTGGAAACAAATGGATCTGCAATGGCGCGGAAGTGATCGGAAACAGTTTAGCTAAAAATAGATATGGACCCCAGGTATGTTTGGATTCCTATAGGTTCAGGGGATTCAATCAACCACCAATGCTGTCTAACGACTTGCGTATTGGGGTAGTACCCCTCACTCCACGGCTCATGTAAAACTGATAATCGCTTTTCCACAAACGACAACTCTTGGTTTACCTCACGGGTGGGAGCTAGTCAATCAGGTAGGGGTCGTTGCCCTTTTCGCTGACAGGTCCTTTCAATGGGCCAGCTACTTTGGGGTTCCTGTGGTACTCCTCACAATGAGTTTTAGGGCTTATGCCCAATTACTTCCTATAGTTAAGCGGATAGAGATTATTCCCAGATCTGAAGCTGCAACATATGCAAAAAAGAAATTGGCAGAAATTTCACCCAGCAAGCCCAAGAAAGTGCTCTGATACCAGACGTGAAGAACTTGCAACAATTAATTAATGAAATTACATGAGATAGCAGAAATAATAGAACTTAGAATCACTTTTATTGATCGCAGGCCACTTCGAGGGGGAAACCTCCTTTGAGCAAGCTCAATACAAATAACTTCACGGTACCTTCATTGGTCTCAACACAAACTTTTATACTAAGTCTAGGCGCCAATACCATGGGTCAATACCATGTGTCAATACAAACCATGGGCCAATACAAACTATGGATCAACAATTACTATGGGACGACTTACAAAGCATATGCGTCCAACAACAATAAGAAAAACTATGGATCAACAAATACTACGGGACGACTTACAAATCATATGCGTCCAACAACAATATACTAACAAAGTAAATAGAAGGGTTGACATGGGTTCCTAACAATCTCATTTGGGGTTCGCAGGGTGTACTTCTTGGTAAAATCAAATACTAAAAGTATAGTAGCAAGGGGAAATGTATTTCTACAAATTCTAAACTACTCATCTTCCCATCGAGCCAGGTGAACATGCTAAACATATTGTTTCATATTTTCAAAAAGTTCATTGATGAAATTGTTGACTTGTACTATGTGGGAAAAATTAATCTCCACATAAGTTATGTTTATAGGTAAGGTTTGATAAAAAATGAAATGAAAGTTAGAGATAGTTACTGGGATGGGATGTCACCAATCAGTATCTTTTTTCTTTCTTTCCAAAGGCCTATGTCATAAGTGATGTCTTTGAAGATTTTCAACTCTACCACCATTTTTCCTGAAATTTCAATCTTCACTCTTGTGAATGCACTGGATCAATAAATCCATTCCACCACACCTGGAGCATGTCTGTAGTGAACCAACTCAGTTTAGACTCACACGAGTTATCCTAAGGACAAATAAGGATAATCCATAATGGAATAATATAGTAAATATATTGAGTAATTTGAATATGATGATTACAATGTCATGGCAATGCCATACATTAGGAATCCTAAATGCACTTTATGGTGACCATTCACAAAGGGATGTGTTCATTAGAATAATTATTAGTTATTTATTATTTATATATTAATATTTTATTATCATGTAATATTATATATTTAAATTTTTATTACATTACCTTCTTCTTTATAAATGATTTCTCCTCAAAGCATAATGATGAAGAAGCTTTACGCCTTTTGCTTGTAATTCGTCGCATCATTCTATGTTCTATCGTAGTAGAAGATATGAGACGATATGAACCTCTGAGTGTTGAATAGAATTTTTGAAATAAAAAAGGATTATCCTAATTCAATTATTTGCAAAATGTTGCATTTCCACAATGAACTGTTATCATGAAGTTTATTAACGCTGGTAGCAATATTTTTGTTTTTTATTTTTTATATTGATACTTTGATTGTTTAATATATCTGCTTTTATGATTTGGTTGTCGATAATGAGTTCTTATTGTTTGTACTGCAACATCCTTATATGTTTTTTCTTCAATTGGATTGACATCTTCTTAAGCTGTGATGTGGATTGGATCTGTGTTTGTTCCTTTTTCCACAACTTGGATTTTTACTGCCGAGGCTTTTGATGCCTCTTTCTGGATTTGCTCTAACTTGTTATCATTCTTAAGGTTCTTGAATGTTTCTTCTTGCAACTTCTCGTCATCATTTAACTTCTTAATCTGTTCCATCAGATCTTGAATATGATTTCTAAGGTGGAAATTCTCCTCTTCTTTTTCTAATAATATTCCTTCAATATCTTCATTAGTTTGTTCCATCTTCCGACTATTCTTTAACTTCCTTATTTTTGTGACTATAATTTTATTATAATTTCTCAACTGAAAGATCACATCATTATTGTTCGATATCGTTTTATTGATCTATGTAGTCTCTAATTTGCGATCATTTTTTAAGTTGTTGTTTTATTGTTGTAGAGCTTTGATTTGTTGTTTAAGATGATAGAACTTTGAATTTTGGCACTATAATTTCCTTTGGGATTGCATAATTGCTTTATCCTCGTCACTAAGGATTTTGTTAAATTGCGCTATTTCTCCTTCTACTTTACTCTCAAAATTCCTCTCGATATCTTGATATTGTAATTTCTAATGTGTTTCTTTACATCCCTTAATTCATCAATTTGTGTGAATAACTCTCCCATAACATTTTTTGGTCAGAAAAAATGTTTTAATTTGAATTCCATTTGAAGTTTCTATAATTCAATCACCATTTGTAATTTTCTATTTTCCTTTTAATAACGAACTAGTTGATCTTCCAAAAAATTATTTGTAATTGTCATGTAAACTCCATGGATCATGATTTTGACTTATATTCTTTATTTTATTTCTTGACAATAAATGGACACAAAAAGTGCAAAGAACACCCAATGTGGTCCTTACATAAAGAGCTTAAATATTTATTTGACTAGGTTTAATAACCTTTTCCTTTTATGTAAGTGTAACTTTAAGATTTAATATATTATAATCATTATTATTATTTATAATAACAATATTATTATAATATAAAATTTTTGAAATGGGAGGGCTAGTTTTTTTAAAATTTTTTAATAATAAATGATATTACTATTACTATTATTGTTACTATTTTATCTTTTTTGAATGAATTTAGAAGAGGTGGTATGGAGAAATTTTAGGGTTATTAACCCTAATGGTGAAATGGAGTGTGAATAGAAATGAATGTAGAGGTGTTTGAGAGGAGGATGTAAGGATATTAGGTTGGCGTGAGCATTGGAGATTGGGGGTTGACTGTCTTAGTTTGTGTGTTGGTGTAGTGGAAGCAACCAACTTGAATATTGGTTACGGGTCCATGCGTGCGGAATGGTGCATCCATAGTGAAGGTGTGGGTGTTGGAATGGAAGGGTGCGACTAGAGGAGTAATGTGTGGGAGGAATGCAAGGGAGGAGGAGCAATGCGGGACACATGAGTGTGAAGGAAATGTGTGTGAGGGAGGTATGTAGCGAGATTAGAGTAGTGTGGAGCGTATGAGACGGCATCGAGAAGTGAAATGGGAGGGACCAGGGATGGAGTGGAGTCAAATGGGAGCAGATAAAAGAGAGGGAGGTTGGAGAAGTGAAAAAGTGAGGGAGAAAGCGTGGGATACGGCATGGATGGAAGCGCATGTAGGTGTCAGAAGTGGATACAAATGGGGGACGCAATGGAGTGGCATTCAAAGGTGTGGGGGAACGGAGATGCTAGTGTAGAAGAGGTGTTGTAGATGAGAGATGTAAGGAGTGAAGTAGAGGGAGTATAGGTGTGCAGTGATGGGACATCACATGAAAATGAGGTCAGTAGGAGAAAGGGACAATGGTGGATAAGGGTGAGGAACCGACGAGTAGTTGAGGAAGGAACAAGTTGGGAAGAAGACACAGGTGTAGTTGGAGTGTAGATATCGGGAAAGAAGGATGGGCGTTGGTGTAGATGATGAGGGAACTAGAGTGACTTGGATAGTAGCGTGGGTATGAGTGTGCTAAGTGAGGCATGAGTGGGAGAAGGGATGAATCAAACACAGTGTACTACAAAATGGGAACTATATACAAAGAATGAGAACTCTATCAATAAAAATTCATATTTTGCATCAAAAACATAAAAAAAACCCCAAAATGAAAAGTAGTGATAATAGTATCACTCCTCTTGGAAGGGGGCTAAAATTAACAACATTTTGGTAACCACGGGTGGTGTTGTGGCAATTGAAACCCTAAATTAACCCCAGATTGAAAAGTGAACCTCATTTAAAAATTAAAAAAAAAAAAATTAAAAATTTAAAAATTAAAACCAAAAATTAAAAAATTGAAATAACGAATTTAAAAATGAAAAAAAAACAAAAAAAACTTCCCCTTTCCCCTCCCCGCCCCACTGCCCCACCTCTCTTGCCCCACCTCTCTATCCCCCCCTCTCCCCTGCCTCCCTCTCCTCGCCACACTCACAATGAGTGACATCCTGATTCTTAAAATTGTGCCACTCGCTCTCGGGCGGTGCAATTCTGAGAATCACGCTACTTGTTGTAAGGGAAGCGGGGAGGGGAAAGGAAGAGGGGGAGGGGGGGGGTGTTTTTTTTTTCTTTAATTTGAAATATGTTAAATGTTTTAATTTTTTTAAAGTTCTGTTTGAATTTTTAATTTTATGTTATTTTGTTATTTTTAAAAAAAAAAATTTCAAATTTTCTTCTATAAATTTTAAAAAAATGTAGATTATTTATATTTAAAAAAATTAAAAACTTTTAAATTTAAATTTATTAAAATTTTGTAATATTTTGAAATTCTTTTAATTTTTGTTTCATTTTAAATTTGATTATACAATTTGTTTTTAAAATATTTATAATTTTTTAAATAAATTTTCTAATGTTGTAAATTGATTTTGAATTTTCTTTTTTAATATGTTTTTATTTTTTTATAAATTGTGAATTTTTGAATTTAACATCGAATAAAAATGACTCATTTTAGGAGGTCCACCTTTTAATCAAGGGATTGATTTAGGGTTAGGGTTTTGATTATAATAATTCATTTTTCTTTCAAGAAATTTATGAATATGGACAAAGGCCTTACTATTTGGTCAAAGACATAGGAATCCTAAATGCACTTTATGGTGACCATTCACAAAGGAATGTGTCCCTTAGAAGAATTAATAATTATTTATTATTTATATCTTTTTTTAAGGCTCGTACCCACAAACTGGTGACCTTATGCAAGGAGTGCCTTAACAGTACACCCATTCACCATTTATTCTACATCTCATGGGAATTTATTATTTATATGTTAATTTGTTTATTATAAATAAAACAACAACAAGTGTTACACAGTGTGTTTGTTTGAACATACCAAGGCTTGTATTTCTCAAAATATCTCTCCCAAGTTCAATTCCTTGTGTTTGTTCTTGAATCTCTAATATAGTTTTGTTTTTGTTGCGCCAAGAAGGCATTTAATATTTGATTCACGGTCTCTAGAATCCCTTCTCAATTTTAGTACATCCTTTTGGTTTGAATAAGGCATGGTGTTATCATTCCAAATACTATATACTAGTCCCTAATTAATTGCATCAATTAATCTCATGTTCGAACATGGCAACCTACCAATGAAGGCCAAAAAATATGCCTGATCTGGTTTGACCTACTTGGCCCTCTAATAAGCAATAAATTCTATATAGATAACTCACCTTTAAGAGAACTAAGGACACTTTTATCCACCTATACATTTTGAAGTTATTCAATACATTAGGGCCACATGAGGTACCAAAGTTGCATTTGTAGCATGGAAGACATCACCTATTCCCTCAAATAAGCAATAACTTCTATATAGATAACTCACCTTTAAGAGAACTAAGGACACTTTTATCCACCTATACATTTTGAAGTTATTCAATACATTAGGGCCACATGAGGTACCAAAGTTGCATTTGTAGCATCATTGGCTTCCCAAAAAATCTAATCATATAAGTAATGTAAGTAATGAAAAAAAATTAGGGATTAGTGGAAAGATAAGGTTAGGAAAAACTCTTAAATTAGTGCAAATCCATTGTTAAGTTAAATTTATGAAAAAATGATTTTTTTAGTTCATTGATGATATAGATTACTAAGTTAGACATTAAAGTTATGAAAAAAACAATGAATTAGTGGAAATGGAGGTTATTATTATGGAAAAACTTATAAATAGATGCAAATTGATTACTACTAATCCACAAACAAATATTAATAATGCTTTATATCATTATTCTTCTTTATTAAATCCCAAGATCTCCATAAATAAGTGAAGAATCCATAATCACACATCATGCAATCAATCCAAAGAGGACATGTTTTACAAACCATAAATAAGTGAGGAATCTATAATCAAACATTAAAGATATGAAAAAAACAATGAATTGGTGGAAATGGAGGTTATTATTATGGAAAAACTTATAAATCGATGCAAATTGATTGCTACTAATCCACAAACAAATATTAATAATGCTTTATATCATTATTCTTCTTTATTAAATCCCAAGATCTCCATAAATAAGTAAAGAATCCATAATCACACATCATGCAATCAACCCAAAGAGGACATGTTTTACAGACCATAAATAAGTGAGGAATCCATAATCACACATCATGCAATCATCCAAAGGAGACATGTTTTACAACCCTAGGGTTTGTATAGACTAATCATGGTTATACAAAACTATTTATCTCATAAGTCTTTTCCTTGTGGAGAGAGTGTTATTAAACTATGTGATAATAACAAACAACAATTATATTTAATACATTAAAAAAATATATTAAAACAAAAACAAAATTATATATTTTATTTTAATTAGGTAAAATTATTTTATTTTAAAGGGATAAGTTTTAGATTTAAATTTATAATATCAAAAAACGAATATTTTTCAACAATAAATAACTTATTCATTAATAATAATAAAATACCATTTCTAATCAAATACCATTAATTAATATTTTATAAAAAAACTGATTAATTTATAAATTCATATTTATTAAACTTAAACTGATTTCAATAGTTGCAAACATACAAATTTTGATACAAGAACACCTTATGGCCTGTTATTATTTTATAAGAGTCTCAGCCATTCATCTCTCGTTGAGAACTGCTCGTCTGGGTATCAATTCCAGGTTTGTAAATTACTAAACATATTACATCTCTAATGGTTTAGAAGGCTCGTTCTGGGGTACTTCAATTCTGCCGTCTTTTATACAAATACTTGTACCATACTTGTCTGCAATACACTGAGTGACACACATCGTTTCCAGGATTACTATTTATGCAACTTAAGAAGAAAGATGGAAATAAATTTGTCAAATTCATGCGTACCTGGAGTTCACTGGTTGGTTGATAAAGAAATAATGTAAATATTTCCTGTCCTAAAACGCTGTCCATTTCTTCTCCGTCTCTACTCGTCTGTAAAATATTAACACTAATTAAGAATCAATTGCATCTATTTGCTGCCTGAAATATATGTTCTCTTTTATGCCTTTATACACTGGTTTGTCTAACCAGGGTTTTAGACGGATATATACAGTATCATTGCTTAAATCAATTTGAATATCATATTAAAGTTTTACATAAAGACCAAAACCTTTTACGAGGGAATTGTTAAATCATACCTGCACACTTTCAATTGGATTTAATCTATCCGTCCCTGCCATTGTGTTCGTAGGCATTTTAAGAAAATCTTCTCGAAGCAGGTTACAGACCTGTCCAAACATTGAATGATTTTAAAAAGTATGTGAGTATTTATATGGGTTCGCACAAAGTTATTATAATTAAATACAAGTTTAAATCTAGATTTATCATGAATTAAAAAGATCAATCTTTTTAAGATGCAAACTTTTTTTTAAGTTTTTACCTTTTAAAATTGATTGAAGATGGAGCACTCATCCCAAAATTAGGAATAGGGGATTCAGAACTCTAACTCTAATTAACTCTAATTATCCCACATTTATCTTACTTAAACAATTTATCCCAAAATTAAGATTCCGATTCAAAACCCTAACCCTAATTATCCCACATTTATCCTAATTAAACAACTTTAAATGAGTGAAAACAAAGTGGAAAAATTTAATGAAGAGTCAAATCAGATAAAGATAGAACACTCATCCCAAAATAATCGCATTCTAATGCAATTAGACCTAATAACTATGACCTTAACAATTAGAAATCAAATGACAATTTCTTTTTAAAATAAAGAAATTAGACCTAGTAACTATGACCTTAACAATTAGAAATCAAATGGCAATTTCTTTTTAAAATAAAGAAATTAGACCTAGTAACTATGACCTTAACAATTAGAAATCAAATGGCAATTTCTTTTTAAAATAAAGAAATTAGACCTAGTAACTATGACCTTAACAATTAGAAATCAAATGACAATTTCTTTTTAAAATTAAGAAATCCATAAGAGGATACTAATTTGGAAACTGAAATAACCTACGATTTACCTTGAACCATCTGATTTGGCAAACCTCTCCAATATATTTTAGATCCCAAGTTTGATCGTTCCATAATCCGGGAACTGGGTCACCTATTTTGGTCATCATCTTTGCACAACCCTGTAAGCAACAGCAGCATCAAAAGAAACAATCAAATTTCTGATGAATGTAGCTTCGAAATACAGAAAACTGTCAGTCGAATCAACCATTTTCAAAAGCTTAGAACATCGTTGTCAGGTCACAGAACCTGAAATTGTCGAGTTTCATTGCAGTAGAATATAAGAATAACATGTGCGCATTCCAAAAATGCTTTGTTCAGACTGTCTTTGCCGTAACTTTCTTCAATTTTCCACAATCCTGATTTTGTAGCATATCGTAATATATCCTGGTCATTGTTCTTTATCACAAAATATCTGATTGTTGCAACGACATGAGTTCACAGTGAAACAAACACGTGAGACATGAATTCAAGATGCTAAATATTATAGTATAAATAACTTCTACATATACAAACCCTAAAACAATATAGAAGTAGTTAAAACAAGATCCTAAAAGCTCCAAAACATAAAACTTCGAAAAATTCCTAAATACAGAGATAACTTCTACATACAAACCCTAAAACAATATGGAAACGGTTAAAGCAAGATCCTGAAAACTTACAACTTAAAAAAATTCCTAAATAGATATATAACTTTTCTATACAAACCCTAAAACAATATGGAAACCTTGAAAACAAGATCCTACAAAGCTCCAAAACTTATAACTTCTAAAAATTCTATATAACTTCTAGATACAAACCCTAAAACATCAAGGTAACAGTTAAAGCAAAAAAAGTCCTAAATAGATATATAACTTTTCTATACAAACCCTAAAACAATATGGAAACCTTGAAAACAAGATCCTACAAAGCTCCAAAACTTATAACTTCTAAAAATTCTAGATAACTTCTAGATACAAACCCTAAAACATTAAGGTAACACTTAAAGCAAGATACCAAAAATCTAAAAAACTTTGAAAATTTTGAAAATTTCTAAATTGATATCCTAAAAAGCAAGATTTTGAAAAGCTCCTAAACATACAACTTCTAAAATTTCCTAAATAGATTGATAACTTTTACATACAAATCCTAAAAATTCTTTCTAAAATTTCCTAAATAGATTGATAACTTTTACATACAAATCCTAAAAATTCTTTCTAAAATTTCCTAAATAGATTGACAACTTTTACATACAAATGGTAAAAATTCTTAAATAGATTGATAACTTTTATATACAAACCCTAAAACATTATAGAAACAATTAAAACAAGATCCTGAAAAGCTCAAAAACTTAGAACTTCTGAAAATCCCTAAATAAATAGATAACTCTGCATACAAACCCTAAAACATTATGAAAAACTAGTTGTCTAAAACCTCTACGAATTTTTAGAATCTCAAATAACAGTATTAATCCTGCATAATTTGGATGCCCTAAGGTTTTCCCGGCTACTGAATTCATCTAGATGTTCAGAAAAATAATTTAATCAACACAAATCACCAGATTTTTAGATTTTCATCATAATTTTGGACGACTTCTTATAAAAAAAAGTTAAAACAAAATCAGGAAAAGCTACTAAGCTTGAAACTTATCTACATACAAACCGTAAAACGTTATAAAATCAGTTCTCAAAGATTGAAACTTCTGAAAATTCTTTAATGGATAAATACCTTATACATACCATCACTAAAACAATATACTGGAACTGTGAAAACATCCATACTAAAATATTAAGAAAAATATAACTGACCTGCAGTTACCAATCAAAAATAACGACCTTGGAACATTTGGCGGATAGCCTTGGCCATATGATTGACGATTCGATCCAGAAATATTTGGATCAATCTGCGAATTGCCTTGGCTATATGACTGAGTATTGGATCCAGAAACATTTGGAACAATCTGCGAATTGCCTTGGCCATATGATTGACTATTGGATCCAGAAACATTTTGACCAATCTGCGCATTGCCTTGGCCATATGATTGACTATTGGATCTAGACAAAATTCGAGGAACCGGAACATCCGGCGGATTGGGTAAGCCACTTAGCAGACGAGTTATATTCGACATTGGCTGTTCATGTTGTTGTACAGGCCGTGGTGCAGCTGCGATTTGAGTGCCTGATTCACTATTCAATCCAGAAACATTTGTACCAATCTGTTGATTGCGTTGGCCATATGATTGACTATTGGATCCAGAAAAATTTGGACCAACATGCGGATTGCCTAAGCCACTTGGATTACGAGTTAAAATCGTCACTGGGCGCTGTGCATTTTGTTGTACAGGTGGTGCAACTCCATATTGTTGTTGTTGCACAGGTGGTGCAACTCCATATTGCTGTCCAGGTGGTGCACCTGCAATTTGAGTACCTGATTGACTACTCAATCCAGAAACATTTGGAGCAATCTGCCCATTGCCTTGGCCATATGATTGACTATTGGATCCAGAAAAATTTGGATCAGTCTGCTGATTGCGTAAGCCACTTGGCATACGAGGTTGTGGATGTTGTTGTCCAGGTGGTGGATGTTGTTGTACAGGTGGTGGAACTCCATATTGTTGTACAGGTGGTGCACCTGCAATTTGAGCACCTGATTGACTATTCGATCCAGAAACATTTGGAGCAATCTGCCGATTGCCTTGGCCATCTGCTTGACTACTGGGTCCAGCAAAATTTGGACCAATCGGCAGAATGCCTGGCACACGAGGATTAAATACAGGACGAGTCGGTAGATTAAAAATCGTCACTGGTTGTGCATGTTGTTTTACAGATGGTGCAACTGGATTTTGTTGTACAGGTGGTGCAACTGAAATTTCACTGCATGGATCAATGGGCCGAGATAGAGCTTGGCGCCGCATTTCGAGCACTTCGGCCACAGAAGGAGGAGAATCAGGTCGCTTGACGTGGGTGAAGAAACAACTGGGTCCATTGGGACAAAAGCCCATCTTGTACCTGATTGAATTGAATTTATATAATTAAAATGATGATAGACATCGATATATGAAAGTGTAAAAACTAATCTTACTAACACTTAAATTTAGAATCATATCGAAATTTAAAATCATATGGATATTAGGTTTAGCAAACCATCAGTCGATCATCTAAGATTATCTAAGCTAGAAGATATCTTGACGGAATTGAATCCAGATAGATAGAATGAAATCCATCTATCCCCAAACGAACTAACTTTCCTTGACATATAATTATATAATCTATTACTAAAATACTTGCTTAGCAATACTGGCAAATAAATCAAACTACCAAAATTTACTTACATGATGCATTCTAGAGGGCATTGGTGTCTATATATGCAGCTGCTGGCCCCTGCAGTGCAGATTTCGTTATTATAAAAGGAAGGGCACATGGGCATTATGGAGAGATCGTATATATGAAAGCCCGTTCGACAGGCTTCCTTATTAGGGCAGTTGCCCTGCAACCAATTTCTGCATACTGTGGCCCGAGGATCCGCGTTTGAGTTTCCACCAACGCGTTGTGTGCTGGCCATAATATCCGATCAAAACTATCAGAAATGCGATCTCAATCTCAATATCTCTCAGAAATGCTATCTCAGTCTCAGAAATGCGATCGCAATCTCAGTACCTCTTGATTTTTTCATTTCTCAGTTCATACATTTATATATATAAAATAAAGGTTCACGCAACCGTTTCCACCTGTGCTCGGTTCTTAGGTACTGTTTCGTATCCTATTTTGTTAAAGATTTTTTAATGCTATTAAAAGATGGATTTACTTGTGGAGTTGTATAACTGTTAACTAAAAAGGAAGAGTAATTCTTGCCAAAATTGCAATTTGAAGTGCTCCGATCGTAATTCCTAATTATTGAAATTACAAAAATGAGAAAATAGCAATTCCCAGCAAAACATTTAATGGGTTTTTATCCCAAAATCGCCAAAAGCTAAGCGTTTTGGTTGTCTTTTATTCTAGGCGATTTACTTGAAGGGAAAATTGTATTTCTTTTTGGACTTAATATTTTCCCAATATTTCATTAAAAATTTCTTTTTGGACTTAAAATTTTCCCATTATTTCATTAAAAATGTAGTTTTTGTCCCTAAGTCCAGAATTTTTTTTAACAAACTTTATGAATGCTTGCAATGTTATTTTTACTTATTACTTAAAAAAGAAAGTGTAATTATAAATTGTGCTTTTATGAGAAAAAATTTAATTACAAATTATTGCCAAAATTACAATTTGGTAATTTTAAAATTGGACAATTGATTTAGCAAAAATGCAAAAATAGCAATTTCCAACAAAACGTTTAACAAGTTTTTATCCAAAATCAAGCGAAACGTTTTGGTTATCTTTTATCCTACAAGATTGACTTGTAGAGACAATTATATTTCTTTTTGAACTTCAAATTTTCCCATTATTTCATTCCTAAGTCCAGAATTTTTTTGTAACAAACTTTCTGAACGCTTGCAATGTTATTTTTACTTTAAAGAAACTGTAATTGTAAATTATGTTTTTATGAGAAAAAATTTAATCACAAATTATTAATATTCTTATTAAACTGTAATTTTTATAATAATATTATGTTATTTTACTTAAATTATTTATAATAGCAATTTTCTTGATTCTTTTAACATGTTGATAACGATCGTTAAAGTTTATATCATTCTTTTAACCAAAATCTTTTACACAATGAATTAGTTTACACTTACATTCATCAATTACTTTACACCTGCATTCATGATATAAATTTAAAATATAGATATGATGTATATAAAGTCTTTTACCCAATGAATTAGTTTACACTTACATTCATTGAATTACTTTACACTTGCATTCATGGTACAAATATAAAATATAGATATAAGGTATATAGTTTAATTGATTTTCTTTTAAATAATATTATTTTGAAAAGGAATATACAATATATTTTTTAAAAATTTGTTATTAATGTCACATAAATCCTTGATGTATAGGTAGGTCTTGTTTTGTTATTTTGTTTTTTTTACAAAAACATGTATATACTATTTGATTCTATATAAATATTAATGATATGCTTAAAAAAAAATAATTTATCATTAATATATTTTTTTCTTTATTTGTAAACATGATTCTCAACCAGAATCTTTTGACTATACTGAAAATAAATAAAATTCGGAAACTCATTATATGTATGTAAAAATAAGTATATATATATATATATATTTAAAATTTATTTTAACATATAAATCACCTATTTCATCTATTTGCAACACATGATCTTAATAATTTCTTTTCTTTAAATATGAATGAATGAATCTTTTAAATCCTAATCTTAAGTTTATATTGTAACTTAATGTGTAATAACTAAACTTTACAAAACTCTTAAATTCTATTTTCATGAATTGGAATTTAATGGCTTTTCTTTTATAACAATATATGTACATATCTTCTTTGTGAATGTATTAATCTCCCATCTTTGTATTGAGCAGTTCGAATTCGTAATTTTAAAGATAAGTATTCTGTTCTAAATAGGAAGTAAGCAGAGGTAGCATTCGCTTAGTTGTGTATAAGTATAATGGTTTTTATGTAAAATTTTATTCATGTAAGAGAGGTATACTTGTCGTAATATTTTATGATTTTTTTTATTTATAAATTTATAAATATTTTGTTAAATATTGGTTTGAAATTCTACACTTAGTTATTATTGATCAAAATATATGATTTGATATTATAAATAATGATTTTTATTTTTTTAATGAATAAAATAACTTCTGGTAAATTAGAGTAGAATGGGCAGATTTCATTAAAAAAACCACAGTACAAGAAAATCAAACATTCTAATAAATATTTTGTTAAATAGTAACATGAACTTCGACACTTAGTTATTATTAAATTTCTTTTGAATGAATAAATTAATCTCTTGTAAACCAAAGTATAATGGGTAGGTTTCATTAAAAGAACCACATTACAAGAAGCTAAAAGTCCTTAGGTTTGGATGCAAAGAAAATCAAGCATTCTAATAAATATAAAAAAATATAAAAAGACACCAAAATTTAGGAAAGAGTTTTCTTTAGTTAATGGAGTTAAAAGAAAATCAAGAAGGGAACTTCTTTGGGATAAAACGGATTCCGTAAAGGAAGGGGTCAAACTTGGAAGGAGTAAAAAACAAGAAATAGAAGAAAATATTTGCACATATAGAAAATGTATATACAAATTAATGGAAAGACACCAAAATTTAAGGAGAAATTTTCTTTGATTAATGAAATTAAAAGAAAATCAAGAATGGAACTTTTATTTTTATTTTTGGATAAAAAGGGGAATCGGGTAAAGGAAAAAGAAATTAGAAAGAGTGAAAGAAAGAAAGCGATTAAGAATATTTAAGGAATTAAAAGAAAATCAAGAAGGGAATTTTTATTTTTTATTTTTTATTTTTTTGGATAAAAAGGGGAAAGGGAATCTAACTAACAAAAAGAAAATTAATTTAATCCACTTGGTGATTGGTGATTAGTAGGAGGGAAGCTCCTAGCATGAAATAAAGATTCAGTTATTGTAAGGTTTAAATTATCTCTCTATGTTTAAGTTAATTTGTATTTGTGTTATAACGAAAGATTGAGTACCTTGTTTTTAGTTTCCAATAATGACAGACATTTAGGGAGTGAACCTTGTAGAACTTCAAAGATAATGGTTAATTAGCATAACCGGTTGAAAAAAATAAATTAGTAAACTAATAAAGATAAATAATAATCAATAGTTTTTGTTGAAACAATTAAAAATTATTCATGTATTTATATAATAAAAGTGTTAATAATGTTATATGAAATCATAACAACTTATATTTTTGTTAAAACAATAAAAAATTATTCATGTATTTATATAACAAAAGTGTCAATAGTGTTATATGAAATCATAACAACTTATAGAAAACAAAGGGAATAAGATTCACAAACCAGTATAGTTAAGAATGTATAGGAATGCATATATAGTAATATTCACGTTGAACTCTATAGAAGATTATACACTTCAATTTCAATAATAAAATAATCAATGTCTCTTAAGTAAAAATAAGATCCTATCAATTGAAGGATACTCATCAAAACTGGTAAATATAATTAAGAAAGAAAATAAAGAGAAATCATTATAGATTTAGTTAATCAAACCTTAAATAGATTCTAGGACAAAACTATGTTGGAGATTAAGATTATATGTTATTGCAGCATGCTATGCCTAGAGCCATAGATTCTCGCTTTATTTTGATGCTTAAAGGAAAATGAATTGTAATCATGATTTAAGAAATATGCTATAGTTTTCATGCAATCATAACTAGTGAATACAGACTACTAGAAGAGTAATTTCCCGAAATATAAAAAGAAATTCTATCTCCTAATCTTTATCTTATTCCTAGAGTATAAATTTTATATTATAAAATCCTTACCTATTTTAACATGCTTCTTATTAGAAGCGTCTGAGAGTAAACTTTCCAGAAGTGTTAGATAACACAACACATCACTGTCAATGGGAAATTAACACTTCAAAAGGAACAAATCTCTCTCTCTCTCTCTCTCTCTGTGTGTGTTTATATATAATATCCTTGTATCACAATTGTTTCAATTCTACCCTGGGACATGCCTAATTATAAATAAGTATAAGACTTGATAATATCAAAACCATACATTTCACATAGTCATTAAATTCCCAACTAAAGATAAAAGATAACCACTAGTTGCACACATTATAAATTTTCATAGGAGGATTGGAAAGACAAGCATCACCATCTAAGGATAGGGTTGCAACCACGCTGGTAAAAATGTAAATACCAGATAGTCGTCTTGCATTGCAAGATATTCCTACCAATAAATGTATAGAGAGTCCAGACTTGAGTCCAGTCTTGAGTATATAAAATAGGGGTAAAAAAAAATACATCAAAAAGCAAGTAAAACTAGATCAAACTAGTCTTATTGATTTTGTTACACCAAAATCTCGTCATCATGAGTCCTGTGTCATCCCTATGCCTTAATCCCTGAAATTTCCTGGGCTATAACATCAGAAGGAAGGTTGTTGTCCTTTCCCTTTACCTTTTGTAGTCACCCCGACACACCCCGACTTCATGCAAGGAGAGTCAAACGCACTTTGCACCTTAGTAGAGCGCGTTGCTGATGCAGTGTGCCTTTGTACAGGGCACGATGATCTACTTTCGATGCGGGTTTCCTTCATGCAAGGTGTGTCGAAGTTGGTTAAAGTGGATAAAAGGAAGCTTCGAGAGACTTCTTGAAGCTTGTTGATGTGGAGGATTATCCCTAGATTCTTGGATAGGTGGCTCTCGATCCCTTAACCTAGAGGGATGATCCCTTAGAATTTTCCCCTAAATCCTCAACCTATTCTATCACTAGGTTTTTTGGACCCAAGATCCGACGGCATATATGTTGTATTTTCTACCTCTTGCTGTCGACCATCCGACAACCCTGATATTTTTTAAACGTCGGTCCAAATTCGGCTGGTATCCGATGGTATGCCACCCCGTCGGATATCCGACCCTACCTTCCGACGGATGTGACGTCGGTGATTAGACGACACACACTTAATATTAAGTCGGTTGTCTAATTAAGGTTAAATGTAAAAATGGGAAAACTATGACGTTCTTAGCCGTTGGTGGTATGGCAAGAATGTCGGATATCATTGAAAATGGAAGTCAGATATGATCGTCGGATATCCGACAGAGTGTTTGTATTTAAAAAAAAAAACCTCCAAGGTGATGCCTTAGGGTCATAGAGTACAATTCCTCTAGGGTCATAGAGTACCCCCCAACTTTCCACCCCTAGAGGCTCATGACAATTGTTAGTTTCAAAAAAAATATTATTTATTTATTTCGTAAATGCATATTATTCATCCTTACACATGTCACCTCCATGCACAAGTTTGTAATATTTAAATGCATAAATGATGGAGGACACAAATTATACAAGTGCTTCCATAGATGGAGGACACAACTTATACATTTTTCGTCACATCAGAGTTGTTGAAAAAAATGAAATGACCTTCCACACGGAACATGTGTTAGGAGAGAAATTTTGAGGATGAAGACGATAACACGTGTGAGCAAGTTGTTGGATTTGGTTACATGGCCAGCATTCCCTAATCATAAGTACCATATTTGTAAATATCCTTGCATGAAGGCTGAATCTGATGTTCTAAATTCCGATCCTCCTTCAAGTTTTTCCGACTTTGATACAAGTCAAAAATTTTCACCGAAATTGTCTGCGAGGCCTAAATTATGATAAGGTCAAGGACATGATCATTAATTTATGTTTGTACTTTAATGGGATTTGAAAGAAGTTTGCGTAACATAGTGTTTTGTGTTTGCAGGAATCCTTCAATTTATAGGGTGAAAATGGTCAATTTGTTCCATCCAAACCTATCAAGTGTACTTTCAGGTCAACAATATTCTTGTCTCCAAAATCTGTTCCATCCAAACCTATCAAGTGTACTTTTAGGTCAGCAATATTCTTGTCTCCGAACTATAGCAACTGTTTAGCCATTTTCATCCTGTAAATTAAAGGATTCCTGCAAACACAAACCACTATATTGTTACGCGAATTTATTTCAAATCCCATTAAAGTACAAACATAAATTAATGATCATGTCCTTGAGTACCTTATCGTAATTTAGGCCTCGTAGATAGTTTCAGTGAAAGTTTTTGACCTGTATCAAAGTCGGCAAAACTTGAAGGGGGAGCGGAATTTAGAACATCGACTTCAGCCTTCATGCAAGGATATTTACAAATATGGTACTTACGATTAGGGAATGCTGGCCATGTAACCCAAATCCAACAACTTCCTCACGTGTGTTACCGTCTTCATCCTCAATATTTTCTCTCCTAACATATCTTCCATGTAGAAGGTCATTTCATTTTGTATCCAAAACTCTGATGTGTTTCATTATGTTTCATTTTTTTTAATGAAAATAATTAATGTATCTACCTCTATGTCAAAACCATTTTCAATGTTGATGCCACTACCCTCCTTATTGTCTTACAAAAAGGCATGAGAATGAGGAAGAAGACTTAAAATTGTGGACTTCACCTTCAAAGAGTGCCTTACAATCACATTGATAAGGAGTGATAAGAAGATCATGAAAATCCAACGTGTCAAATCTTAGTTGATAGTGTCAATTAAATACTTATATGGTATATTTAATATAAGACTTACTTATAGTTTTCTCTTACTCTTTGCATCTTGACACATTTGGTATTTTATGGTTGTCTCTGCGTCCTGAACCAATTGATATTATAAGGTGAGGATGTGCATGCATGATAAAGTCTTAGTTATGACTATGAGATGAGGATTTAAAGAGAAGACGATAACACACGTACGAACTGAACTGAGGAGATTTGAACCTGCGACCTATGTCTAGTCCCAAGGATACCACCTTCAAGCTTGACCTTATCAATCAATTCCCATTGCCATTTCCTCTCATACGACGTCCCACAACCATTTCTCTCGACACCCACTCTTCATTCATTCTGCATGCATTTCACTATGCAACCATCTCAGATTCTCATTGCGTTTTCCCTCAATTAGTTTATCAATTCAGTATGACCCATGCCCGCCGTTCGAGGAGAGTTGTCAGCGGTCTTGAGTTTCATCCTGGAAACGATGATGATTCATGGTATTATGTTTCCCTTCGGCTGCAATATGGAAAACTCATAGTTCACTACGAAGGTTTGTCTGACAAATGTGATGGTTTGGGTTCCGTGCCCCGAGGTTACGGAACCCAAACCATCACATTTGTCAGACAAACCCTCGTAGTGAACTTTGAGTTTGTCATATTGTAGCTGAAGGGAGACATTATAATACCAAGAATCATCACCATTGTCAGGCTGAAACTCAAGACCATTGGAAACAGTCCTCGGATGGCGGGCATGGGTCATGCTGAATTGAGAAACTAATTGAGGGAAAATGCAGTGAGAATCTGAGACGGTTGCATAGTGAAATGCATGCAAAATGAATCAAGCTTGAAGGTGGTAGCCCGTCATCTCCCATTGTGAAATGCATGCAGAATGAATCAAGCTTGAAGGTGGTCACCCTATGTTAGCTGCACTTCAAGCTTGAAGGTGGTAGCCTTGGGACTAGACATAGGTCACAGGTTCGAATCTCCTCAGTTAAGTTCATACCATGTTATTTTTTCGATGCAAATTATATGTTTTCTTTAATTTCCTTTGTCAACTTGGTGCTACAACAAAAAGATGGAGATGGATGTTGACTTAAATTGTGGAATTCCCTAGCGTAAGAGGAGCCATTATGGGCAAGTTGCAGCCCTAAAAAATGATGAACATTGATTAGAAGTAGCATGTTTCTAATTTTTGTTGGTGTATGCTAGATTAGTTGCAAATATCATGCTTTAGAAGCCAAACTTCAATGGTAAATATACCATTTTGGAAGGGTTTAATGTGAGGGATTAGTGTAAATAGACTTGTAACCAACATTTCACCTTACTCTACACCAAGATGTCTATCACCATACCTACAACAAGTTTGCAACTACCATGCGCATCACATCCAAATCAATATATTTAAGTACTAAATTCAAAGAGTTACAATGCATGGTGTTTGAAATAATTGTGTATATTTAGTTTCCACAATGAAAACCAATGCACCATTTTTCCCTGTTTACTTCCTTACCAATTTTCAAGGGTTTTGATCTTTTATCTACTATGGTTTACCAAAAAAATAATACCCGGGGTATAAACATGTGGGGCAGGGATCAAATTTGAAGTGCAGGGTCCCATTTCACTTTGGGCATTAGATTTATAAACAAAATAAATCCTAATCATTGTAATTAATATGTATGCATTAAAAACGAGCATAGAATAACTTTAAAGTTGATTGATCTTTGAATTACACTGTAAGTCAATGAATTCATCTGCCTTCAGCGTAAGGATATACCACCTGCCTTTTTTGAACAAAATAAGTTGTATATACAACATATGCGTCAGATCTTGAATTATTATGATTCATGTCTCTAACAGGAGTGTGAGTAAATATACTATTTCTTCACAATACACATCTACAACATCCCATCTATTCTCTTTGTTCAAAGCAAACAATCATGTAAGCTGAGTACAGAGCTACAGATATATAGATAGAGTGGAAACATAGACAGTAAAATTGTTGAAAACCCAATAACGAAGAGGTGGGCGTGAACTTCCTTGAAATGCATAATTTTAGATATATAGATCCATTTTAAGGTGGAATTAATTAGGTTTTGGAATAGGAAATCAAATATTGTAAACTACAAAAGAATATTAACCCATATGTAGCATCTATCAACGTTATGATGGCATGCAAGAAATGGAAAAAAACGCTTATGGGCATGTGCAAGCTAATGAGGGTCACTTTTGGCGTGTTAAAAGCAATAAAAAAATGAAAAATCAGGCATCCCTCAACTTACTTGGTTTTTTATGACATTCTTACACAAGATATCTTGCATCGAGTAAAAAAAATGAAATGTAGGAAATTGAGTCACGTTTTTGAATATATAAGTTTTAAGTATTGAAAATTTACATAACTATGTCAAATTTCATGTTTTCTAACAGTCACTTTTTATTTTTTTGGAAAATGATAAGGTATATGTTTTTGTGGGTTCATCCTTTCAATGCCTAAATGACGGTTTCGGGATAAAAAAATTGGTATACATGTATAGAACCCGTAGCACTAGTGTACCGCTATTTTTCCAAAATTAAATGTTTAATTTTTATTTTTTTTTGAATTATGTAAGTGATCAAACCTCGAGAGCGATACATCAAATGGGGGTGCATCCTTTGAAGGTCTTAATGCAGTTATTTCGACTTGGATGTTTTATAGCAGGTAGAGGTCGGTGTCTTCTAGTGCAACATACAATTTTTTTAAAAAATAGTTGTGAAATGAAAAGGTTACGGAATAAACACTAACAGTATGTTTTTTGACCAACGGAGTGATGAAAGAAGAAAATTAAGAAATAAATAGAAAATCTCAATATTTTCTTTTCAAAATTACATATTTGGAATCTCCATAAAAAATTCTATCTATGCCTAAACTTTCGTCAATAATGGTCATGTATGTCATGCTGTAGTGAGTGGTGAAAAACATGCATATTTAGCTGCAAAATTGCACCTAAAGGGTCCCTCATCTTCGTGCACAAACCCTTATATTATCAATCAAAAGTAAAACACACCCATAACAAATTCTCCATTAATGTAAAGCCGAGAGGCATCAAAATCCTGTGCTCACTCAATACACAATTGATTCAAATCACACCCACTTCAAATCCTTCAACAATGTAGAGGGGAGAGATATTAAAATCCTGTCCATCACACAATCCCAAATTAATTCAAATGACACCCACATCAAATCCCTGGAGCGGAGAGGTAGTAAAACCCTGTCCATCACACAATCCCAATTTATATTCAAATCAAACCCACATCAAAACCTGGTCAGTGTAGAGCGGAGAGATATTAAAACATTTGCATCACACAATCCTAACCATTCGTGCAATGAAATTGTGTACCGCAGATGTTTAATAACTTCCCACACTATATTGATCTGGGATTTTTGTTATTTGTTACTAAAAATACATATATTGCTCTAAAATCGATACAAAAACATATCGTAATCTTTTTAGGGTTATGATTTTCTCACCAGCACTGTTGAACAAATTTTTTCTTTTATTACTACCTTTGCTTTTATTTAACACAATATACAATAAAAAACCCTCATCCATGAACATAGTAGGCATCGAGATTTAGATGAAAGGGGAGGGTCACAATGGTCCAAACTTACCAGGACCATTCGACATCTTTGAAACCCTTGTAGATAAGAAGAACCCATGCCCCAACTCGCTGCTACAAATACCACTCACCCTGGCATAGAAACAGAACAGGGTTAACACCATTCCATGAATACAAATGAATAAATGAATCAAAACAAAATTTATGGATAGAGTTGGATTGAACAAACCACTTACCAGGTTGTTGTTCCATGAGCCACGTGCTCCTTACCACCAGAATGAGGGCATTCTTGAGCTATGCTCATGACGTAGACCCCATGACCACCAGTGTTAAACCACTAGAGGAGCTCTGCCTCCTCCCAAAACTCAAAACAACGAAATGACAAATGAACAAGCCAAGCAACGAAATCGTGGAGTTTTTCCACACTAGATAGGGTTCATTTCGATTTTAGGGTTGAAATAAATGTTGCCAAGTGTTAAAATTTTTGCACCCACTTCCTATAGTGGGAGAGCAATATTATAAACCAACTCTTTGCTATTTAAACCATCAAACTTTCACCAAGACATCATTCAATTATCCATATCTATAAAAACATGTTATTCCTTCTTATTCATTTATAATCTTGTGTTGGGTGGGTGGTAGGTTTTCATGTTTTGGTGGTGAGCTTTATGTGATGAATATTTTTATGCATGTACAAATGGCCAACCCTTTGCATTGCGGATCAGTTGGGAGGGATGTATTTAATGACATTTGAGAGATAAAAGAATGATACATAGGATGAATTCTAAAATGGTGTGATTGAAGGCGTGAAGTATAACTTGTCACATTGAGTAAATGGATTCTAGGAAAGATGATTTAGAAAATTGAGTGAAGGACCAGGGGGGGAATTGACAAGTTGGATTGTGATTTTGAGATGCATTTTAACATTATATTGGGCTTAACATGAGACTCTCATCCTCAGAATATCTATTTTGTTGGTTTGAAGAGTATTGAAGAGGATATTGTATAAAAAACAACCATGGAAACCATGGAATGTCAATTAGCACTCAAGGACTAGTCAAGGATAAACGATGGAAGAAAAGCATAATAGCCATGTTTTTTCTTGAATTTTTGGAATTAGTGAACAAAACCACTAGTGTCACCACAATGGTAATTTCCCTCTTTTAGGTCGACTCTCATGGCCAAGGGAGGCTTCCCTATAAGTTGATTGGATACAATGTTTGAGGAGAGCTTAGGAAGGGAGATCAATTTGTTTATTGCCTTAGTCTTAATTATAATTCCAATTAATTCAATACAATTAAACATACAACATTTACTCATTAATCCATGATCCAAGAAAATGACATAAGCATCAAGAGCATGTGCATTGGAAGATATATCATGATATGGATCTTGCACAAATATAACCTCCAAATTTTTTTGGTAAATAGTCACGTGAGATATATCACTAGGATTTTAACCATAAACCAAAAGAGTTCCCAAGATTAAAGTGTTCATGTAATAGTAAAATCTCAATTATAACTTGAACTTGGAATCACTTGTTACACATGTTTAGACTCAACCTCTTTATCAATGATATTCATACACACACATTATATACTAAATTAAAGCCAACTAAGGTTCATGTTTACCAAACATTATCTACCATCCATATATTATACTCCATTCTACAATGTAAAGTAAAATTTTGTGTATGGTCCAAAGGTTAAACAAAATGCCTAGTAAAATGATGAATTGACTAGATAGTGAAGCATATGATGTGTATGCTCCAAAGGTTAAGCAAAATTCCCAAAACAATGATGCATTGACCAAATAGTGATGCGTACGATGTGTACAACCGAAATGATAGGAAAATTAGCATTGTCCTTGATAGTATGAAGTCATCAAACCAAGCCTTAAACCAAATTAGAACTAGAAGCTTCCATATATGCCATTGAATGCACATCAAGAATCATGACCTCAATGTGCTTGTGATTGCAAAGGCCTTACCTTTTTTTAATTATGCAATGTCAATCTATGTTGATAAGATGAACTAGCCATAGGCCTACCATTTATAGATCATATTAGTATCAAAGTAGTTGAATCCATGACCTTGATCAAGAAGCTATCAACACTTTGAGGAGAAATACAAAGGTTTGACAATATAATAGAAGACCTGAAGAAGGATCTCGATACTTCTGCAAAATTATTACCTTTGTTAAAATAACACTTGGTTGAACACCAAGAATCCCTCACCACTATTACAAGAAATTGAAACAAGACCAACATATCAGTCTTGAAATAATTGAGAGAGAAATTAATTTACAAGATGGATGATGCACTTCAATAGTGTTCTTCTAATGGCTTGATAAAAAACTAAGAACATAACCTTGATTTATTTCCATAAGTCATAATAGTAGTATGTGGGTATGAACTAAGCATGAGTGTAGACCTAGGAGCCAATACCAAATCTAATTACCAGGATTATTGAAGACCTGCAATCACTAAGATTGAATACCAAGCTCAAAGACCATCTATATTTACCCTAGAAGTTCTATCCCTAACAAATTGTAGAATTACTTTGAATGGAAAAACATGAGAATTATTTTGAAATTTTCAATAGATACCGTCGGATATCTGACATCGTCGGGGAGAATAGGATGTCCAAAATCCGATGAGTTTGTCAAACATCGTCGGATATCTGATGGCCATCGGATATCCAATTGCAAATTCTATCATTTTAATTTTTTATTATCAAATCTCGTAATTTTGAAGGTGAAATCCGACGACACAGTCCTTTTCGTCGGATGTCGTCAGATTTTATCGTTGGATTTTGGGCTCAAATCTTGTAGTGTATCCCTTTAGCCCTATATATACAACCCCCCTCTCCATTGTTAAGAGAGGAAGCATTATGCACCCATATGATGGTGGAATTTGGTCAGACTATCTTCTTCATCCATAGGAGATTAGGAGGCTTTGGATCTATGAAGCAAGATCATCTGAGTTGGAGTCATAACGTCAAAGCATCAGTTGTAACTCTCTCTTCTTTGTATTTGCTGCAAATTACATTTAATATAAACATCTTTCCATAAACGTGTTATGTTTTGTGATATTTTTTATGATTCGATTCTTTGACTGCTTATCTAGTTATATTCATAATCATATGCTTTCACATTGTTTGCTTGTTTCCATTTGCTCCATATTGTCTTGCAACAGGAGATCGAGGGACTAGAAGTGGATCAAGTGAGGAGAAAGGAATTGCGATCATAAGGTAAATCATCCTTTGAATTACCTTGCAATTTAATCTAACTAGGAAAGATATTGTATTGTGTACTCTTTTGTACTCGACCTAAACCATTTAGGATAGAGAGATCTGTTTTTGTCCACATTAACAGATTGTCTTCATACAAAAATGAAGACCATACTGGGGAGTTATAGATCATAGTTTTGATTTGTTTTCAATTCTTGATTTTTCTTGATTGAGCCTATTATTTCCTTTCCTTCCATTGGATCTGACCATCAGTGAGTCTTTGGGTTATCCAAAATCTACTTACGATTATCATCAGACCTTTTACCTTTTTATTCTTGAAGTATTTTTATTTTTTTGTGACTTGGATCCCGCTCGACACACCTGGGCCGTTCATCCCTCATGTCACTGTGTTTCTGACGCTCCTTGTTGGATACCAATCTGTGTCAGTGACGCTATCTGTCTGTCTGCAAAATGCGTCACTGAAACGACCTACCTGTTTACAGAGTGCATTGTTGGACTTTACAACGCCCTGGTGCACACTTGCAGGTTGTGTTTCCCTGTATTATTTGGCACTTGGTATAAAAAATTTCAAGTTGGTTTTTGGTTTGGTTTTTGAGTTTCATGTTTTGTTCCTTGCAGTAACTGAACCCCTAGGCACAACATAGCTTATCCTTGGCTTGATTGTGAAGTTTAAGTGTCGATTAGGATCCTAGCTAGTCAAACGAGTGATTCAGTCACTGTGGTAAATTTCAATTCCCCATCGATATACTCAGTCTTGTGACCTCCAATCATTTCACCAGATCTATTTGATTTGTTCGACATGACTTTCGAGCCTTCTCATTTTTGTTATTACAATTTTTTTGCTTGGTTTTGTGTGTTTTGAGTGTTATTGAGATTTTGGGTGATCACATTTATTTAAGAGTTTCTCACTGTTTAGAGTTTGCAGTAGTGTATTCTTTTATTTTCTGAATCTAGATCTGGAAAGTGGAACCATTCTCAGATCTTTGAGTGCATTTGAGTAAGAAATAAAAAAATTGTTCATTATCTTCATTTCAAGTTTCTTTCCTGAAATTGTTGTAGATATTTTTCATACTTTGGAATTTCTCATTAAAAGATCTTTGAAAAATTCTAAAGCATCATCATTATCTTGCATTTTCTTGGTTATGAAAACTTGGTTATCATTTCTTTGAAAATTTCAAGTGCATTAGAACTTTCACAAATCATTTTCAAAAATTGAAAGATTCTTGCATTTTTTTATTTCCTTCCACCTTTTTATCATTATTTTGGGAAATTGAAGTTATTGCATTCAAAGGAAATTCTCCTGTTCATATTAGCATAGATTCGTTTAAATTTGAAAAGAGAAAAGAAAAGTATTAATATTTGCTGTGTGATTTCATTTTTGTTGGCTTAGTGAAAAGAGTGCTTCATTTGTCTTTTGGTTGATTTTGAAGTATAGGGGTACTTGTTCATTTTTTACTATCGAAAACAAAGAAACTTTCTCCTTACCTTAGATAGATTTCATAAAAAGAAAAAGAAAATATTTGCATTTGCATATAGCTTAGGTTTGCATTATTTTTAAATTCTTGTCTACACCTCATGCATTCACCTAACCATAAAAGATAAAATTTACCGGTAGTGTTAGCTTAAAACTATATAGAAACTTGTGTGTCAAGTTAGAGACGTGTTCCGATGTCTTTAAGCGTGGTAGCTGTCATTATTTTCCTGCATTGCATCTCGGAGGCTTGTATTTATTCCACATATGAACGGGTATATTGAATGGCCTTTCATGTACCCTTGGGTATATAGAAAGGTACTTCACATACTCGGTAGTATATTGGAAGGCTCCTGTCATGCGATTGTGCATTAGACAACACCACTACGGATTTGAGCTCCCACATACCTTGCATATATAGAGAGACCCTTCGAGGATTCTTGTAACCATCTACGTTAACCTATTGGTCGTCTTGGCATGGCAATACACCGAGAACAACACTCGGGGAGCTACTACGCACGTGCTTCAAGTAGTCAGGTTATACAGTCAGGGGTATGGTACTAATCCTTCCTCGTTAGTGCTCTAAAAGATTGTGCCGAGTATAACTGTTGGACCCTGTGGTATATTGCGATTTGCACCACCTTGATAATCCTGTGAGGTTCCGGACCATTGAATCCACACCTACCATGTAAGTTTGCTTGCGGCTTTAGCTTATGTAGATATTGGATTGCATTTTTTCTTTTGTATAGAAAACACTTAGGAGAAATTTTGGTTTAGTCACTCTGGCTGATCAACGTTTGAGAAGATCCCGATGGATCTTGAACTTGCCACCTGAATATCCATGTGATAAGGACGAGAAATCGAGAGAAAACATGGATCATTCTACTACGTCTATGTCACATGAAGAAGATACCTCTACCTTAGAGTCGGGAATGAACTATTCACCTCCCGCAAATCCACCTATCTCTGATTGTACGGGACCTTTGATCATGGAACAACCTACTTCATATGACACGTCTTTCCACCATTCGACGGAAGGACATCCTAGAGCTACATATTGGGTTTTCAGTCAACCCCAAGATGACCTTGTATCAACAGTATTTTGTCCAACTGCATCTTTTTGGGACACTTCTTTAGGTCAACATGTTTCCAATTTTGGGTCACTTCTTTAGGTCAACATGTTTCCGATTTTGGGTCATTGTTAGGAACCCATGTCTTTACTTTGTTAGTATATTGTTGTTGGATGCATATGCTTTGTAAGTCGTCCCGTAGTATTTGTTGATCAATAGTTTATGTTATTGTTGTTGGCGCATATGCTTTGTAAGTCGCCCGTAGTATTGTTGATCCATAGTTTGTAGTGGCCCATGGTTTTGACCCATAGTATTGGCGCCTAGACTTAGTATATAAGTGTGTGTTGAGACCTATGAAGGCACCGTGAAGTTATTTGTATTGAGCTTGCTCATAGGAGGTTGCCCCCTCGAAGTGGCCTGTGATCAATATAAAAGTGATTCTGAGTTCTGTCATTTCTGCTATTTCGCATATTTTTATTAATTAATTGTTGCAGGTGCATCACATTTGGTATCAGAGCACTTTCTTGGGCTCACTGGGTGAAATTTCTGCCAATTTTTTTTTTCACATCTGTTGCAGGTTCGGATTTGGGAATAATCCCTATCCGCTTAACTGTGGGAAGTACTTGGGCATAAGCCCTAAAACTAATTGTGAGGAGTACCACAGGAACCCTGAAGTAGCTGGCCCATTGAGAGGACCTGCCAGCGAAAAGGGCAACGACCCCTACCTGATTAACTAGTTCCCACCCGTGAGGTAAACCAAGAGCTGTCGTTTGTGGCAAAGCGGTTATCATTTTTACCTGAGCCGTGGAGTGAGGGGTACTACCCCAATACGCAAGCTGTCAGACAACATTGGTGGCCGAGTGAAACCCTTGAACTGTTAGGAAGCCACACATACCTGGGGTCCATATCTATTTTCAGCTGAACTGTTGTCGATCGTTGCTGCGTCGTTTTACATCCAGTCGTTCAGCGCCGTGGTTCGAAGCTTGATTTTCCTCGCTTCAATGGTACCGATCCAACTGGATGGATCTATCGTGCAGAATAGTATTTCAGTCTAAATAATACTTTTGATGTCAACAAAATTCCATTGGTATCCTTTCGTTTGGAACAAGAAGCTCTTCAATGGTACCATTGGTACATCAAGGCTCATCCAGAGCCCAAATGGCCAGACTTTTTCCATCTCCTTTTGCAACGATTTGGTCCTAGTGCTTTTGATGACTTCACAGGAGCCCTCACTAAACTTCGCCAAATTGGCACTGTGAGAGAGTATCAAACCGAATTTGAGAATCTAGCCAACCACACCGAAGTATTGTCTGATGACTTTTACTGGAGTTGTTTTATCAGTGGTCTAAAGGATTCCATCCACTCTGAGGTCAAAATTTTCTGTCCCAACACAATGATGGAAGCCCTGGGGTTGGCTAAGTTGGCAGAAGACAAGATTGCAGCCCAACAACACTCCAAGCCCACTTTTGTTCCCTTCCGAAATATGGGTTCTCAACGACCACCTATACTGCAGGCTCCTCGACCAACTCCTATCAAGCGTTTGTCTGAAATAGAGATGCAAGCATGCAGAGAAAAGGGGCTTTGCTATAATTGTGATGAGAAATTCACTCGGGGACATAGATGTGTTCAGCAAAATCTCTATCTCTTGGATGTGGATTCTCCGCCTGCCTCTGAAATTGGTGACGAAGATCCAGAAACACTGGATGCTCCGGTTGATATTCAGGAACCGCCTATTGACCCTCTGTCTCAGGATGACCAGCCAGAGATATCTCTCCATACTTTAGCTGGAATCACCACCCCCCAAATAATGTGGGTCAGGGGTTACTTCAAGAATCTTCCTCTTACAATCCTCATTGATTCTGGTAGCACTCATAATTTCATTGACCCTCGGTTCGCCAAACAAGCTGATTGTTTTATCCATCCTTGCTCCAACTTTGAAGTCATGGTTGCCAATGGGGGCACCTTACTTTGCAAAGGGAAGTGTCGAAATGTGCGTATCTCTATGGGAGATTATACCTTGCGCTCTGACATGTTTTCCTTGACCTTAGGTAGATGTGATGTGGTTTTGGGCGCTCAATGGTTACGCACACTTGGCCCTATCTTATGGGATTTTGCTGAACTTTGGATGCAGTTTTGCCTCAATGGACAAAAAAACACCTTGACATGATTACAACTGGGTTCTCTCAGCATCATCAGTTCACATCGCATGGAAAAAATCCTCAAGAAGAATTCACATGGTGTCATCGCTCAGCTCCATTCCATTCAGATGCAACCTTTAGCGGTCTCCACTACTCCTTTGGATCTACAACAAATTTTGGATCGATATACAGGTGTTTTTGCTGAACCAGTGGGATTGGCACCTTCCAGGCCAGAAGACCATCGTATTCAACTCCTTCGTAGCAGCGTTCCTCCCAACATCAGGCCCTATAGCTACCCATTTCACCAAAAAATGGAGATTGAAATGCTCGTTCGGGACTTATTAAAGCAAGGTATTATTCACCCAAGCACTAGTTCTTTTTCTTCTCCAGTTATTCTTGTCCGCAAAAAAGATGGGTCATGGCACCTATGCATTGACTTCCGAGCACTTAATCACCTCATCATCAAGGATAAGTTTCCAATTCCTGTTGTTGATGAGCTTCTTGATGAGCTTCATGGGGCTCACTTTTTCTCCAAGTTGGATCTTCATTCCGGCTATCATCAAATTCGGGTTCATGAGGATGATATCCCTAAAACAGCTTTCTGCACACATGATGGCCATTATGAGTTTTTGGTCATGCCCTTTGGCCTCACTAATGCTCCTTCCACATTCCAGGCATTAATGAATAAAATATTTCGACCCTACTTGCGGAAATTCATTCTGGTATTCTTTGATGATATCCTCATCTACAGTAAAACATGGGATGAACATCTCCAGCATCTAGATCTTGTCATGCAACTTTTCCTGACCATCATCTCCATGCCAAGCAGTCTAAATGTGTTTTTGGACAAAAGGAAGTTGAGTATCTCGGGCACATTATCTCAGCACAAGGGGTTTGCGTGGATCCTGCCAAAATCGATGCCATGAACAATTGGCCACATCCTCAGACACTCAAGAGCCTTCGTGGTTTTTTGGGGTTGACTGGCTACTACCGCAAGTTTTTCAAGGATTATGGGAAGATTGCAGCTCCATTAACTGCTCTATTGAAAAAGGATGCTTTTACATGGACACATGCTTCTCAGTGTGCATTTGACAAACTAAAACAAGCTATGTGTACTACACCTGTTCTAGCTATGCCCGATTTTTCCAAGCCCTTCACTATTGAGAGTGATGCTTGCGGCAATGGACTTGGTGTTGTTCTCCTTCAAGATGAACACCCCATTGCGTTCACCAGCAAAGCCCTTTCAGGTAAGAATTTAGCTGCCTCTACCTGTGAGAAGGAAATGATGGCTATTTTGCATGCAGTACAGAAGTGGCGCCCATACCTATTAGGGAATCATTTCTGCATCAAGATTGATCACCAGAGTCTGAAATATTTCTTGGAACAGCGTGTCTCCTCCCTGGAACAACAGAAATGGGTTAGCAAACTCATGGGTTATGACTATGAGATCACTTACAAGAAGGGTAAAGAAAATATTGTGGCAGATGCTCTTTCTCGCACATTTGATGCCCAAGGTTCTCTTTCAACTATTTCTATGCCTGTTCCAAATTGGTTGTAATTCGTTCAACATGGTTATGTCAATGAATCTTCCTTATCTCAAATCATCCAACGCTTGACCAACAACCCTTCTGCTGTACCACATTACTCTTGGGATGGTGCTTCTCTAAGATACAAGGGTCGTCTGGTGCTTCCCCAGAGCACAGATCTTCAACAGGCTGTCTTCTATGAACTCCATGCTTCTCCATCGGCAGGGCACTCTGGGTTCCTCAAAATGTATGAACGGGCACGGTGTAACTTCTTTTGGCAGGGCATGAAAAGGACAATTCAATAGATGGTGGCCGAATGTGATACCTGCCAGCGCAATAATGGTGAAACAACACTCCTTCCAGGATTGCTTGAACCGTTGCCCATACCTACACGGATTTGGACAGATATTTCTATGGATTTCATTGAAGGGCTCCCTAAATCTGGCGGGAAGATAGTGATTCTCGTTGTGGTTGATCACCTCTCCAAATATAGTCATTTTTGTGCTCTCAGCCATCCCTATACAGCCTCTTCAGTCGCTCAAATTTTCCTCGACCAGATCTTTCGTCTTCATGGCATCCCTTCTTCCATTGTCTTGGATCGTGATGCGACTTTCACCAGTCATTTTTGGACTGAACTATTTCACCACATTGGCACCAAACTGAAGATGAGTTCAGGGTATCACCCACAAATAGATGGTCAGACTGAAATTATCAATAAATGCTTGGAAACTTATCTTCATTGCTTCACCTCTGAACAACAACATCAGTGGGCAAAGTGGCTCCCTCTCGTTGAATGGTGGTACAATACCTCTTACCACACTGCCTCTAAAATGACCCCATATGAAGCATTCTATGGTAAGGCACCTCCAGTTCTTCTTCCATACACCCCCACCAGTTCACCAGTTCAGGAAGTTGACACTGTCCTTCGAAATCGTGATCAGATTCTTCGCATTTTGTGGGACAATCTTCACATGGCAAGAAATCGCATGAAGCAACAAGCTGATCATCACCGTTCTGAGCGCACTTTTCAAGTCGGCGATATGGTTTTTCTTCGTCTCCAGCCATACAAGCAGTCTTCCCTGAAACTCAAAAGGCGTCATAATCTCGCTCCAAATTTCTATGGGCCATATCGGATTCTTCAGAAGATTGGGTCCGTTGCTTATAAATTGGAACTTCCTCCTTCTTCCCGCATTCATCCAGTCTTTCATGTCTCTTGTCTGAAGAAAGTTCTTGGCACCAACATCAGTGGACAAACGATTTTACCCAAACTGGATAATGAAGGATCCATCCTTTTGGAGCCGGAGGCCATCCTCAATCGGCGCACTCATCAGCTTCGCTCTCGCTCTATCACAGAGGTCTTAATTCAGTGGCACGGCATGCAACCTGAGGATGCTACATGGGAACCACTCCTTCAGATTCAACAACAATTTCCACATCTAAAGCTTTGAGGACAAAGCTTTTTTTTTAAGGGGGAGGGGATGTTAGGAACCCATGTCTTTACTTTGTTAGTATATTGTTGTTGGATGCATATGATTTGTAAGTCGTCCCATAGTATTTGTTGATCAATAGTTTATGTTATTGTTGTTGGCGCATATGCTTTATAAGTCGCCCGTAGTATTGTTGATCCATAGTTTGTAGTGGCCCATGGTTTTGACCCATAGTATTGGCGCCTAGACTTAGTATATAAGTGTGTGTTGAGACCTATGAAGGCACCGTGAATTTATTTGTATTGAGCTTGCTCATAGGAGGTTGCCCCCTCGAAGTGGCCTGTGATCAATATAAAAGTGATTTTGAGTTCTGTCATTTCTGCTATTTCGCATATTTTTATTAATTAATTGTTGCAGGTGCATCACAGTCACTTCCAATGGAAGAAACTATACCTCGTCGATGGATTCCTAACGATGAGTTTCTTGCACCACTCTACGAGCACATGAGCTATTTTCAAATGAATGGAAAACAACTTACACGTCAAAGTCTCTCACGTAGAGAAATTTCCGAAGTACCCATTTTTCGATATTCCCCTTTATGTTCTTTATCGTTTTCTTCACTAGACACATCCATAACCAACATGACCACTTATGAACCAGGTCAACCCTCATTTCCTACGAGTAGATCTCAAAGTCAGGCGACTGGTTCTACAGCTCCTTTGACCCCAACCTATGAAGGGAAACGTTCAACCTCTATTAAATATGTTACTGGGACATTACCTTCACCTCCCCCACCTCAAAATTCGAGGGGAGGTTATAATCTACCTGTTAGTTTACAGTCAAGTGGTAGTAATCCCTTTGTTAGTAGTCAACCATTTGTTCATTAGCATCTCTTTTAGCTCCCTTTTTGAAGTCCACTAGCACTTTTAGTGTATTTTTCTTCCTTTTCTAGGCAAAGATGGCGCTTTTCCTAGCATTTTTTGTGTCCTTTTCTGAAATTAGGCGCTAAACTGGATGCTAATTGCATCCACTTTAACGTCTAGTTTAGAATCCACTTTAGGGCCAGGAATAACGCCAGGAATAAATCCCTCAATGGCACCTAGTTGTGCTTCCTTTAGTGCTAGAAATAACATCCTCCATAGTGCAAAGCTTAGCGCCAAGTTTAGCTTCCTCTTTTGCTCCAGTATTTAAACCAAGAATTGCACCTAGTTTGGATCCCTAATTTTCACAAAGATTTAAGCCAGGATTAGCACCATGTTTAGCGCCTAATTTAGCTTCCTAATTGTTGGTAGATTTAGCACCAATTTTTACGTCTACAATAACATCTAGTATAGTATCTAGTTTTGCTCCCAAAGTACCACCATGTTTTTGCTCCTAGTATTGCACCTAAATTTGATCCCAAAATAGCACCAAGTTTTCCTCTTAGAATTGAGCCTAGTTCGACATATGAGTTACTTAATTGATGGGATAGATGTTATTGGTTATTGGAGTTGAGGGTTAGATTTGGAAGGGTCGTTTTAGACATTGATGTTGATGTCTATGATGATAATGACGATGATAAGGATGATGATGATGATGATGATGACGATGTCGATGATAATGATGATGATGAGGATGATGCATGTTATTGCATTATTTGACCCTGAGTGACCCTAATGGAACCTAAGTGGCCCTTTTGGAAACCAAGAGACCATAATTAATCCTAAATTACCCTAATGGAATCTGAGTGTCCCTATGACATTTCAGTGACTCTAACGACATGATGATGATGATGTTGTTGCATCCTGAAAATGATAAATATAGCATTGATGATCTGTACGATGTTGACAAGGATGTTGATGATGACGATGATGTCAATGTCAATAATGATGATATAGGCGATTATAGCACTATTTTATCTTAACTAATTCTAATGGAACCTAAATGACCCAAATGGAAATTGAGTGACCCTAATAGCACCTAAATGAACCTAATGGCATATGATTGTACCTAACAACATTTGAGTGACCCTAATGAAACTTAATTCACCCTAACAACATGAGGATGATGTTGATCATGCATGATGAAAATGACGATGGCATTGATGATGATTTGATTACAAGATGATAACAATGACAATTATAATCACTACATTGATAATGACAATGACAATGACTATGGTGATAATGTCGATCTCTATGATGATGGAAATTATGATAATGACAGTGATGACAATGACAATGAGGATCATGACGATGTCATTGTCAATGATGATGGTGCATGTGATAGAACTAACGAATCCTGATTGATCCTAATGGAACCTAAACGACTCTAAAGGAATTTGAGTGAACGTAATGTCACTTAAATGATCCTGAAGGAATATAAGTGTCCCTAAATACATTTGAGTGACCCTAACATCATGATGATGACAATGATGATGATGCACGATGACAAAGATGATGGCGTTCATGATGATTTGATTATAAGATGATAATGATGAAAATTGATGCCTACATTCCCATCAGAGGCAAAATCTCTTTTATGAAACCCATTTGATTAATAGGTGGTTGGATTCCTTTTTAATCATCACAATGATAATGACGATTATAATCATGACATTGACTATGATGATATATGATGATGACACTAGTTATGAATATGGTGATAATTTCGATGTCTAGGACAATGGAAATGATGATAAAGACTTTGATGATGATGATAGTGAGGATCATGACATTACTAATTATTAAGATCCATCGACCAGTTAGGCGAGGGAAAATGTCCTTTATGAAATTATTAAAAGGTAGTAAAATGTCTTGTTCATCGTCACAATGTGGTTGACATGAATGACTATGATCACAATGATATATGATGATGAAAGTGATGATGATGATATTGATGTAATGTATGATGTTCATGATGATGATGATGACGATGATGATGACGATGACGATGATGATGACGATGATGTCGATTCCAATGTTCATGGTGCATGTGATAGAACTTATGGATCTTGATTGATCCTAATGGCACCTAAATGACCCTAATGTCACCGAAACAGCTCTAATGGCATTCAAGTGTCCCTAACAACATTTGAGAGACCCTAATGGAATCCGATTGACCCTAACAACATGGAAATGATGCATTATGACAATTATGATAGACTTGATGATGATTTGATAATTATAAGATAACATCCATCAAAATTGATGCCTATATTCCAAGTTAGTGCCCAAATATCTTTTATGAAACTCATGTGATTAGGTGGTTTGATGTCGTTATCATTATCACAATGATGATCATGATATTGGTTGTGATGATCATATATGATGATGACAATGATGATGATTATGGTGTTAATGTTGATGTCTACAACAGTGACGATGATGATATCAACGATGATGGCGATGAAGACAAGGATACTTACAATTAACAATTATTAAGGCCCATCAAACTATTTAGGTGAGGGAAAAAACACTTTAAGGAATGTTGATGTATATGTAACTTCGGAATGTATTTCACCCATGTATTTCATATATGTATTTTGTACTCCTATAGAGATGGCATTATTCCTCTATATGGAAGTGTTTGTATTCCTATAGAGATGTTATTATTCCTCTATATGGAAGTTTCGTCATTTATATTGTAAGTGTCGTAACTTATACTTGATGGGTTATTAGACCACCTTGTTGGGGTCGGCCCTGTATAAGTCATGTGGGTCGAAGGGTTATTAGACCACCTTATTGGGGGTTGTCCATGTGGGTCAAAGGGTTGGCCCGGATTAAGTTAACCATGGGTTAAGCTAGACATGTAGGCCCCATTAGTTTATTGGGCTGGATAGGACAAGTATAAATAGAGATCGGGAGATCTCTATTTGATCATTCATTCACACACTTCTCTCATTAGGAAAGTGGCGCACTTGTGAGGAGGAGGCTCTGCTGCTAGGAGAAGACTATCTCTTGTATTCTGGTTGTATCATTGCTCTATCTATCTCTGAAGAAGTTATTGGGGTTTTTCGCCTTTATGGTTTTCCCCAAGTGAACTCTGTGTCTCTTGTGTGCTTGCATTATTGTGTCCATGATTGATATGCTGTAGATTTGCTGTACATGTTGTTCTCTTAGTTAAGATCCTAGATCAGATTGAAGTAAATTCTAAAAATTTAACATGGTATCAGAGCTAGCCTGAAAGAAGGCATGATATGGCATGTATGACACTTGTTGCACTTATGATGCTAGGGATTTTGATATAGAAAAAACCAGTCATCGTAGCACTTTCACTATAAATCCATTTTGGCAAAATTTTTCAGATCTGAAACTTTTACAGGTTGCATATCAGATCCCCATGTACCTTGTGTCCAAAGGAAAACATCTAATTCTTTTTACTTTGTGATTTATGATCTGTATAATATAGGGTTTCTGCCTCTTCTAGATCTGAGTAAAAAACAGGGGACCTTGGAAAAAAGGTCATAAATTGGGCTAGGAAGCTCCAAATGAAGTTTCGTAAAAAGTGACAGGTAGTACACAGACTGTACTATAGCAGGAAATGTTTTCAAAGGCTGAAGTTGAACCAGTGACATGTGGCACGCCGTACAAGTTTGCTCTCCTGTTTTATCCCATAAACAGGTCACGTTGTGACACTTGGCATAACTCACTATCAGAGAATCCAATTGAGGTCAGACCTATCAAGATGGAAAGATGACAGGTTAGGATACCACAGAAAACGTTTTCAAACACTGTGGATCCAAAAGTGAGGAGTTACACTAGAAACAATCAGGTACATATTTCTATCAAAACAGAATTATTTTTGAGCACCTTCATTCATGGCTTCCAAAATTTAGGGTTTCAGTGAAAGTTATAATTTTTGTAATCAGAGACTACGGCTGAATGCTACTCATCAAAATATAAATTTAGAGACCAAGATCAGAATTTTTGGTTGGGCAGAAGGCCGGGCTTGATTAGACTCTAGTTCGGGACTTTGATCGGAAAAGTGGAAATTTAGGGCTTCTGCAAAAATGAGAATTTTTTAAATCTGTGACCACGGCTGGAAGCTCCTCAGAAAAATAGAAGCTTAGAGATTTGGATCAAACCTTTTGATTGGGAAGAAGAGTGGGCTTCATCAAAACCTAGTTCGGGGTCATGTCTAGTGAATCCGGAAGTTTCAAAGGCAAAATTGAGGAGTGAAACTTTGCAGTTTTCAAATTCTGAACATACCATCTTGATAAGCTCATCAAGGTGCATATTTCTATCCTTTCGGAAGTTTGGAATTCAAAGTTTGAATTTTTGGGGTTTCTCTGACAAACCCTAATCTAGCTCCAGATCTAGTTCTTGCAAATCAAGTGGATTGGGTTAATCCTAGAAGAAGATGGATTGGTCACCTACATAAGTGAAGAAGTTCCTGTCTCAGAGGGAGATGAGGCTAAGGCCTTCCATAAGAAGATTACAAGCAATCTTGATAGGTATGGCTTACAGGTATGTTTTGAATTCTGTTCATGGTTATGTTTATGATATGTTTGTCTTCATATCATTACAGTACAATCCTGATTAATGACTAGACTTGTCGTATCACCTTAATAGAATATATTCATTGATTAAGGTTTTGACACTTATGATTGTACTAATGCATTGTGATGTTGTATGAGGTTTATGTTGTTCGCTAACATAAAAGGCACACCAAGAAAGTCAAATCATTTTCTTCTTCAAGAACATATGATCATGGTGACATGAAGACAAAGATTCATCCATTGTCATGGATCACATAGAAGATCTACTTTCGAGGTATGTATAACTTGGTTCTACAATGGTTAACTTATGATACATGCAGGTTACTAGCACAAGTCAACGAAGAGAACCAGAAGACATTATGCGGGTATGTTAGACATAACTAGCTAGCATGCTAATCCAGGTATTTTTTCCTATATCAAGCTAGAATCCTACTTTGTATTAGGATTTTATATTGTTGTGTTGTTGATAATGATTATTCATGAAGTCATAGGTTTGAATAGTCATGGCTGTATGCATATTATGTTTCTTACCATAATTGATGATATGACTAACCAGAAGAATCATGAAGGTATAGGTTTGAGTAATCACGGGTTTATGCATTGATGATTTAACTAATAAGAAGAGTCCTATGATCAAATAAGAATATGCATGAGTAAAAGAAGACTTCCCTGAAACCTTGAATACTAATGTTTATTATCTGTGAATGATCATGACTATACATGTTTAAGATTATTGTGTTTTGATAGTATTAAGATTATACTAATAAATGTGTGATTATGTATGAGACCTAAAGGATAACACAATGATGATACTAATAAGCATGCATAGTGATTAAGGATGGATGTAAGTTCAAGGAAAGGTAATCCAGGAAGCAAAGATCAAGAGGGAGCACACTCCAGTTGTTCCTACAAGAAAGTGAAGGAGCACACTTCAATAGTTTCTGCAAGGATGCAGATATTCAGAGGGAGTTGACCACTTCTCACAATCCACAGCAGAATGGAGTTGCAAAGATTCAGAGGATTCCACCCAGCAACCAACCAAAGATAAGTCTTTGAATTGTCATTTCTTACATAATGTTATTCAATGATGTATATGCTTATGTCCTAGAATTAGGTTGTGTATTATGCATATTAGAATAGTTGCATTGATGAACAGCATACTACTAATATACATGGGTAAGTGGACTATGGCACTGGACAACATTCCATTGCTACTTATCTAGAATGAAACCTCTTTGCTGACATGTTAGGAGTTGTGCACACTCTTAACAATGTTCTGGTAGAGATTGGAAGGCATCTAGAAAGTTACAGAATATGGATAAGTGTTGTATTGAAGCATGGCTAAGATAATTGCATGATTGTATGACATATTTCTTTATGTGTAAGAATTTGTTCTGAAAACTATGAAATGTTTTCTAATCATGCAATTTAACTTGTTGTGTAGGAAAGATCGTATACCATCGCCTACAAAAGAAGGACTACAACATTTGTTCAACAACAAATTTATCTATTGAAAATATTGAAGATATTGAAGTTTCCAGGATCTGGGAAGAATGCCATGATCGAGGAGTACCAGTCGATCATGAAGATGTTTGGGATGTTGTCCCAATACCTGAAGGAGAGTCTGTAGTGACTTCTAAGAGGATCTACAAGATCAAGCATGCTGCAGGTGTAGCATCGAGACTTTTGCTCATGTAGCCAGATACACTTCCATTAGATCCGTACTTGCTCTGGCTGCAATGATGAAAGGGAAGATACACCAGATGGATTTCAAGACAGCTTTCTTGAATGGTGTAGTTGAAGAAGAAGTGTATGTGGAGCAGCCACTTGGTTCTGAGACACATGACATGGAGTCATATATGTGCAGAACTTGGTATGGTAGCACAGACAGCTTTCTATCCAGTTTGGGCTTTACCAAGAGTAAAGTGGATTCCAACCTCTACTACAAGGTTGAGGAAGGAAATCCAGTGATACTACTTTTGTATGTGGATGACTTGTTTATTATAGGTGAAGATAGATTGATTTCCGACATGCAGTGGAAGCTTGCTGCCAAGTTCGAGATGAAGAACTTGGGGATGATGCACTATTTGTTTTTGGCATGGAGGTGTGGCAGAGTGCAGATGGAATCTTCCTTGGACAAGGGAAGTATGCAGTATAGATCCTAAAGAGGTTCAGGATGATGGACTCAAGGCCATGGCCACACCCATGGCATTGAACCTGAAGCTTCTGTGTGATGCTTCATCTGAGCCGGTTGATGTCTCTATGTATCGTCAGAGGATTGGGTCCTTGATGTACCTGACGAACACGAGACCAGATATTTGCTTTGCGGTGAAAAAATTGAGCCAATTCCTGACGGATCCGAGGAGTGTTCACCTGGTTTCTATAAAGCATATTCTGCGGTACCTGAAGGGTACAGTTTATTATGGGCTCAGGTATGAAGCGAATCAAAAGTTTAACCTGCAGGGTTATGTTGATTCAGATTGGGCAGGCAGTGCTACAGATAGGAAGAGCACATTTGGGTGCTGCTTCAGTATGGGATCAGATGTGATCTCTTGGTTTAGCAAGAAGCAATCCTGCGTAGCACTGAGTACAGCTAAGGCAGAGTATGTTGCAGCCTGTTCAGCTAGTTGTGAGGCAGTATGGCTTCGGAAGCTACTGTCAGAGTTATTTGATCTCTCGTTGGAGACTACTGGTATCTTTTGTGACAACCAGAGTTGTGTGAAGCTGTCTGAGAACCCGATGTTCCACGATAGGTCGAAACACATAGAGATCAAATACCACTATATCAGGGATATGGTGCATAGAGGAGCAGTGAAGCTCTTGTATGTTGCGATAGATGAGCAGATTGCAGATGTGTTGATGAAGCCACTAGCCAGGGTGAAGTTCGAGTACTTCAGGGAGAGGATTGGTGTTCTTCAGATTGATGACACTTCGAGGAAGAAGTGATGAAGACATTTGCTGAAGCCATTCCAAGCATGTTGGAAGGAGGATCCTTCACATGGCTGTGGATGTAAGTGCTGGATTATGAGCATCAGGATGATGTTCTAGTTTCTGCTCTATATGATCAGTTGGATCATTTACATTTATGTATGTACGCATCATGTTGGATTTTGGATATGATCAGTTGGATCATTTATATGCATATGTATGAACACATCATGTTGGGTGTTGGATATGATCAGTTGGATCATTTGTATGTATTTTGTATATGCATCACGTTGGATGCTTGGACCATGTATCTGTATATGTATCAGGTGGATACATTGTATGATCAGGTAGATCATGTATGTGATATGTATCAGGTATGATCAGGTGGATCATGTATGATGATATGTATCAGGTAGATACTTGGTATGCATCAGGTGGATGCATTGTATGATCAGGATGATCATAGATGATGAGCTTCAGGATGTTGCTCTAGTGACATGTAGCAGGATATTGCAGTGATGATGATCAGGATGATCATGTGTACATCAGGATGATGTATGGTGAGTATCAGGTTGATACTCTGTGGCCGTGGAATAGGTTGTGCAGATAAGCATGTAATTTGTGCCCTGGGAGATTTGCAGATAGTCTTTCGAGGTTTTTCCTATGGCATGTAATTTGTACCCTGGGATATTTGGAAAATGCTCTTTCAAGGTTTTGCTTGGGAGGACATATAATTTGTGCCCTGGGAGATTTGAAGATAGTCTTTCGAGGTTTTTCCTATGACATGTAATTTGTACCCTGGGATATCTGGAAAATGCTCTTTCAAGGTTTTGTCCTATGGCATGTAATCTGTGCCCTGGGAGATTCGATAGGTTGAGTCATGTGCTCGTAATCAGTCCTGGGATGCTCTTTTGAGGTTTTTCCATGACCACATGTAATTTGTGCCCTGGGAGATCCGATAGGTTGAGCCTTGTGCTCGTAATCAGTCCTGGGATGCTCTTTCGAGGTTTTGTGGTGACCACATGTAATTTGTGCCCTGGGAGATCCGATAGGTTGAGCCTTGTGCTCGTAATCAGTCCTGGAATTCTCTTTCGAGGTTTTGTGGTGGGGTCACATGTAATAATTCCTGGAGATCTGGACAGGATGAAAAAGGCCTCAGATTCTCTTTAGGGTTCTTGCTAGTCAAGAGACTCTTTTAAGGTTTTGTGACGCATGTAATAAGTCCTGAGAATTCCACAGTATGGTCAGTGATGATGAAGACCTGCAGGCGGTGGGCCTACATCCAGTATGAAAAAGGACTGGCTCTGTAGAAATTCCTATGACGAGTAGATTTAGAGATTGATTGAGATAGCAACAACAGTGATGATGACGATGATTCGAGGATGATGATTCGCTGATGATGATCCAGAGAAGAAGACTTGTGCTAGAAGACATGTGTCGAGAAATACCTTCCTAGTTAAGAGGGAGTGTTGATGTATATGTAACTTCAGAATGTATTTCACCCATGTATTTCATATATGTATTTTGTACTCCTATAGAGATGGAATTATTCCTCTATACGGAAGTGTTTGTATTCCTATAGAGATTTTATTATTCCTCTATACGGAAGTGTCGTCATTTATATTGTAAGTGTCGTAACTTATACTTGACGGGTTATTAGACCACCTTGTTGGGGTTGGCCTTGTATAAGTCATGTGGGTTGAAGGGTTATTAGACCACCCTATTGGGGGTCGGCCATGTGGGTCAAAGGGTTATTAGACCACCAAATGTGGGGTCGGCTCAGATTAAGTTAACCATGGGTTAAGCTAGACATGTAGGCCCCATTAGTTTATTGGGCTGGACAGGACAAGTATAAATAGAGATCGGGAGATCTCTATTTGATCATTCATTCACACACTTCTCTCATTCGAAAAGTGACGCACTTGTGAGGAGGAGGCTCTGCTGCTAGGATAAGACTATCTCTTGTATTCTAGTTGTATCATTTCTCTATCTATCTCTGAGGAAGTTATTGGGGTTTTTCACCTTTATGGTTTTCCCCAAGTAAACTCTGTGTCTCTTGTGTGCTTGCATTATTGTGTCCATGATTGATATGCTGTAGATTTGCTGTACATGTTGTTCTCTTAGTTAAGATCCTAGATCAGATTGAAGTAAATTCTGAAAATTTAACAAGGAATTCTTGTAAGGTATTTATTATAGCATGATTTTCCACATCTCTACAACATTCCTTTTTGTTTTCTTATTTACTTCATTGTGGACCCCCTTATCTTGTTATGGTTCAATTCCCATATCCCTTCCGAGTTAAACCTTAAAAAAAATCCCAATTTTATAAAGGGACATGACCTATACATGGCTAGCCTACGTCCAAGCAACTCTATAGTGTCAAGTCTGCTTCCCTGTTGTTTTGAAGGTAAAATAAAATAAAAATCAGGAAACGTGAAAATAGTTTCACAGTTATTCAACTGTCCTTTTTCCCATAAAATACTAATGGAATTTCCCTAACTTACTCCCCAAAAGTATAAAAGAGGCAAGAGGACTCATGAGAGGGGAGAGAAGAATGAAAAAGACCCTTATGTTGCTATTTTGCATATTGAATCCATAAACCCTTACGTTGTTAATGATGTACTTGATGATGATGATGATGACGATGGAGACAATGATGATGATGATGTTGGTGTTGGTGTACCATATGATGTTTACAATTACGATGGCATCGATTTCCACGATGATGATGCATGTGATAGCACTTTTGGATCCTGATGGCACCTAAATGAATGTAATGGTGTCTGAGCGACCCTAATGTCACCTAAATTATTCTAATGACATTCAAGTGGCCCCAAAAACATTTCAGTTACCCTAATGGCATATGAGTGTCTCTAACATCATGACGACGACGATGATGATGCATGATGACAAAGACGATGGCATTTATGATGATCTAATTATAAGATGGTAGCGATCAGAATTGATGCCTACATTCCCAGCCATAAGCCAAATCTCTTTTAAGAATCCCATTTAATTAATAGGTGGCTGGATTCCTTTTTCATCATCACAATGATCATGATTATTATATTCACGACATTGATTGCGATGATAGACTATGATGACAATGATGATGACTATGGTGATAATGTCAATGTCTAGGATGACGGCGATAATGATAACGACAATGATGATGATGACAACAAGGATCATGGTAATTACTAATTATTAATACCCATTGACCCAATTAGTATATGGAAAATTTCCTTTATGCGATTCTTGTAAGGTAGTAGGATGACTTGTTCATCATCAAAATGTTGATGACATGAATGACTATGATGACGATGATATATGGCGATGGCAATGATGATGATGATGATGATGGTGTATTATATGATGTTGAAGATGATGATTAGGATTATGATGTCGATGTCAATGTTGATGATACATGTGATATCACTTCTGGATTTTGATTGATCCTAATGGCACCTAAATGACCGTAATGGAGTTTGAGTGACCCTATCCTAACTTAAATTTATCTAATGGAATTCTAGTGTCCCTAAAAACAGTTGAGAGACCCTAATGGCATATGATTGACCCTAACAACATGATGATGATGCATTATGACTATTATGGTGGACCTAATGATGATTTGATATTTATAAGATGATATCGATCACAATTCATGCCTACATTGACTATGATGATGATATATGATGACTTAAATGATGATGACATGAATTATTATCATGATGATACATGGCAATGATGATGATAATGGTGATGTTTATGTATTGTATGATCACGTTGACCCATCGATCATGGCAATTACTAATCATGTCTACGATGATGGCCATGATGAAAATGACGATGACGATGACGATGACGATGACGATGACAACGAGGTTCATGACAATTACTAATTATAAATACCCATCAATCTAGTTAGGCAAGGGGAAGCCTTCTTTACAAAATTCTTGTATGGTAGTAGTATTCCTTATTCCATCACAATGTTGATGACATGAATGACTATCATGATTATATAATATGACGATGACAATGATGATGACGTTTATGTACCATGAGATGTTGACTATGACAAGGACGACAATGTTTATGTCCACGATGATGATGCATGTCATAGCACTTTTGGATCCCGATTGACTATCATCCTACATTCATACATTGCTTATTTTAATTGTATATCAACCATTAAAAAACACACAATTTTATAATGTAAGCCTAAGTCTTCATTATTTATTGAATCTTTTTCCCATCTAGACATTATTTAGACATTTTTCCATTCTAGTATGTTACTAGATCAAGCTTCAATAAGCATAAGTCACTTAAGTTTCATCATGTCGTGAGCAAGATTTCATTGCATTTAGTCAATCTACATAAATATTTCCTTTTATATACCTCTAATAGGCCATTTAATTAATCAATGCACAACCATGGGTTTTCCAAAATGAAATTAAATGATTCTTGAAAGTGAAATTAAATGGAAAATAAGATCCCTTGGATGGGGTGATACTCAATTAATGAAGAGTAATTTTGGCCTCGATTGGTTTAGCCATGCAGAGGCTAACATATTTGGGTGTGCATGCAAAGCATAGATGCAACACCAGATGGATATTGGTGACGGTGATTTCAATCAATGACACTTAACGTAGGGCCTTATTTGCAGGATATCACATGCACAAGATATGGCGAATTTAATGGAGTGACAGCGCTCATCTAAGGCAATTTGTACTCGATCCTTCTAGTAGTGTACCAGGACCTCGCTTCGGGTTGATGAGAAACGTTTTAACAATGGGAAGGTGGCCCTATTTCTTATCCATGTGAATATCGCTAGGCTCTCTTGCTCAAGCTTTGTCTCTCCTGGATTTGTGTTTGGGCTTGTTTTCATGTTCCTCATGGACCACTTGAGACGTAGAGGCCATCCTTGTAGATTTGGTGGAGCTCGTACCTGCTTTGTTTCCAATTCGAGAGAATGCATGATGATTCTTTGGTCTCCCCACCATTATCCAAGGACACATGAGGATAGTTTGATGAAGAATTATGTCTCGTTAGTCGGCCTCACAAACTAATGTTATGATCTAAGACCCAGAATTTTGGCCATGTACCATGGATTATGTTTGAAGAACCATCCATGGTATACTAAACCTCAACATTACCATGATATCTTGATTTTAGTGGTTTTAGTGGTTAGGGGCCTTATGGTCACATTATGCCTTATGCATGCATTGCAAAATATACATAGTCACTATGGTCACTAACCACAAATGGGTTGGAACCCTTCTCCTTTTCTCATGCAATGCCCTCATTTGAAGGTGAGGAGATATGAATATCAATTGGCTTGACTATCGAAAGTGGATTAGGGTTTGAATCCAACAATAAAGGAATATGAAGGATGGTGTCATTGAATTTACCTACCTATGAGGATTGAGGGTGGTATTGTTTCCAAATGCACTCCAAATTGTCAAATTGATTAAGATTTAGGTCCAAGTCCCCAAAAAGGTCCCGAGTAGTGTCGTGTTTCTCCTTCTCCAACTCCAAGGGAATATTGATTTTACCTACAACCATCTCATTACCAACTACGCCCAACCCACCAAAGGCTATCATGTTATTGACTAGGTCATCCACCTACAATGACCCTATGTCAACCTACATATTCTAGTTCCTAGGATATGCCTCTTAAACTATCCCCCCCAACCAATTTTGTATTCCTCCATACATATTTCTTAAATTGACTATTACAATCCACTAGAACATGAGCACAAAGATGGCACCCCATGCATTTGAACAAAATTAATCTAATCCAAAGTATGGGCCCCGAATCTCCCTAAATATTACATCAACAATATTCAACATAATGAATATCCATGCCCAATAGATCCCATGCAATGGAGGAGCATGCCTGCCAATATTTGAATCTAATTCATTGGCACAATAATCGCTCTAAATTGTTGCTAGATTATAGACTGACATAGTTTACAGATGATTGTTTATGACTTTGCTTCTACATTCATTTTGCACGTCTCTTAGCTATGCACTTAACTCTCTTTTTTTGTGGTTGTTAATGTAACAATAAGTGCAAAATTGGATGTATTTTTGAGTCCCACTTACCTTCTTTTGTAGTTAATAGTTGGACATTAATAAAATTATCTAATATTATATTTGTTTTATCTATGCTCCAAGAAGGACAACAAAAATAAAAATACAAACCTATTCACTTAACTTTATCTAGAGAAGAACAATAAAAATTCTTTGCATAAAAAGTGCAAGGTCAAAATCAACCTATGTTAGTTTATTTATTTAATTTACTATTTTTTTATGTTTTCTTTTTTACATTTGAACTTATGTAACATGTAACATACATCTCTGGTTAAAATCAAACTATGCTAGTTATTTATTTAATTTATTATTATTTTTGTTTCATTTTGAAAACTTGAATTGTTCATGTAACATATGTTAGAGATCTCATTTAATTGAAATTCATATTATAAGAACACTTATCTCGACACAAGAAGTTACATCAATGCAAAAAACATAAAAAAAGCTAACATTGATGATTCAATGTTACACCAACATAGATCCATCTTAAACCTAGATCTATCAAGCACCAAGAGGGATCCAATTCCTCTACGTGTCAATTTTTTTTAACTTAAATTTTTTACACATCCAAAAAAATTACACCTCCAGAAATTTGATCCATCTTGGTGCTTGATAGATCCGGGTTTAAGATTACAAGTTTTTTTTTTTGAGCCAACATGGATTTTTTAATTACTTTTCATTTGATTTTAATTTGCTTACCTTTTATTTTTCATAAAATAATGCTACCTTACGTGATGAAATCTCCCTCATACCGGGCTATAAAGCACCTTGCTCCTCTCGATGCAATAAGGTAATCTTACCACCATTTTTAGGGTCCCTCCCTGTACCAAGGAACACATGACCCTGCCAAAGACATTGTTTGTTCCATTTGATTCCAAAAATGAACTAAATGAAGGAAAATATACCTAGTTTACCAACTTGGTAAGATGGTATATACAATTGTCGATCCTCACCATGATTATTATTGTATGGGTGAGGAATCGGTTGTTGCTCCCATACCAAAAATCTATGAAATACCATTTAAGGCCATATGTTCTTTTTTGTTGTTGGTGTTAAGGTTTCCCATTCATATTGTGACAAATTTGTAGGGACTTAATAGGGATCGACGAGATTTTTTTTAGCAAGAGACTTGAACTTCGACGCATTGCATCCTAATTTTTTTGTCACACCTTGCTTCACATAGTCCTTGAAGACTACCTTGAAGCTTGTAACCTTTGTTGAAGACCATCCTACCTTAAAGATAATTAGAAATTTGCATAGACGTACTTGAAGACTACCCTAAGCTCATAATATTTATTTAAGACCATCCTTCCTTGAGAATAACTAGCATTTTTTTTAGAGAGACCATTTCTAAACCCAAAGCTCGTAACCTTTATTGAAGACCATCCCACCTTGAAAATAACTAGCAATGTTCTTAGAGAGACCATTCCTACTAGGAATAGTCTTACTATAAAGACCATCTTACCTTTAAGACAAGGATAAATGATCTTAGTATATATATATAATGCTTTGTAAAGCACCTCCTACCCACCATTATTATGACTATCTGATATTGCTGCTATTAAGTCAACTTTTATTATTTCAACTCGAGGTCAGCGATCATAACAACAAAGTATTTAGTATTTGTAATAAATTGTCTAGAAATAATCCTGAACCAAACCCAGGGATTTTCCATTTATGTTCATTTATGCTTGTCTAAATAAAATGGCCAATTAAAAACCGTTGTGAGAGATCTTCGTAATTTGATGTAAATATGATCTCTACACAAAGAGCCTTCAACGTTCTTCACAATATATAGAATCAAATGACAAGGAATGAGAAAATGCAGGCGGTGAAGCCTAGAATTCGAGCTTTGGTATCCCTCCCATGGGCACACACATGGAAATACACCATTACACATCCACACAATTACTCGTATTGGGTAGCATAAACCAGAGATATGTATGGCACACATGCCCATGAAGGCTCATTGCTTAGGGGACTTCTTAATATGGGAAGAAGGGAGTATACCCAATTGGATTATTCCCATGCGTCTTATCTGGACAAGTAGGAAGTCATGAGCAGGGTTCTTGAAATCTTCAAATATTTCCCTCAAGTTGAGCCTTCCAAGGTATGTTGTTTGGATTCTTCCCATTTCATTGGGTATTGGGTGTTGATTTTTCTTGAGATATTTTACTTAATTAGTTCCAATAAATGAAGTTTTCCTTTGTTCGTCATGGCTTTGGCAATACAGGTCAGGGTTTAGGGTTTGATGTAAGGGTTCGGGACCAATATTTATCTTAGGGTTCCACGATTCGAATCCAATTCCCTTTGTGTATTGCCACTGGTCTTGGAGAACTCTACATTCTAAAAGGGGTATAGATTCTCATCTCTAGAAACAAAAACTCAAAATACAATGCCTGGATAATGTGACAGTTGTCAATACTAATAGAGATAGACTGTCAGAAAGAACGCTATTGAATTTGAAATGAAGCATCCCTCAAGTATTTTCAGATAGATGAAAAGTAGAGGATTGTCAAAAAATTTCTCCCATCATTAACCCAACTATTATGGCTTAAATAAACAAGCATGACAAATATAACATTTTTATATATACAAAATTCAGGAATGGTTGTTGAATGTTCCACAATGGATTATTTCACAAGTTTTTTAAATGGAGCTCACATTCTGGAACAGGGTTGAGCAGAAAAGCATCAAGAACTTACTCTTAAGTGCACATCCCAGCTATTATGAATTTTATCCACAACAATCTCTATATTACCAGGAACATACAGATCGTTACCTGATCAACACATAGGGGATTTTAATAGTATCATTCTTCCTTTTACAAGTCTTCTTGTAGACCCCAAGTGAGTGTAAAAGATGAAGATATATCATTCTCATCTTTAAGTTGGTATATGTGTATGAATTGTGTAATGAAAAACAAAGCAAATCTGCAAAAAGGATAAGGTATAAAAGAAATATGTTTAGCATTGAGGCATGATAGGCTCCGTAAGATATTTCAGTGCTCAATGATCCAAATAAAATTAAATTCACATGGAAATTCAATGAAATTTGTGCAGAAGAGTTGAATTTTAATTTCCAAAATCCACTCTTAGTAGATGACTTGGATGAGGCCACAAAGAATGTTTTCCAACCTATTGGAATAGTCAAGTGTCTGTTAAAAGTTGAAGAGAATGGCATCAAGGTGGAAAAAATCCCAAAAGATTGCTAGAACAAAAGAGAGATAAAAGAGCAAATATATGATGACCCAAATGGGGTACATCCAAACCCATCCTTGCATTGAGAGGCTATTAATTTTGATCCTAAAAGACTTATGTTGGAAGAATGACCCACTTAAGCCAAATAGAGGAAGAGTTGATTGAAGGAAACTACTTTGTGCTTGATCTTCTCATATGGGTAAATTTGATCCCATTAAATTTATGGACCAAACTCTTGCATTTCTACTATTTGTCCCGCAAGTCTCATTTTTATGTACCCAGTATGTTGTCAAACAATGGTATGTTAGGTTTGGGTCCCTCATCATCACATGATTTTTTATCCTTCAAGGTGATAGACTTCTAAGCCTTTATAAATGGTTGTCAATTAAGCCTCGGTATTTGTTTCCCATTAGATTCCATAAGGTATCTACTATCATCATATTGTATTTTCATCTTTGATTGTGTTTTCAGTGGTTTCATCTATGATCTAGGGAGTACCTGAAAGGTGACAGATAGTCTAGGGAGATGTCTATAGATTTGAGCTAGTTGAGACAATGAAGAGGTAGATAGGGATATTGATTCCTCCTGGAGGTCGATTCCCCAAAGATCCAAATTCTGTGAGGGGATGAGACCGATTGAAGATGGTATTGAGTTGTAAAGGTTGGGCCTTGAACTTCACTTGAACAATGGGATGAGGAATAGTTCACTTGCCATGGATGATGTGCTTGAGGGTTTGGATTCTCTCTGTCGTAGCCCAATCAACTTGAAGCAAACTTGACCCTATATTATGGAATATGGGAGAAATGACCTCTCATAATGGATTCTTCCCGACCAATCTATACAGGATCAAAGCGAATATGAATCTACTTATCTTGAAAATGAATGGTTAAAAGATCTAGATTTGTGTCTGGAGGATACAACAATATATGAATAGGAAGAGATCAGGGTCCTACTCACAAGAACAATTTTTATTTTTATGAACGAGGTGGTTGATATTGTGCCTTGGAAAGGAGATCATACTTATGTGTCCTACTCACTCTCTAGGGGCATACAGATGAAAAATAGGGCTCCAAGCAATGGGCAGTGATAGAGCTCTTTCATTTGGAAACTTAAGGTATGTTGTGATTATGAACCTCTCAGCTTACAAATTGATTCAAGCACATTTGTTTGAAGAAAAAATTAATCCTTAAGGAAAAATGGCTTTGTTTTCTTATGATTCCCCAATTGAATTTATATAGCATTACAATGGTCGAAACCCAACTTCAACGCTTGAGATATACAACTATATGGTAGAAAAATAAATACACACAATAAACAATAACTAGAAATGAGGGTAGTCTACAAATGAATAACGTCAATGCCATAAGCTGAACTGTACACAGAAGGAATGATGGATGTTGAGACTCGAGGCCCTGGATATATCCATCATTTACTGAATTGGGCGTTGAAATTTTGATGGGTCCCCCTGTCGGTAGGACAATGCGGTTGTCTTTCTTGTGGACTGCACTAGGGTTGCTTGGATGAGTGGTGTGTCATGTTCCCTCATTGATGATTAGTGGAAGGAGTTCCTAGCCCAACCAATCTCTCGGGTCGAGGAGGAAATTTCATGCACTTGGGGTTACTTCTGAAGGGAGACCTTTGCTGTGACCTGAATGATATTGGCTGACTGCTGAATAATATCGGCTGACTGCTAGAAATGAACCTATGGTATGGTATGTAAAAATATATGATTTTCTAGAAAGATGGATCAAGGTAATAAGATTGAAAACATCATTTTCATAAAAAAATATTGTGCAATGAGTTGGTTTTCGCAGGAATAGAGATTAAAGATAAAGGATCAGTAATACTAATGTTGTGGTCTTAACAATGCCTTATAAACAATTGAAATTTTTTTATGAATCTCACAGGTACAGTAGCTACAATGTAGTTTGAGGAGTTGAAAGTGTTGTTTTCAAGTGGACATGGAGCAATGTAAGAATATGATTAGTCAGATAAATATTTCATGGCTAGAGTAAAAGGAAAGGAAGCTAGAAGATAAATTTTGGAAGTGTTGTTGTCGTTGCTCATTCACTTTCTTCAGGTCAGAAATAAAATAGAAAATGTTTTGTTGGGTTAAATAGGGCATATAGATGAATATTGTTTAAAGAATCTAAGGCATAAGAATACCAACCAGAATTTGAACTTTGTTGGTGAGAGTAGCAAAGGAGAAGACGAAAACGAGTACTTGTTTTTTGTGACACTAACAAAGGAGACAGATCTCAAGGAGTTCTAGTGCTTCAATTTTGGAGCCACAAACACACACTAGTATACAAAAAGTTGATTTATTTGGAGCAGAGGCATTTAAAGTAGAGATGGTGATCATAGAAGATGATGATACTTGATACTTATGAAGTTAAAAGACAAAAGGAAAAAACAATGTCCAGATGAACATGTTGAATGGATTGGTAAAGAGCATAAAGAATATATGGTATATACATTCCTTTACAAAGAATTCACTTTTTTGTGTTACTTAGAAGGGTTTCTTAGAGGTGTTTGATGGAAAGGAGATGTGAAATAAAAGAGAAGGAGAGATTGAACAAAGTGGTTGCGAAAGTAGTGGAAAATAATGGGTAGTATAAGCTAGATGCAGTCCCAACAATGCATAAAGCACTGACGAGTTGTGGACAGGCAAGAAAATATGCTTTGACATGAAAGTATGGTTCTTAGAGTATGTTGTCTCTTTAAATTTTATATAGATAGCCTATGGTTTCTAGAATTCCACAGGTGGATTTGGATAGTGAAGTGTGTGATGGATGTATTTCAGTGAAGTAGCACAAGGAGAAATTTGAGTCAAGAAAAGTTTGGGGGGTAGCAAATGTGTTGTAGTTGATTTCCAATGAACTATGTGGGCCAATGTAATCTCAGGCCATGGGTGGTGTTAGGTAGTTCATTACCTTCATACTACACAAATTATTTTTCTAGAAATGTCTGGCAACATTTTTTTCAAGAAATCAAATGCCCTTTAAAAAAAAAATTGAAGAAGTATAAATTTTGAGTTGTAGGTAGTTGATGTTAGATAATAATTGGATTACCTGTAGTAGTGTGCTACTGCAAAATTTAAAACTCATCTTAGCAATGGTGCCACCAACAAAGAAACTCAGTGTGTTGCAACAAAATTGGATTACATATATCAATTTGTTGCTGCAAAATTCAAAATTCATCTCAGTAGCAGTTCCACCAATAGAGAAACTCACATTGGGATCTGTGCACAACGTTAGATAAGATAAGATAATTTTATTAATTCCCAACAAATGACCACAAAAGTAGGTCAATGGGACTATGTGGTACCATGATAACAATACAAAGTGGGAGCATAAAAGTAGCTCTTATATAAAGCTTAAAGCATAACTCAAACCATAATATTTTTGATAAATTATCTTGGAAATGGTTTTGGAAGTAGTTTCTCAAGAAGGGCAATGAAGCCATATCCCTTGTTGTACTTGGACTATAGATGATTTCACTAAGGCCTCTCTCAGAGGGATGAGAAAATAAATCAATATATTGTATGTAATGAAAAATAATACTCCAGTACAACAATAGCAATTTACCAACAATGTTGTCCTTGAGACTTTTAGCACATGAATCACATGTCTTAGCTGTTAAAGTCGTAAGTACATAAATACTTTGTCACTACAATCCAACAGACTATCAATCCTAAGAGGTAGGAGTGTCCTTGATATTCTGAGGTGTTACTCACAGATCTTTTAATTTTGAAGTATAGTTCTTCTTAAATACCTCTAGCAACAGGGGTCCTATCATTATCATGGATGCCACTTTAGTTTTGTGATGCATGTGGGCCCCTTAAGAGGGACCTAGGTGGAGAATATATGGATGTAGGTGGCCATATCACCTCCCTTTTTTATGGGACATATAATTCCTTTTATGTGGCATGATGTTGATCTTTGGTAGTACAGTGTGCAGTTCTCAAACCTTCAACCTAATTCACCCATGTGTAGGATCCCACAGACTGGGGTGGCTCAGGTTCATTTATGATAAAGATGGAATCTAGTAGCAATAAAGGTGGCTCGTTTATGATTTGATTTTGAATGCACTATACCATGTTTTGATAAACTATCCTTATTTTGATTTCAAGTCAAATAGTTTAGTGGAATGTGATAAATGTGATATCCAAGTCATGACTTTATTTGTGTCTCTTAGACTTAACTAGCTTGTAGCTTATAATATCTTTTACAGATGTTAGGTCAAGCAAAAAAGATTTTGTATTATAATTTATTTTTATCATTTTGAGTTGTAATGTTATTTTCATTTTTATTCTTCCCCAAATATTACAGTATTTTTTACTATGTTGTCCATTTAGGGAGTGCCATTGAAGCTAGATGATGAAATGACAAATGGCAATGAAGAGAAATAGGAACTACTACAAGAAATAATTAATAACACAAAATTGAGTGAGGGTTTTCTGACTCTAGCACGTGATCTTGAGATAATGGAGTCCAAGTCCCTTGAGGATATCTATAAGGTGACACTGCTCTGGACAATTTTTAGATTCTCTTTTTATGTTATCTATGTTTATTGTGTTCTGAACTTGCTAGACATACCAGAAGGACACCAAATCATACATATCATTGGTAATCTTATTATGAAAGTGTAACATATCATTGGTAATCCCGATACATTGTCCATGCCAATGCTATTGTTTGGTTTTGGTAAGAAAATCTTTTATTTATATTTCCAATTAACATAGAGGGTGAGCTAGATAGAATATCAGTGATAATGATGTGATATTTTAATTTGTTAGAATTAATTTATTCCTTACTATAAGTATGTCATACCTTTGAAGTTGTATTGTTTCTTCTAGTCTCAAGTTCCTATCTTTTTTATCCAAGTGTTCCATTGGATAAAGATGCTCTTGAGCTTGTTTTCCTTATTGCACGGTTCTTTAAAAATAGATCCCTACGAACACATACCTTGTCATTTAGTATGTGTCTTCAAGAGATTCATGCATCTAGATATTTTTGTGAATCATAATGTTTGGATTTTATGGAGCTGGTGCAGTAATAGTTTTTTCTGTTTCAGATCATCTATCTTTCTTCACTAGTTATACTCTTAGAGCTCTTTTAATTTTGTTGCAAAATCCACATAGGATCTCATTTTACTCAGCTAGCTTATCCTACTCTTGAAATGTATGAAACTGCTGGTGGGTGTATTTTTATGTGCTTAGTTATTGTGCTCATTTGAAAAATTTTGAGTGGATCTAAACAAAGTTCTTGTTTCTCAATAGTTTTTACTGCTCTTTAACTGGATGCAATTGCTGGTGGGTATAAGTTACCATGTTTGGTTATTGTCATCATTTAAAATTTTGTGCTTAGATCTCAAAAAGATTTAACTTATTATTTCGATACTTGCAAATGCTGGGATTGATTGCCAATTTTTTATGATTTTTTTGTATGTGGATGTCAAAGTATCTTTTTTTTTGTATGACACTACAGTAATCCATGTTATTGATTGCAAGAAAAACTTATCCTCAATGTATGCTCATATTTGTGTAAAGTATTTTTGGATTTTTGTTTGACAGTGTATCGAAAATTTATAGAATTTAAGTAAATTGTAGGATGTTGACCCAACTTTACAAGCAAGGACGAAAAAAAGTGATGCAAGAGAAATGTAGAACTTCTATCATCAATACTATCAAAAATATGTTAAGGCGCTTGATGCAGCAGCTGACTAGGCAGATCGATACAACTATCATTAGAAGAAATTTGAACTTCTCTTTTTTTTCTTATAGCTTGATTTGTATCCATTTACATGATGATTGCACTCTTTTGGTCCTCCTTTGAGCGACAAAGGCCAAAGTCGGTTATATAAATGAAAAGTGTGGATAGAAATTTCTTCCATTCTTTTAAGCATGGAAAATGCACACAATGTATAAATTTTAGTGTTTTGAGATGTTCTGAAAAATGTACTCTTTTACACTTAATCCATTTCTCTTATTTGATGAAGTCGTGTCTAAGATGTTCCTGACTGGTGGCTGAATATTCTTCAGAGCTCAACTGGCGAAAGCATACCAAATTGCTGCTATATTGTTTGAAGTATTGAAGGCAATCACTCAGACAGAGTCTGCTGAAGTTGCTCCCGAGGTCAAGATTACTACATATTTGTTTCTTATTGTGATGTAAAGAAAAAATTATAACCCCCACTTCATGTTATGAGTTGTACGATATAAAAGCGTAGGTTGAATTATTTCTAGTTGTAATTTTTTGATTGGTTGTTAGTTTTCCTGCAGATTATGGAAGCAGGTAAAGATGTTGATAAAAAAACAAAGTTGTATGTGCTGTATAATATTCTTCCTCTTGACCCTGTTGGTGCACATAAAGCCATCATGCAGCTTCTTGAGGTTAGTTGTTGTGTCAACTAAGTTGATTGGTTCTTGTTCTTTGCAAGCATCCTGCTATTAACTTTGATGTTCTTGATGCATACATTAACATTTTGAGTTCTTAATTAAAATATTTTCTTTTCTGAATTGATTTTTGGTCTATTTATTTCACTTTTTCTTAACATAGTTTGTGTCTGACTATTTGTTTACACTCTTGGAAAATGATTACTATTTATTTCATGATCTTAGATTAAGGTCGCAGTAGCATCTCTACGCAACACTTCTGGCCTTCCATGGCCTAAACAACATAAAAAAATGGGTGCATATAAAGATCCTGCTTGATTGGCTCCATGCTATGTTTGGATTTTAGGTAATTTTATTTAATGACTTCCTCTACGGTTATGCATTCAAAATTTCAAAGTTCTGAATAATTATTTTGATTCCATATTGACATAAAATGGACTCCATCAGAAACTAATAAATTGAAGTCTTGTATGGAGCCAAGAAATCTGAGTTAAGTGAGTTGGTGGTAATGTTTAACTTTTGCAGAAAAGCAACATTGCCAATCAAAGGGAGCACTTAATTTTGTTGCTTGCAAATGTGCCCATAAGGAAAAATCCCAAACCAGAGCCAATGTCAAAGGTGATCTAACAAAATAGTATTGTTTTCTCAGATCTATTGAGAACATTTCCATTTGAGCAGGATTTGGGAACATGGATAGTTGAATGACCATTTTTAATTATTGTGTGTGCTGACATTTGGATGACAAAGCACTCAATATGGTAATGAAAAAGTTGTTCAAAAATTACAAGCAATGGCGCAAATATTTAGGTCACAAAAGCTTCCTCTGGTAATATCTTCTAATAAAGCCATATTGTTAAAGATCTTGTGTTTATTTTGATTATCCTGGAGGGTGGTATGAAAACTGATGGATTGCCCTTGCAGAGATTTCAGATTTCATTTTGGGAAGATACTTAAAGTTTTAGGTTTTCTATTTTTGTAAAATACAGGTTGCCTAGTATACAACAGGAAATGCAGCAACGCAAAATTTTATATATGGGACTTTATCTTCTTATTTGGGGAGAAGTTGCAAATCTACGGTTTATGCCAGAATGCCTATGTTATATCTACCATCATGTATGCAAATGATGATCTTTTGCTGATTTTTTTTTAGAAAACTATTTTCCATTTGGTCATATAGATTCTAGAATCAAAATTATATATTTACACTTAAATTTCATTTGGTAGATTCTATTCATTTGGATTTTCAATATCTGTAATTCTTATGGTAGCATTGAGTTTTATCCACATGGAGGGAAATTAAGTTCAACAGATTTAATCTTTTTTAGTCCCAAAAAACATTATGATTCAGTTATTTTGAGAACTTGAGGTGAGGTCCTCCCAAGAAAAGGGTTGAATATGCAAATACTAAAATAACCATCTCTATGGAAAAATATACATCAAATTAAACATAAAAGTTAAATGAGCAAACCATATTGCATAATTTATCAATAATACTGAGCATATATCAAATTACTGTCACCAGTATATTGAAATGACATTCCATTCGACTAGATAGGCTTTTTCATCTAGTATTAAAATTTTACTGGTCATAGATTACAGTGCTTGCATGGAATTTCCCTCTCTGATCCTTTCAGGAGGATTGCGGAGTCTTTCATTTAAGCACTCACAGGATTCGCTCTTCTTCTCTTGCTCTAGAGTGGTGCATGCTTCTTTGTGCTCTGAGCCGCTCCTTGGACCACTCTCGAGTTTAGACATATCTTAGTGTCGGTGTAGATCATTTTTGGGACTGCTTCGCTCTTGATATTTTTTTGCAAAGGAGTGCTCCCCACACATGTTCTCTCTCCTTGCAGCCTACCTCAGACTGCTTCTTGGAAACACTGCTCTGCAGTAACTCGACTTATAATTCAAGGATCCCCTTTCCTTTTTCCAGAAGCTGCTAGCGATTATTTTCATCTGGCATTCATTCTTCTAGTCGGTCTCGTATTTGTATACATAGATAGGCCATCACAAAAATACTGTTAGAACATAGAAAAATTTCATCAATTTAGAAACATTGAACTTGATTCTATGTCAAGTTCCATAAATGAAAGAGGGTCTCCACCTAAAAATATTTTAGTCAACCCTGCAATCTTGCTTGTCACCCACTAGAGCAACTTTCCAAGTTATGTAATAACGAGGGAAGCATCTACAGAGGGAATCAATCAATTCCTAGGCCACCTTGGCCTTGTTACAAAACCAAGAAATATGCTTGAAAGACTTGGTTGTTTGCACATAATAGAAGACATATACATAAATGGCAGAGGTGATGAACCACAAAATGGTTGTGTTTCACTAGGGAGCAAAAAAAATGTCCATTTTATGCTCCAAAGGTGATTTCCAAACTCCCTTAAGCCAAAAAAGCCAAGTTGCCACTTTAGAACTAACCCCCCAGATCTTATTTAGTTGCAAGCCCAACAATGGGGTCTAGATAAGCCACTTATAGACACTTATAGGCTTATATTTCACAAATGGCTTCTTGCAGTTCCATACCTAGTATTTCCATGAGCAGGATGGAGGCTTGACACCGAGATTAGAAGATATTAGACAAATAATCAGGAATTAAATTCTGAACTTTCTCAGAAGTGTTTCTTTATGAGAATTTAAGGATGAAGGTTTTCTTTAGTTGGGCCTAGGGGATCCACTCTACATATTTATAGGAAAGTTAACCTCAATAGCCCTGATGTCTTTATGAAAACAACAACGAAAGGTCGAATACCAAGGATTCTTTGTAACAAAGTTTGCCTGAATTGAGAAAAAATGATGACCACCCGATATTATGGCTATTCAAGCAAATATATTTCTTAAAATGGCCCCCTTTTCCAGGAAGGGCTTAACAACTTTTGAATCATTTCCAATGTTTTTTAGGTACAAATAAGCCTTTTATATTAATTTCTATCAGAGTAATAATTAGAGTCCGCAGATAAATGCCTTACAAACCTTTTACCCATAGGGTGCACTTGATGACAATGTGGTTGGTTTACATTAGGGAGAAAGCAAAACTATCCTTCTTAGGCTCCAAAAGTGATTTCCAAATTTCCTTAAACTGGAAAAACCAAATTGCCACTTTAGAATTAAGCCTCCAGGTGTATTAGCCGCAAGCACAACAATGGGGTCTAACTAGGCCACTTATAGACACTGACAGGTTTAAATTTCACAAAGTGTTTCCTGCAGTTCCATGCCTAGCCATTTCATGAGCAGGTTGAAGGCTTGACACCTAGCTTAAATTTTGTGAGAATTAAAGGATGAGGGTTTGCTTTAGTTGGTCCTTGGGGATCCACTTCGTATTTTTCGAGGAAAAAAGTTTAAAAATATCTTGAAGAGCCCTGTTGTCTTTACAAAAATATAGAATTTTGAATACCAAGGATACTGTGTAGCAGGGTTGCCTAATTTGAAAAAATTGACGACCACTATAAATAATGGTTATTAAACCAAATTTATTTCTTAAAATGCCCCCCTTTTGCAGGAAAGGTTCTACAAATGGGGCTTCTATATTAATTCTTTCCATATTAAGGCCTTTCAAACCTTTTACCTGCAGGGTGCACTTGATGACAACAAGGTGTTTTGCATTAGGGAGGAAGCAAAGATGTCCTTAGGCTCCAAAGGTGACTTCCAAATAGCCTTATGCCAAAAAACTTAAAAATCCAAGTTGCCACTTAAGAACTAAGCCTGCAAATATTATTTAGTAGCAAGACCAAAAATGGGGTCTAGTTACTTAAAGACACTGAGAGGCTTATGTTTTAGAAAGGGTTTCTTGCAATTCCATGCCTAGGATTTCCATGAGCATGTCAAAGGTTTGACATTGAGCTTAGATGATAAGTAATCACGAATCAAATTGTGAGCTTTCTCAGAAACAAAATATTCCGAGTATTAAATGTTGAAGTTTTACTTTTAATAGGTCTAGGTGATCAACTCTCTAGTTTTCAAGGAAAAATGATCCTAAAGAGCCCTAATGTCTTTACAAAAAACGAAAGGTTGAATACCAAGGATTCTCTGTAAGAGGGTTTCCTAAATTGTGCAAAATGAATTATCAGCAAAGATAATGGTTATTAAACCATATCCATTTCCTAAAACGCCCCCCTTTGGCAGGATGGCTTTAACAACTTCTGAAGCATTTCCAATTGATTTCAGCTACAAACGAGCCTTCTGTATTAATTCCTGCCATGTAATATTTAGAGTCTGTAGATTAAGTCCTTTCAAACCTTTTACCCATAGGGTTCATCCGATACAATGTAATTACAAATCATGATATTTCAATCTATATTATGTACTGATCTATTGATCCATTTAGCACACAATGATAGGTCTTGTTTATGTGCAATGATAATTCCCAACCCTCCTAGGTCTTTCAGAGTGCAACAGACTTCAACGAGCATGATGAAACCCTCATTTTCCTTTCCAATTAAGCCAATGGAAATATTAAAGGAGCTTCCTGACATTGGCTTAAGGTGTTGCAGAGGGTGCCAAACATGGAGAGGAATATCCAAGATTCACTTCTAGCACCTTCAAGCAAATTTAGTATCATGTAGTTAAAAAGAGGGGTCTAGTTCTATTTTGTTTGAATCCAAACCCATCCTGTATTGTCTACCAATCCGATGTAGGGTATACACTTTGAATACAACATGCCTTCTTCTATTGAGAGTAAGAACCTGATGCGAGACAAAAAGTATCCAAACACTCATACTTACATACAAATTTTCCTTCTCCTGGATGCTTAGGAAAGAGCCATCACAAAATGCCCATTAATAGATTCATGTCCTCTCATATGGGGAGAGGGATTCCCTAAATATCCTCTATATTGGCTTATGAAGGAGGAATCCTAGGGCCATTATTGCTATAAAATATAGTGCAAGTGCTAAAGTGCAACCTTTTATTATAGACTGAAGCATACTAGTTTCCTTTGCTTACGTAATTAATGGTGAGCTAGGGAAAGGCATAAAAAAGTTCTTAATAAAAATTAAAAACAATAGTGTTTTATTTTATTAACAATAGAACTTGTTTATGTCCTTGTTTGCCAACTTATGGTTTACTAAAGTCATTTTGCATATTTTCAAAATTTTATTATTTGGTCCTTCATGAAAGAGGTTTTACACGGTCTGAGAAAACTTGTCAGTTACTCCATCTCTAGGAGATCAAGTTTGAGCAACACTTTCTTTTAGACGCCCCATATACTAGAAGATTTAGGGTAGGTTCCACTACTTATTTAGAGTCTCAGGGGTTCCCTTTCAAATTTTTATTTTGCTACCTTGATCAGAGATGCCAAGCTTTATACATTCAAGAGGAAATGATTTATAGGCGAGAGACCTTGTGTGACCTCTCCAGATCCAATATCGTCAATCTCATTACCTATTTATTTCAACCTATCTCGACTACCAGAGGCAGTCCCTCCAATTTTAGAGCTTGCTGGTGGCAAATTAGTGAGATAGTGGACTTCCTCCTGCTTGACAGACACACATCCCACATCTATGAGACCCCAAAGAAAGACCCACTCCTTATAGATTATTGCTCAGTAGGTTTGGTCAGGTAACCAAACTTCCATCAAGTGGTTCTTCTCCTTGTCCTTAAATGTTAGGAGAGGTAGGTCATCCATAAATCCTCCTAGGATTGTACAGCTAGGGTCCCTCATTCCTGGGTACACACTGGGTGATTTCATCAAGATTTGCATTGACTACTTCACAATGGTAGATGGAGATATGGATGCTTCTTTGTCATCCTCCGCATCTACATTTATTTCTAGTTTGTATGCTAATGTTGAGCTAAGGCATCGTGCCTCCTAGGGTTTTTTTCACTTCGATTTTTCCTAGCTCTTGCTCCTCTCTTTTATTTGCATTTTTATTTGTTCTATTTTGGTAACATTTAAGCATCTAGGAGTGTTCTAGACACTCCCATAGTCTAGTCAATACCTTAATTAAATCCGATCAAGTATTAGCCATTGATATATAAAATACTTCCATCTTCAAGTCTCCATATACTACCATATCTTCATCTTGTTGACCATATTTTCACCTGATTGTATTGTAAATTGTAGGTCATAAAATATCTGTGATAATTTTATCATCAGTGGTTAATAAGCCCATATAAAGGTTGAAAATATATGGTGTTTTTATTTTGTCTATTTTGAATTCTCAAAATATGACTTTGAGGTGGAAATACTTCTTATAGAATTCTTTTGGCTAAGTTGTTGTTATAATGAGGGGCATATCTATGCCATCAAAGTCACCCAAGGATTGCACCTAGCCTCATATCCACCAACTCATGGTGGGGGTGGTTGAAAAGGTGTTCTTCGCATCGATGCAAGCCCAATCACCTCATTGCTTACTGTTAGACCACACTCCTGTAAACTATTGTTGTCCAAGTTCCTCTACATATTCTTTGATGTTGCTTTTAGGATTGATTGTTTCTTCTTATTCTCCTCTAATTTCACTTCATATATATTCTTAAGCTAAGATCTTTAAGACATGGGCCTTGAAAACAATCCCTAGTGTTCCCTTCCTCAAAATCTTAGTCTATCGTGCATAAATTGCATTGCACGTCACTTAACAAAACCCTAGTTTATAAAACCATCAAAATATACAACTTTCGGTCCACGAAGCCCTAGTGGTACTCATATGTCATGAATCCAATGGAATTGACGGTTTTCCCATCAGAGCCACAATTTTCGACTTATTGTGAGTTTCATCTCGCTTCCCAAGGCCATTCAGGGACACCAGGAAAATTGCAACCGAGGGTATAAAAACCAAACCAAGCAACGGAATTGAGTTTTATTGCCTCCTGCAAGTGTGTTTGGGCAAGGAAGAGATGAATACGATGGCCACAAACTCACTCGATACATTTTTCAAAATCTTAGCCTATTGTGCAGAAATTGCATTGCACGCCACTTAGCAAAACCCTAGTTTAGAAAACCATCAAAATATACAGATTTTGGTCCGTGAAGCCACAGGGAAGGGGTGTCCCTTGTAGTACTCGGATGTCACGAATCCAATGGAATTGGCGGTTTTTCCATCAGAGCCACATTGTTTAAGTTATTGCGAGTTTCATCTCGCTTCCCAAGGCCATTAAGGGACACTAGACAAATTTCAATTGGTGGCATAAAAACCAAACCGAGCAATGAAATTGAGTTATGTTGCCTCCTATATGTGTGTTTGGGCAAGGGAGATATGACTATGATTCCCATGCACTCGCTCGACACATTTTTCAAAATCTTAGCTATCGTGGATAAATTAAACTACACGTCACTTAACAAAACCCTAGTTTAGAAAACTGTCAAAATAGACAAATTTCATTCCTTGAAGCCACCGGACAGAGGTGTCCCTAGTGGTACTCGGATGTTAAGAATCCAATGGAGCTGACATTTGTCCATCGGAGGAATGATTTTCAAGTTATTGCAAGTTTCATCTCGCTTCCCAAGGCCATTTAGGGACACCAGGCAAATTTCAACTAGGGGCATAAAAACCAAACCGAGCAACGAAATTTAGTTTTGTTGCCTCCTCCAGGTGTGTTTGGGAAATGACGAGATGAATGCGATGCCCACACACTAACTCGGTACATTTTTCAAAATTTTAGCCTATGGTGCAGATATTGCACTGCATGTCATTTAGCAAAACACTGTTTTAGAAAAATGTAAAAATAGACAACTTTCAGTCCATGAAGCCACCGGAAAGGGGTGTACCTGGTGGTATTCAGATGTCACAAATACAACATAGCTGACAGCTTTTCCATAAGAGCCACGATTTTGAAATTATTGCGAGTTTCATCTCGCTTCCCAAGGCCATTCAAGGACATCAAACAAATTGCAACTGGGGGTATAAAAAACAAACCGAGCAATGAAATTGAGTTTCGTTGCCTCCTGCAAGTGTGTTTGGTCAAGGATGAGATGACTATGATGCCCACATACTCACTTGGTACATTTTTCAAAATCTTAGCCTATCGTGCAGAAATTGCATTGCACGTCACTTAGCAAAGCCCTAGTTTAGAAAACCATCAAAATATACAACTTTCAGTCCACGAAGCCACTGGGAATGGGTGTCCCTAGAGGTACTCGATGTCACGAATCCAACGAAATTGACAGTTTGTCCATCGGAGCCACAATTTTAAATTTATTGTGAGTTTTGTCTCGCTTCCCAAGGCCAGTTAGGGACACCAAACAAATTTCAACCAGGGGCATAAAAACCAAACCGAGCAATGAAATTAAGTTTCATTACCTCTTGCAAGTGTATTTGGGAAAGGAAGAGATTATTGTGATTCCCACACATTCACTCAACACATTTTTCAAAATATTAGCATATCGTACAAAATTTGCATTGCACGTCACTTAACAAAAACCTAGTTTAGAAAACCATCAAAATATACAACTTTTGGTCCATGAAGCCACATGACAAGGGTATCCCTAGTGATACCTAGATGTTACGAATCTAAGGAAATCAAATGTTTTTCCATCATAGCCATGGTTTTCCAGTTATTGCGAGTTTCATCTTGCTTCCCATAGCCATTCAGGGAAACAAGACAAATTTCAACCAGTAGCATAAAAATCAAACCAAGCAATGGAATTGAGTTATGTTACATCTTGCAAGTGTATTGGTAAATGGCGAGAGGACAATGATGCCCATGCACTCACTTGACACATTTAGAACATCTTATCCCATCTTGCAAAAGTTGCACTGCACGTCTTTCATCAAAACCCTAGTGTAGAAAACCATCAAAATAAATAATGTTGTTAAATTTTGAGCATTAATTCACAATACTCTAGGATCTTCACTGAGAGAATAACATATACAGTATATCAATGCATAACAATCACAATAAGCATGACAAGCATCACAAGAATCAAAAGCATGAGAGACAAGAGACACAGAGTTTCCGTGGGGAAAACCCTAAGGTGAAAAACCCCACAACTTCCTCAGAGATAGAGAGAGCAATGGCTCAACCAAAGTACAACCAAAATACACTGAGATAGTCTCCTAGTAGCAGATGATCCTCCTCCTCACTAGTGCGCCACTTTCAGAGTGAGAGAGATATACTTTTCCGAATGATCTAAATAGAGATCACCTGATCTCTATTTATACTAACCTGTTTGCCCAGTGACCTTATGGGGCCGACTTGTCTAGCTAGGTACATCCACATTATAATATATATATTTCAAGGCCGACCCCACACATGGTGGTATAATAACCCGTTGGCAAGTACACACACTTGTGACACTTGTCAATCCACATGACAACACTTCCTTATAGAGGAATAACACATCTCTAATAAGGGTACAATAAATATATATGAAATACATAGATGAAATACATTCCGAAGTTACATATACATCAACACTCCCTCTTAACTAGGAAGGTATTTCTCAACACAGATCTACTAGACAAGTCTTCTTCTCGGGATCATCGTCATCAATGCATCGTCATCATCATCGTCACTGCTGCTGCTATCTCAACCAATATCTGACTCTACTCGTCATAGGAAGTTCTACAGAGCCAGTCCTCTTTCATACTGGATGTAGGCCCACCACCTGCAGGTCTTCGTCATCAGTAGCCATACTGTGGAAATCTCAGGACTTATTACGTGCATCACAAAACCTTAAAAGAGTCTATTGACTAGCAAGAACCCTAAAGAGCATCTGAGGCCTTTTTCATCCTGTCAAGATCTCCGGGACTTATTACATGTGACCCCACCACAAAACCTCGAAAGAGAATCCCAGGACTAATTACGAGCAAAAGGATCAACCTATCGGATCTCCCAGGGCACAAATTACATGTGGCCACCAAAAACCTCGAAAGAGCATCCCAGGACCGATTACGAGCACAAGGCTCAACCTATTGGATCTCCCAGGGCACAAATTACATGTGGTCATGGAAAAACATCGAAAGAGCATCCCATGACTGATTACAAGCACACGGCTCAACCTATCGGATCTCCCAGGGACATATTATATGCCATAGCACAAAACCTCGAAAGAGCATGTGCCAGATATCCCAGGGCCAGATTATACGCCATAGGAAAAACCTCGAAAGACTATCTGCAGATCTCCCAGGGCCAAATTATATGTCCTCCCAGAGAAAAACCTCAAAAGAGCATTTTCCAGATATCCCAGGTCCAAATTATATGCCATAGGCAAAACCTCGAAAGACTATCTGCAAATATCCCAGGGCCAAATTATATGCTCATCTGCACAACCTGATCCACGACCATAGATTATCAACCTGATACTCACCATACATCATCCCGATGTACACATGATCATCTTGATCATCATCACTGCAACATCCTGCTACATGTCATCTAGAGCAACATTTTGAAGCTCGTCATCCATGATCATCCTGATCATACAATGCATCCACCTGATGCACACCAAGTATCTACCTGATACATATCATCATACATGATCCACCTGATCATACAGTGTATCCACCTGATACAAAGACAAATACATGATCCACCTGATCATACCTGAATCAACATAACCCTGAATCAACATAACCCTGCAAGTTAAACTTTTGATTCGCTTCATACTTGAGCCCATAATCCACTGTACCCTTCAGGTACCTCAGAACATGCTTTACAACAACCAGATGAACACTCCTTGGATCTGTCAGGAACTGACTCAATGTGTTCACAGCAAAGCAAATATTTGGTTTCGTGTTCGTCAGGTACATCAAGGACCCAATCATCTGACGATACATAGAGACATCAACCGGCTCATATGAAGCATCACATAGAAGCTTCAGATTGGATGCCATAGGTGTGGCCATGGTCTTGCAATCCATCATCTTGAATCTCTTCAGGATATCTATTGTGTACTTCCCTTGACTAAGGAAGATCCCACCTGCACTCTACCACACCTCCATACCTAGGAAATAATGCATCATTCCCAAATCTTTCATATCGAACTCAACAACAACCTTCCTCTTAGTATCACACCAAGTTCTGGGAGCTTGCTACAAGCCATACAAGGCTTTCTTCAATCTGCACACATGTGACTCCCTGTCAGGTCTTGGGACTGCATCCCAAACATCTTCTTCATGATCGACGGATCATGGAATTCCATTTCTTCATCCCAGATCCTGGGAACTTCAATATCTTCAATAGATATCTTTATTGCTAGAAAAAATGTTGTAGTCCTTCTTTTGTAGGTGAAGATATATGGTCTTTCCTACAAAACAAGTTAAATTGCATTATTAGAAACATCTCATAATTTTCAGAACAAATTCTTTACACATAAAGAAATATGTCATGCAATCATGCAATTATCTTAGCCAATACTTCAATACAACATTTATCCATGTTCCACAACTTTCTAGATGCCTTCCAGTCTCTACTAGAACATTGTTAAGAGTTTGCACTACTCCCAACATGTCAGCAGAGAGGTTTCATTCTAGATAGGTAGCACTGGAATGTTGTACAGTGCCATAGGCCACTTACCCTTGTTCATTAATGCAATCATTCTAATATGCACAATACATCTCCTAAGTCTAGGAACATAAGCATAATATTATTTAAACAAAATATGATAATTGAAATACTTATCTTTGTTTGTTTGTTGGGTGGACTCCTTCTGAGTCTTTGCTTCCTGGCAAGAGCTACTGAAGTAGCTTCTTCTACACCTTTCTGTTGTGGAATGTAGGAAGATGGTCAACTCCCTCTGAAAATATGCATCTTTGCAGGAGCTGTTGGAGTGTGCTCCCTCTTGATCTTTGCTTCCTGGATTACCTGTCCTTGAACTTATATTCAACCTTGCTGACATCAATCTTCTTGAACCCAGGAAAGTATAATCTGTAAGCTTTCGAGCTTTCACTGTAACCCACAAAGATACCCTTCTTTCCTGAAGGATCTAGTTTAGTCCTCTTTTCCTTTGGGACATGAGTGTATACTGGAAAACCAAATATTCTGAGATGGCTAACTTCAGGTTTCTTACCAGAAAAGACCTCTTTCGGTGTCTTGTTGTCCAATATCCTATGGGGTGTTCTGTTATGCACATACACAACTGTTCTAGCTGCTTCTGCCCATAGATGCATGGGTAGTTCCTGGTCATGTAGCATTGCCCTTGCTGCTTCCATGATTGTTCTGTTCTTCCTTTCTACAACTCCATTCTGTTGAGGATTATAAGGAGCATTCAACTCCCTCTTAATACCTGAATCACTACAAAGCTTCTTGAAGTCACCTAAGGTGAATTCTCCACCATTGTCAGATCTGAATGTTTTGATCTTCTTGTCAGTTTGATTCTCCAACAAGGTTTTCTATTCCTTGAACTTATCAAACACCTCATCTTTGTTCTTCAATAAGTATACCCAAGTCTTCCTGGAGAATTCATCACTAAATGAGACATAGTAAACATATCCACTAAGAGAACTGGATGACATAGGGCCACATACATCTGAGTGGATGATTTTCAGGATATCTTTGGCCTTGCTTTCACTGCTTGGGAAAGCCTTCTTAATGTTCTTACCTTTTGCACATCCTTTGCAAACACCTTCATGTTTGGTCTTGATTTTAGGAAGACCTTCTACAGCCTTGCTTGCAATTGGAAGTTCCCTATAGTGCATATGAGCAAGTCTTCTATGCCAAAGTTCACTTGGCTCCATGGATTCATGCACCATGGCATGTTCAGGTTGTCCCTTCAATTTATACAATCCTCCCTCTTGCTCTCCAATCACTACTGCATCATCTATGGTCTTTCCCTTTGGCCACATTAGGACTTTGCCATCCACAAATGAAACCCTCATACCGTTTGCATCCAATGCAAAGATGGAGAGTAAGTTCTTCTTGAGCCCAGGTACATAAAGGACTTCTTTCATCTTCAAAGATTTTCCAGAATCTAGGTTGTAGGAGGCTTCACCACTTCCTTTGATTGGGTGTTGATAATCATCCCCAAGTTTCACCTTATGGGGTGATTCATGTTCAGATAGATTCACAAAAAATTCCTTAAACCCAGTCATGTGTTTGGAAGCCCCACTATCAATCAACCAATCATTACAACCATGGGAGATAGTACCTGTGAGAGCAGATATTAGAACATACTCTTCTTCACTTGATGAGTCATCATCACTTTCTACCCTAGCCTTCTTATTTGGAGGTTCATCATCTTTGGCAACATGAGCATGGAACTTTCTTTTGCTACCCTTCTTCTTCTTGCTGAAGTTGTTGTTATTATCCCTTTTGTTCTTGGGACAATCTGAAGCAAAGTGACCCTTCTCATTGCATGTGAAGCATCTTAGATCCTTCTTATTCTTTTGATAGGATCTTTTGTAGCGAGAGTGCTCCTTCTTGGGCTTGCTTCTTTTGGTGTGAGTTGCGAGAGCTTGATCTTCACCTCCCATCTTTTCCTCACGAGCTACAAGTCTAGCTTCTTCTTGAGAGCATTCCTCCCATAGTTTACTAAAAGAGATCAATTTCTTTCTTGCACAGATTCCTTGAATAAAGGAGTCCCATGGCCTAGGTAGTCCATTCAGAGTGGTCATAACAACTTCACCATTGTCCACTACTTCATCCACAGCTTCAAGTTGCTCCTTGATCTGAGAGACCTTGGAGAAGTAAGATTGAATGGTTTCTCCATTCAACATCTTGACCCCTTTCAATTGATTTCATAGAGTCATCTTCCGATTTATGTTCTTCCCTTCAAATAGCTTGGTCAAAGAGTCAAACATCTCCTTGGGTGTCTTTAGAGAAGACACATGGGGTATGAGATGATCTTTGATAGAATCAACAATGATTCTATTTTCCTTGAACAAGTTCTTATTATGCAATACCTTGGCCTCTTCATCCTCTGGGATAGGGATGTCTTCTTTTATTTATGAGTCCAACTCATTCTCTTCCAGGATTAACCCAATCCTATACTTCCAAGCTCGGAAGTTATCAGTCCCTTCAAGCTTATCCTCAAGCTTGCTGTGGTGAGACATCTTAAAGAGTACTTCAAATGGAAATAGAAAAGATTTGGGTCTTACCACTTGAAATGCTGAAAACTGGATCTGGTCCCGGATTAGGGTTTGTCGAAAAAACCCTAAAAATTCAAAATGTGAATTTCAATTTTTTGAAAGGATAGAAAGATGCGCTTTGATGAGCTAATCAGCCTAGTGCATTCAGAATTTGAGATCAACAAAGTTTTCCCTTCAGATTTGCCTTTTTGTCCTCCCGAGTTCACTCGGGAGAGCCTTGAATTAGGGTTTGAGTTTCTCGGAGATATACCCAGCCAAAAATCTCGATCCAAATCTCTAAACTTCGATTTTTCCAAGGAGCTTCCAGTTATGTCTTCAGATTTCAGAAATTCCTATTTTTGTGGAAACCCTAATTTTTAGGGCCAAATCTGAAAATGCTCAGAATTGAATTTTGATTGGACAGATAGATTCTCCTTGATTATTAGAGTCAATCTACTATACTTCTTTTCCAAAATTTGTGGAGAGAAAACCAGTAAACAAGAAACTCAAGTTTCCGTCACTGCAAAATGTCTTCTTCTCAGGTTAGCTCTGATACCATGTTAAATTTTGAGCATTAATTCACAATACTCTAGGATCTTCACTGAGAGAATAACATATACAGTATATCAATGCATAACAATCACAATAAGCATCACAAGCATCACAAGAATCAAAAGCATGAGAGACAAGAGACACAGAGTTTCCGTGGGGAAAACCCTAAGGTGAAAAACCCCACAACTTCCTCAGAGATAGAGAGAGCAATGGCTCAACCAAAGTACAACCAAAATACACTGAGATAGTGTCCTAGTAGTAGATGATCCTCCTCCTCACTAGTGCGCCACTTTCTGAGTGAGAGAGAGATACTTTTTCGAATGATCTAAATAGAGATCACCTGATCTCTATTTATACTAACCTGTTTGCCCAGTGACCTTATGGGGCCGACTTGTCTAGCTAGGTACATCCACATTATAATATATATATTTCAAGGCCGACCCCACACATTGTGGTATAATAACCCATTGGCAAGTACACACACTTGCGACACTTGTCAATCCACATGACGACACTTCGTTATAGAGGAATAACACATCTCTAATAAGGGTACAATAAATATATATGAAATACATAGATGAAATACATTCTGAAGTTACATATACATCAACAAATGTTTGGTCCATGAAGTCACTGGACACTGGATAGGGGTGTCCCTAGAGGTGTTTAGATGTCAAGAATCCATCGAAACTGACGATTTTCCCATCTAAGCCTCATTTTTCGATTTATTGCAAATTTCAACTCTCTTCCCAAGGCCATTAAGAGATACCAAGTGAAAATTCAACCAGGGGTATAAAAACCAATCCAAGTAATGAAATTGAGTTATGTTTCCTCCTGCAGGTACTTGGATAACATGAATCCAACGAAGCTTTGTAAGCTTTGCGATTATTATACCAATGATATGATTAATATGTTAAAAAATATATTTATGATAATATTCTTTTAGCCATGTTTATGAGGGGATATTATCAAGCATGTTATATTAAATTTACTTTTAGATTAAAAATGTAAACAATTCTTGAACTTGATTGAGAGATGAAAACCATGATTAATATGCTCTTAAAGATATAGATTGAAGAACATGTTATATATAGATATTTAATGATATAACAACTTTATACAAAAAATGGTTCAAAGCGAATAATATATGTGATATCATATTTTTCTTCACTTTATATATAATCACTGGGATGTCTATTTTTCCTTGCCTCTATGTCTTGTTTTGTTGTGATATGAAAATTTATGGTGTACATGTGTGTGTATGTGTGAGTGTGTGAACGGTTGTGGATACACTTTATATGTGTGGTTACTATATGTTGATGAGATTATGTTTATATTCATGGTTGGGAAACTCATGAGAATGCATAAATTATCACACTAATAATTGCAATATAACACAAACTATGCATTATGTAATGAAATTAATACTAATGTTTTTAAATTGATTATTTCTTGTTGTTTGCAAAAAAATGGTGAAGATGACTCCTTAGATGATCTAGATTATGTTGTCGCCAATGTACTAGAGAAAGATATTGTTGATAATAATGCAAATGGATTAGATGAAAATGATGATGAATATGATGTTGGGATATATGAGGATGATGAGGATGAGGATGAGGATGATGATAATGATGTGGTGATGATGATGATGATGATGATGATGATGATGGTATCCATTGATGCTACTATTGATATTGTGGATATTTATGGCTTTCTCGATGCTACTAGACACGTATTGTTATTTTGTGACGATCCAAGCTAGTATTAAATTCTGGGTCATTTTGATTTGTATGGTGGATTTATGTTGACATATAAACTTTGATTACCCTCGATCATTTTGACATTTCTATGTATGGATATTAAAAAAGATATTTCTTGTCATATTGGTATTTTCACTATATATATCATTCACTTGTTCTTTTAACCTTAATATGATGATCCGTATGATAGGTTATTGATGTGATGATGTTTTATAATTTCACTTCTTTTGATGAAAGATAATGGTGATGTTATCGTTATTATATTGTAAATTTATTTATATTGGAAGTTGTCGATGATCTTTTCATGGAAAATTAATATATATGATGGTGTTACTACTTTGGATAAATGTTGTCTATTTGTGTTAAATTTATTCATAAATGCTATGCAATTAATTTCAATAATGGTATCTACAATTAGTTTGAATGTTTCATTATGTTATTTCAGAACTATGAAGTAAATGATATATGAGAACTATTGAAATTAATGAAATAATTATAATAAATATATTAGCACACAATTGGATATAGTTGTAGGTGTTAAATAGCAAGCCTAATGTGGTGTTAATAAGGAAGCAAAACAGGTAGCAAAACTAAGAGCTAAAATGGAATCCCACTATGTCATAGATCTAGAAGCAACATTGGATGCAATACCTAGCGCTAAGTTGGAAGTCAATTTTGATGCTATTTTGGACGTCAAAGTAGAATCCAAACCATAAGCTAAACTAGTGGCCAACAAAGAAGCAAAATTAGATGCTTAATGGGAAGCTAAATGCGGCGTTCATGAGGAAGCAAAACAAGAATAAATTGAGGGAGTTAAATGAGAAGCAAAATGTGGCGATGGTGTGGGAGTAAAAAAGGACAATAAATTGGGCGCTAAAGTGGTAGCAAAACATTGTGCTAATGTTGCCATCAATAGAGATGCAAAATGAGGCGTTAAAAATGATGCAACACTTTATGCTAATGAGGAAGCTAAACATGGCGTTGATATGGTTGCAAAATAAGATGTTACTTTGGATGCAAAACATGGTGCTACATAGGAAGCAGAATATGGTGCAACAATATAAGAAAAATTTGGCGCCATTTTGGTAGCAAAACACGATGCCAAAAAGGAAGTGAAAATTGGTGTAAAATTAGAAGCAAAAAATTGGTGATTATTGGAAGTAAAATGTGGTGCAAAATGGGATGCGAAAGTGGTAGAAAATATGGATGCAACAATATTGGATGCTAATTTGGATGCAATATGGTGTGAATGTAGATGCTAACATGGCGATTTTAAGGATGCAAATAAGGCGCTAATGGGGACGTCATTTAGGAAGAAAAAGAGGACGATCTCTAGGAAGCAAAATAGGATGTTATTTAGGAAGAAAACCTTGACATCGTTTAGGAAACAAAATTGGACGCTATTCTGGAAGCAAAAAAATGGGCGCTATTTTAGACATCATAAATGATGTTATCTAGGAAGCAAAAAAAGACGTTATTTTAGACTCTTCACGTTTTGTACATGACGCGTCCCATTTAGCGTCTACTTCGATGATCTAGGTGGATATCAGTGGCGACCCACCTCTTCCAACTGGCTCAAAACAGTCTTTTGGCAATTTTGGTAATTTACTATTTTTAGCAGTTTTTTCGGGTCCTAAACTTTCGGAGCCATTTTGAGGCCCTAAACGATGTTTTTTGGGGAGTATTTCTTCTCAGATGCCCCTATTCACAATTTTAAACATAGTCCTTGGATAGATATTTCCAATGAGCTATCATGCGCCCCAAACCAAGATCGTATGCCAAAGTTACGCCCCCGAGAAGTTGATACACCAAACTACCCAAAACGAGGTCCACAAAACTGTTGGCTTTTCATCTTCTGGGGTTAGGGTTTTGGATTTTGGGTATTGTAAAAGGCCTTCAGAGCCTCATTGTATTCATTGTATTCTAGCTGTTGTATTTTGCAGTCTGTTCTATTTCTGCTATTTAATAGAATATGTGTTTACTGTATTGTTGTGTTCTTTGCAATATATCTCTGTATTTGATTCTGTATATGCTCTTTTATTTCGTTCCCACGTAAATTCAGATCAGTGGTATCAGAGAAATTTTCTCTTTGATTGTTTCTTGGTGAATGTCCTCGATGAGGTCAGGATATAGAGAGTTGGGTCTCGAACTAGTTTCACTTGGGGAAGATCACTCTCGCCGCCCCAAATGGCCTACCATGGTGGATGAAAAGAGAGACGACAGAGCAGGAGATCCTATCAAGTTGTTGCTCGAGGAATCCCTCACGTGACATAGGAATGAGATAATCGATAATTTTTCCCAAATCCTTCGACACATGCCGACGGCAACATATACACCTTTGACAAGCAGCCATTTCAGAGATGCGACTCCCTTCAAGGTACAAGTTAACTTTGATATCCCTTTATTTGAAGGCCGGATCGATGCCGATGCCATAAATAAATGGTTGAATCTACTAGAAGGGTATTTCTCTGTCCATAATTTTTTCGATAGGGAAAATATCGTCTTTGGGCTCCTTAAGGATATCCCCCATGTCAAAAATTGGTGGGAAACTTATTGTGAGCAAAACTCATCAGACGAGTCTGGATTGTTAGAGGCCAATCCCACTTGGGCCTCTTTTATAGATGTTGTTAAGGAACAATATTACCCTGTGGGAAACTATGATGACTAGTACACAAAATGGACCATTTTGCATCAAGACACGGACCAAATAGTGTTGGAGTACACCAACAAATTTAATACCTTGTGCACAAAGTTAGGTATCAAGGACTGCGAGTGGAACCTAGTACTGAAATTTCGCAGTGGCCTACACCGGTACCTATGAACAGAGATGGATTTCCTGGAAATATCTTCACTCAGATCCACCTATCGATATGCTGTCAAAATTGAGCAGAAATTTCAGCAAAATAACAAGCATGCTTTAGACCTGCACAGAAGCAGGGAAAGGGAAACTCTGGCTCGTAGAACATGGGGGTAGGGAAAGGACAACTAGTCCCAACCACGAGCAAAGAAGGGTAACGAAAAGACAAAGAAGGACACCGGGAAGTGGTGCGAGTTCCACAAAATCCCCTGGCACAATGCTGATGAATGTCTGTCAAAACAATCATTGGTGGCTGAGATCAAAGCTTCAGAATCAGATCCTAGATCTGATTCTGACTCAGAACCTAATTTCACAGCCGCGCAAAAAGGGAAGCAGATCATTGATGCAGAACCCAGTGCCATTGTTGCCACCACGTAGATTCAATGAGAGGAACCTGAAGAGTCGGAGGTAGAGGAGTGCCTTTTCCACTCACAGATGTGGGTGAAGGGAATTCCCCTACACTTTGTTGTGGACAGCGGCAGGCAAAAGAACCTAATCTCAACAAAAGTCATCAAGAAATTAGAGCTACCAATAACACCACACCCACAATCATACACCATTGGATGGCTAAGCCAAGGATGAGGGATATGCGTAAGTCACCAATGTCGCCTACCATATGGCATCAAGCCCTTCAAAGATGAGGTATTGTGTGATGTGGCCCCACTTAAAGTATGTGATGTTCTTTTAAGACGGCCATATATGTGGAAGCGTCATGTTGTATATGAATCATGACCTCGCAATTTCATTGTCACTTTGGGAGGACAACTCTATCAGATATCAGAGACAGTTTCACCTACCCCAACCAAGTAGGGCAGGAAGATAATCTCCCACACTGGGAAATTTTCCCTATTCGCAATTTCCACTAAAGGAGAACATCAGATCGCAGATACATCCATAACCTCTACACATTATCCCTCTACTCAGCAAAAACAAGAAGAACACAAATTCAGTGCAGCATCGCCTATTCGAGTACCTCTATAGTGCAAGGCCACGCATTCAAGGTGCTCCTCAAAAAAGAAACCATCCACACCAGTGCAGACCAAAGATACCACAACAACCAAAACTGTTGAACAACTCCAGCGCATCCAACAACAACAATTACAACCCTTTGAAGATTTCAAAGAAAGGAAACCTTTTCGCTACAGCAAATGCTGCACCAGGAGCTCAAATCAACACACAATTCGACATATGATAAGGGATTTGACGCAATGGAGACCATTGCTTCCTAGGGAGGGAGGATTGATCCAGGTGGATATCGGTGGCGACCCACCTCTTCCAACTGGCTCAAAACAGTCTTCTAGCAATTTTGGTAATTTACTATTTTTAGCATTTTTTCTGGTCGTAAACTTTCGGAGCTGTTTTTAGGCCCTGAACGAAGTTTTTGGGGAATCTTGCTTGTTGAATGTCCAGATTTGTGTTTTCAGTGTAGTCCTCAGATAAATATTTCCAATGAGCTATCGTGCGCCCCAAATGGAGATCGTATGCCAAAGTTACGGTCCCGGGAAGTTGATACACCAAACTACCCAAAATGGGGTCCACAAAACTATTGGCTTTTCATCGTCTGGGGTTAGGGTTTTGGATTTTGGGTATTGTAAAAAGGCCTTTAGAGCCTCATTGTATTCATCTTGGCACAAATGAGCACATCGGCCAAATCTCTTCTCAGAGATAGCTACTACCATTCTAGTTGTTTATTTTGCAGTCTGTTCTATTTCTGCTATTTAATAGAATATGTGTTTACTGTATCGATGTTTCTTTACAATATATCTCTGTATTTGATTATGTATATGCTCTTTTATTTCATCCCCACATAAATCTGTATCATTCGATCACTCAATGAAAAAAAAATTACAGTAAAAAGGGACACTAAATGGGATGCTAATTCCAGGATTTGTTGTAGTGGTTACGGGTCAACCTAGCAGTAGTGGTCAACATTCGGTTACAGGGCACACTCCAGTAAGTGGGAAATTTTCAACTGGGGGGAACCCCTAGCTGGTGGACCTAATCTAACTGGGGGACATCACCCAGTTAGCGGAAATAATGTGAGTGGAGGATATACTTCACATCCAAGCTATTGCATGGTTGGTAGTTCTCTTCCAACCATGGGACAACCCATGTGGACACATCATACGGGGGGGCCATCTATATGGACCCAACCCCCATGGGGGAATACCTATTCGGGCCATTGTAATCCTAACATAGGACAAAACTATCCAAGAAACCTTTTTCCTGGATTACCCTATCCTGGAAACCCAAACACCCCATGGGGGCACCATAACGTTCCACTAGCTGGGCCTCTGACTGGTGGACTACCCCCACCACCTCCACTAGTTGTCCCACCGCCTACACCACCATCCGGTCCACCACCACTCCATTCTGGCGGAGGAAAACCCATTCTGGAGGAGGAGGATCCCTGTTGGTCACCCTATATGTTAGTTAATTAAAGCTGACACACAAAATGGTCAATATAAATTGTCAAACCCAAGAAGGTCTTTTATTTCAAAGGTAATAAGCATAGTCTATGCATAAACAGATTGAGCAGTTGATTGCTGAATGTAAATGATGATCCTACCTATGTGTCCAGCCAATTCCTTCCTTAAGAACACTAATCTAATTCACACATCTAAGAATCCAAATGAAACAACTTCCCTACAGAAATCAATCCAGCAAGTTAATGATCTAATGATGAAATGAAACTAGATTACTTTTGCAAGAAGTTAAATCCTATAATTATCAAACTACATCATTCAATCTTTACCAAAATGATCTATCCAATGGCTACTATAATTCTACCATTAATTATCTAATCTATGAATGTAATTGAAGATAGAGCAGCAACCAGAATTAAAACATAAGCTTGAACTCTAACTAATAATTACTGGAAATCCTAGAAAGCATAAACAACTAGAAGATAATTGGAATGGAACTTGGCTATCACAACTGATTAAAACACACATGCAAATTAAGTAAATTGTCCTACACAGTCGACTGTCACACCACTCTGCTACAGCTATTCAAGATGCAGTGATAAACTGCCAGAAAGGAGAGCTAATCTCTGTTACAGCTACCAGCAATAATTACAATCATTCCACACCACACAACAGAAGTAAAAATGACTACTCTACCTACCTAAATCGGCTATCTCTATGAGAAGGCGAGCCCTGGCCTTCCAACAGAGACGCCGAGAGTCATAGCTAATTAAAACATAAAAGTGAAGAACTCTGCTCTCATATTATTAATGGAAGATCGTGAGTCTCAACGCTCTGTTACAGCTTACACAAGTAATGATTGTCCAAAAAACCCCAAGCTACGAGAGCCTTCTGGAATTTATACAAAAGAAAGACAGTTTCAGATCCACAAAAATCGCGCAGCAATGAAGATCTATGATCTTCAAGCTGTGGAGTTACAGCTAATTGATACAGCGTGTTGAATAGTGTTGTTAATTCTGAAAGATGCTGCTATCCCGATAGTAATTGGATCAACAGACTCAACAGCTGGGATGCCACTTGTCTGTTGCAGCTAAGCTCTTCTTTAATGGGATCTGTTATAGTGAAAATCTGTTACAGCTTGTGTGGAAGATGCGCTGTCTCTTGGAATATGACGAGCTGACGCTTGAAGAGTCATAGCTGGCACTACTAGGCTGATACACTTGAGCTTTAGACCTTGGCTAAATGAAGTCACACAAATTAGTATAAACCAAAGACTAAGATCCATAATCTTTAACAATCTTAGGCATAAAAACAAATAAAGTAATAACAAATTATACATGTCAATGTTATAGATTGATCTGGAAAGACATGGATATAGCTCATGAAAATAGGATGGAATTAGGGAAAAAATGTGTAATAAAGGTAGCCAAAAAGGGACATTTCCTGGACCCAACAACCCCCACCTTATGGTAGAGGACCACCCCATTCTGTAGGAGGAGTACCCCCAACTTTTCACGGAGACCACCCCATTCTGGAAGAGGAGGACCCCCACCTTACTTCGGAGGAGGCATACTCCCACCTTGCGACAGAGGACTACCTTATTCTGGTGGAGGAAGACCCCCTTCAGGTCCACCTCCCAACCTAGGTGGCCCACCCCCATATGGCCAATTTCCCATGGGAGGAAATTATGACCAATCGGTCCATGGTCCTACTAGTACACAGATGCCTTATCAGTACTACCAGTATCCACAGCCAAACCAATAATTACCATTTATGGCTACACTTGATTTGCCAGAATTATCACGATTGACTAACGACCCCATTTATCATGACACAAATTAGCCAACAATTCCAAGGAAGTTACCATCTGACATCCCGAAATTTGATGGAAAACTCGGTGAGGACCCGAAGAACCATGTAATGACTTATCATTTGTGGTGTTTGTCCAACTCCTTAATGGATGATACCATCCATTTGAGGTTATTCCAGCGAACCCTTACTAGTACCTCCTCCAAGTGGTACATTGAGTTTCCGCCACACTCCTTTCCCAATTTTCGATCTTTGGCTATGTTATTTTTGACACATTTTCAATTAACGATCTGCTACGAAACTGGCACGGATCTTTTGAATTCTCTCCATCAAACCACCGCCACTCACATTTCTAATCATATTCATGAGTGGAGGAGGAGATGACGTCTGATTAAAACTCTCATTCCAGACCAACTCCTTGCAGATTGGTTTACAAAGTCACTACTACCTATCATATCCAAAGATGTAGCCATGGGTGGGGTCGTCACAGAGGAACAAGTTATATCCCATGCTCAGTACTTAGACCTTTTCTATGCTCAATCTGGCACTTTATGTGATATTGTTCCTGATACACCGTGCCCTACCTATGATCCAGCAAAACCACCCACGGGACCTCATGTCAATGGCATCATTGGTTCCGTTCACACCTAGCCTTCCACACAATCCAGTGGATCGCATAGCCACCATGGCTCAAATCCACCCTCATCACAGGCTAGGAACAACACCAACAGATCACCCAACCCTGCTGCCACCGAAGAAGTGAATTCAGTCCAATCTGCTTCACCTCAAAAATCCGGTGGTAAAAAGAAGAACAAAGGTAAAAACAAAAGTATCCTAACCAACAAGAGCCCAAACAGAACAATCCCAATGACAGCAAACAAAAGCAGAAGGTTAAGTATCCTTGTTTACTATGCAATGGTGACCACTTCACAAAAGAGTGCCCACATTGGGATGAGGTCCAAAAGTTCCTCAAGGGGAACCCCACACACGCAGTCCTAACTGATCCCTTCCCCACACAAAAACAATAGATGATCGCGCAACAACCATCTCCTTCTAAAGGAGAAACGACATCCACCGCTCATGTTCTCATGATGTAGAGAGAAACAATCAACTTGAATACTCGATCACGTTCATATGAATCTCCTTCTACGAAGGAATATGATGGGGGTAATCCTGAAAAATCCCCCGTGTCTACATCTAGAATTCCATCACCTCAAGGTCATCTCTTCATAGAGAAACCTTCACTGGATTAAGTATTGCGTCCACCCAAGAGCACGATTAGAAAATACATTTTCAATCCAAATGCTCGGGCTACTTAGAACTACAATATCATAGAGGATTTAGCGCAATCCCCTTGTGCTATGTCGACCCTGGAGGTCTTGCAAAACTGTCCTATTCAGCGTAAGACCCTGTTATCCGCAATTGGCGATGTAGACCCAGATTCCTCCAATACCATTATGCTCAGGTTAGAGTATTTCAAGCCGTGGATTTCCCACCAACTTCCATTCCAGATAGTTACTAAGCTTGTTGGGAAAAGCATCCATCGTATTGTCCTAGACGAAGGAGCCTCCACCTTGATTATGTCATTATCTTGTTGGCGAGCCATTAGCTCTCCCGAGTTGAACTGTTCTTCCACTACTTTGAAATCCTTTGATGGATGTGGCTTTCAACCACATTGGCTGTTACAGTCCTTAACCGTTGAGTTAGGCGGAAAGAGCGTTTCCATTAATGTGGAAGTTGTTGCTGCCCCGTTGGATTATAACTCACTACTTGGTCGAAACCGGTTCTATTCCATGACTGTGGTAGCACCATCCATCTTACGCATAATGCAATTTCTACACCAAGGGAATATTGTCACTATTGACCAATTAGACTTCTGTACACCTAACACCACTACTCATCCTACAGACAATCTCCCTCTTTTAGGACATTCAACGCAGATATATGAGAGTGTGGGCATAGGACTCCTTAAGGATTCATCCCTCATGGGAGCCTTTCCAACATCAGATCCCCCTATCCATGTTGCCAGGTGAACATGATTTAATCCTCACATTACTCCAATTATCAATGGATTGTTCTTGATCCAGACCATCTGGATACAATTGGAGATGTGATGCCTCTCAGCCTTGCAGAAGCTACATACGAGGCCATCCAATCGACACCTGATTTACCTGATGACCACTCTATGGTGGCATCTACTTCACGTTCTCTTCCATTACATCGGAGCTCATCCCAACTAGATCCTCTACTCCAGACTTTTCATTCTTATGAGTCCATCATGGAAATTATGAGCACAGATGAACCACCATGGGAAGACCTCCACCATCGATCGTCTTTCCTTCCATCGTTAGGTTTAGTAGAGAACGCCATAGAAACGATTTTTTCACCAGATGTATGTCCTTTCCCTCAATATCCTATCTTGACAGTGGATACGGTAACCAAGGGGAACATGGCTATATCACGCCTACCATTCCGATCGACATCTGGGTGAAACCATGAGTCGTGGAACACATCCACTTAGGTCAAACGTGTTCTTCGGAAGAAGTTGCCACTTTTGCGGCCTTATTCAAACATTTACGTGATGTTTTGCATGGAGCTACGAGGAAATGCTCGGGATTGATCTTGTTATTTTCATGAATGAGATTCAAACATATCCCGATGCAAAACCTGTCCGGCAAAAATATAAAATATCTTAAAGGATGGGTTCATTTATCCCGTTCCCTTAACAGATTGGGTCTCCAATGTCGTCCCCGTTACCAAAAAAATAGGGCACCATTCGGGTCTGTGTCGATTACATGTATTTAAATAAGGCTTGTCCCAAGGACAACTACCCTACCTCGTTTATTGACCAGATCATCGAGAACTGTGCCGAAAGCGTTATCTTTTCATTCATGGATGGCTCTTCTGGTTACAATCAGATAGAGATCCACCATGTCGATCAACAAAAGACAACTTTCATTTTCCCATGGGGTACGTTTGCATATCACAAACTCCCTTTTGGCCTTAAAAATGCTAGTGCCACAATCCAACGGGCTGTGTTGTACACTTTCCACAACATGAAGGACTTTGTGGAGCCTTACTTAGACGATCTCCCTACTCATTCAAATCGTCGAGATTTCCACATCGATCATCTAACGATTGTATTCTTCAGATGTAGGCGGTTCAATATCCTCACAAGTGCACCTTTTGTGTCGAGTTCAGACACTTGTTAGGATTCATAATTTTGAAATACGGGATCCGTATTGATCCCCTGAACGTAGAATCCATTGTTGCTCTACCACCCCCAACGGATATACCAGAACTTCAAATTTTGCAGGGGAAGGAAAACTATTTAAGGCGTTTCGTGTGCAATTTCGCTGAAAAGACACAGTGATACATGCGGTTGCTTAAGACGGATGTCCCTTTCATCTGGGATGATTATGCTCAGCAATCCTTCGACAACCTAAAACATGCTATCACCCATGCACCTGTGTTATAACCGCCCAATTACACCAAGTATTACATCCTTTATCTTGATTCTTCCACTACCACCATCGCTATGGTTTCGGTTCAGGAGGATAGTAATGCCCATGAGCATGTGATTTACTACCTCAGTAAGGGTCTCATTGAATCTGAAGTCATGAATAGTGTTTTGTATATAAATATATATCATCATTTCGGTATAGTGCAAAAAATGTAGTACTGGTAAAAAATATGAAGCTTATGACCTTTCAGTAGGTCATAGATACAAAAATTATGAAGCCCGTAGCTTTCAGCACATATACATCATGTATGAGCTATCCCTTAGGATGCTCATGATAACAGATAATCACTCGGGCTACTCTATGGAGCAACCAACCAAAGAGCCCAGAAACTCCAGATGTACGGTGCTAGTACCAGCGAGGAAGATCATCTATGGATATGTCTGGTCTATCCACCGTCAGTTTCTAGAGGTTCTCCTCCAGCTCGTCCAACTCCTCCGCTGCATCCTGATGTGCAGATACTATATCTCGCACCACTCCTCTCCTCTCGATTGGAGAATAAAGTTAGTCGAGCTATAAGATAGTGGAAATTAGCTACTAATAGTCGTTTATATGCGAATTTTAGTCATTTTTTTAGTCACAAATTTATCATTTGTAGTATTCATTTATTGTTGTTAATTGGTCATTTATTTAGTAATTGATTGTGGTTAACTAGTCATTCAGTTAGTCATTAACTGTAGTTAACTGGTCATTTTTGTAGTCATTGATCGTTGTTAACTGGCTATTTACTTAGTCATTGATTGTTGTTAACTCGTCATTTAATTAGTCATTGATTTTTGTAAATAGGGAACGGAGGAATCGAACCACCAACCTCTTGCCTTTAAGGAAAGTGCTCTTCCATTGAGCTAGCACCCTTAAATAGAAGAATCGAAGTTAATGGAGTAGGAAGCAAAATCATTCAAGTTATTCAAACATTACATAGAAAAAAAGGATAAATTGCTCCATGTTGAAATGCCACGACTCTTAAGAAAACTAAATAGTAAATACAATTGATTCTTAGTTGAACACATAGAGAAATAGAGAAACAAAAATACATAAACCAATCATAGAAGTAGAATTCAATCTTCCCTCAGGGGTTTACTTTCCCATAAAATGCAATCACAAGAACAATTAAGTAATATGACATAACACTATTCTAGCATGCAGAGGCCTGCTAGCAAGGAAAATATTTTAACTTGACTAATTCTAGTAGAATACATAGGGAAAATAATGAAGTTTACCCAACCACCAATAATCAATTTTATCCAATTGATACCATTAGCCCATCAATAGCATTCATGTATCAAAAATATTTTCCGTAGTTTCCATCAGTCACTGTTGTTGGTAAGAAAACTTGTAACCCTCAAACAAAACTATGGGAAATTATTATTTTTGCAAAAAATAGTATAGTTTAAGCCACCAATGGCGAGCTCTATAACTACAAATGTAAAAATGCTAAGCCCACGATAGGAATGCAACGTCTATCTTCCTTTCACTCACCATTCACCTCATGGATGAGCAGAATTATCTATTTAATAGCAATGTGCTCCACCTACTCTTTCTCAATTTTCATCTTCTCAAACATAATGGATCTATACTTGGAGTACAAATCCTTGTCACTAGCAAGGGAAACAATTTTACAAGACATAGATGTATCTTCTGAATGGATGTAGCTGCTAGTCCACACTATTTATCTTTCAAGATAGGCAAACAATATATAACAGCATAAATATTAAAACTCATCTTAATAGACAATACTATAAGGAGGATTTATCTCAAGATATAAAAAGGAAGGGAATAAATATGTCAACAAATTTTATCAAGTCAGAACAAAATACAAGAAACATAAATACAAACCAACATGGAGTTCCCACGAAAGTGTTTCTTGATTGCTTCCTTGTCACCCGTGTTAAACATGCAAGCTGGCACTCCAAAGTCACCCAACTTAACTGCTCCGCTAGTGTCAACAAGGATGTTTCCATCCTACAAAATTGAATAAATATCAATTGGCACAAAATCCATTTTCATATATTAGTCTAGGAAAACATTTGTTAATGCTGATCATTCTCCACTGCGAAAGCCAATGATGAATTCACTAATATATAACCACCTTGTTAAGGGTTCATACTATTCAAACTTCAAATACCTTCACATCACGATGAATATGTCCTTACCAATGAAGATACTCCATAGATTTGAGTGTTTCCTTCAGAATTGTAGCAATGGCATACTCTTAAAAACCATCTAGATGAGCTATTTTCATTATGTGCAAGCATGAAGATTCTTCCATAAAAGGCATTACTACCCAAAGGCATCGGTCAAAAACAAATTAACAATATGCCTTGATTGCATTTGGATGATCTATTAAGCTCATTGTCTGAGCCTCATGATGAATTCCATCCTTTAGATAATTACCCATAAAGATGATGTCATGGTTCAATTATTTTCAAAGCTCCCCATTTTATAAAGCAATGTAAAACGAGAGAATGTAACATTCAATTTTCCTTTTCCATACAGTAGCATGACATAAAGATAGCTAGTTTTGTCACATCCTTTATTCAAGCAATATGCTTTGGTTCATTTATGTTTTCCCTATATCTAGGAAACCGAACATGTCAAAAACATCAGAAATCGTCAAATATATCACTAACAATAGGAATTAACTCTAATATAATGATGACTTCAACAACGTCCAACAATAAATTTGAAATTGGTGACCAAATTACTCATCTAAAAAACATGCAAGATTAGTCAAGAATAGTTGTTGAATGAACATTATTTACAATCACCTTATATGTACAACCCATAGGAAAACTATGCACAAGGCATATATAAAACAATTGAACTTGGCTATTGAGCTAAGACAAGATCTTGGCCAAGACAATTGACATGGTGGGTACATAGCATAAGATTTAATTGCTTGGATAAAACATAGAAATTATCTTCTAAGAAATTGTTCCTAAGTTTATATCTGCAGAAGATTGCCCAGATTAGGAGAGCTCCTCGGAAAGTATTACTCCCTCAAATTCAATTAAAAGAAACCTTCTTTAGGCCCTCTCATGTTTTTCCGGTATCAAGGTTTCAGAGGCTACGTTACTAGAAAATGGATAATATGGATACAACAGACTTAAAAACAAATGGATGCAATACATTTGGATATGAGCATATGACAATATATATGCAAGAAACATAGAAAATAAAATTTATAAATTTTTGGAAATATAACTGAAAAGATTGGTTTTCCATAAATTATGGCATCCCATGTAACCAATGCATTAAAAAATATTGTCTTGCCACTCTAGAGTTTACATTATCATCGATGAATATCACACTATGTATCATCAAATTCATCCAAGGCTTCATCTTCACCAACTTAACATTGAATTCCCACATTATTCTTAATCTCTATGGGACCAAGAATAATGGAAGTTGAGGCATATTTGGGTCATGAAAAAATCTTCACTCAAAGAATCCTAGGTGGATGCATTCTCTTCATCCAAACTAAGTCGATTCATTGCATTCTAGGACATATCCAAACTAAGTCGAGTCATTGCATTCTTCATCCAAATTAAATTTGATCATTTCTACCTATTGCCTTTCTTTGTCTATATTTTTTCAAGCACACTCCAATTGCACTCAAACCCAAATAGCTGCAAGTTTGATAGAGCACTGAAAAACTAAGATTTTTTGAATCTGATACTATTCTACCATAGTTTTTCCACCAAACATCTACAATGAGTAAATGAAAAAAAAGACTTAAATTATAATCCCATCGAGTAGCAAATAGATAGAAAGGAAATACATTGATTTTTAAAAGTCTCAAACAATTTGAAGCTTACCTAGCGTCCTAGTGGTCCTATCTTGGACAACCACATCATAATCAAATGTTCTAGCGACCAACATGTATATCTCCATTTGTTTGGAAATCTATGAGTGTCCATTAAGAATCAACACCATCCTTTGAACACCTTGGAGGAATCCATCCATAACCTCGGCATCAAATCTAAAACCATACAAGAGAACATGGGGTTGAGATAGAAACTTGCTACATGAATGGGATGATGGAAAGTATTATTATATCACCAGTTGTATAGGGTGCTATACCTCATTTTTCTAGAGTAAATCTGCTCTAGATCAGTTTTGTTTGAGCAGAGCAGTGTTGCAGAGAAATGATGCCCATAAGATTATGAGCTTGAGTAATGGTTGCCACTATGTATATTTCCTTATGATGGGTCCTCGTTGTTTCAATTTTACATCAAATGCATGCCTAGAGGATTGTTATGTGGATTATATGGATTGTATTAAGCGTTTGACTGATGTTGTATATTTTACTTTACACCTGTAATCTTCTGATGAGCATGGTGAGTAGGATTTTTGCATAGCGTGGCTTTTAGAAATAGTCTCTATTATATATACATACCATTATTTGGCATAACCTCTGGATCATTTCATGGGTAACACCCTGACTCCTGGTTCCATCTTTTGGTCTTTTCAATACTCCATCCATTTCAACCCTGTTGTTGTACATACCCATTGATGAGTTTCCACCCTGTGTATCTATTAGGTTAGGTGACATTGATGTTGCTCTTGGTGTCTAATTGCTTTACACTCTAGGTACCATTTCTATGAATTTTGATGCATTATTATTGCAATTCCAATGAAACTAATCTCTTAGCAGGGACTGCCAGTGAAATGAAGAAAACTAGTTCTAAATCAAAACCTTTCTCTCAGACAATAATGAAGGTACCTCAGCTAGACAAAACTAGTTATGGTTAAAGGCAGGGTGAACAATCAATCTTACTAACTAGGTGCTTAGATAAACCAATGATGCTTTACCCATGATATACAAGCGATAACTGGAAAACAAAGTATTTGCATTGATGAGATCAACAACTCAACTACCTTACAAATTGTTTTCTTACAACCTTATTTGGATCACAATTTTCTCCCCAAGAACAATTTTAACAACATTTCCTTCACTCACATCTACATGGAACACAACAGCCTGGAAGATAAGTAACTTGTGCCTACAAGAAGTTAATTTGGAGTTAATAGAGCTCAACCAGGAGGGCATTTTTCCTCTCATGCCCAAATTGTTCATCACCTAAGTTTTTTATAGCAACTTCCTCGAACATGATGGTTTTCTTTATGATTTTATGTATAAATTTTGGAGTGCAGCCTAATGGACTTTTTTATATATATGGCTGGGATATTTTACTGGTCTTTGTATATTTTAGATGTTATGGATAAAGTATAGGAGTAGGACTAGTTTAGGTACTATTCTGAACAGTTTACCAGTCTATTATTTGGACCTAATTTTTAGGTTATGAGTTTTGAAAAAAATATAGATAGTCAAACTAATTTAGATGATGGATGGAGCGATGAATGAATAATAGATGATGAGTGGAGTATTCACTCGAAGGATGGACAAAGTATTTACTAGAAAAAAAAACTTCATACAATTTAAATCTATAAATTTGAGAAATTCATATATGAAAACTTGCCTAGCACTGATAATTTTTTGCACACCTTCTTTGGTGCCTGACACATTATGCACCTCGAATTTTTTGCATACAAGAGTTCACACAGGCCCAATATTTTATTGTTCCTCCATTCACCATTTTTTGTTTCATGCAAGACAATACCATCAGTAAGTATGCACCTGAATTTTGCAGACAATACAAATTGCAAAGAATGCAATCTTGAAAAAATTCCATCATTCAGTCTGTACATAGTCAATGGATCTCAGCGCATTCATTGCGAAAAAACTAAATATGCATTTATTTAAGGTTTCCTTAAACTTTGGCAGCACCACTTTCACAATTTATTACACATGTTTGAGGTGCTATTGATTTAAAATCATTATCATTTGTGTTACTTGAAACTTTAGGTCATATAATACAACTACAAGGGCTTGGCAAGCTTAATCAATAACTGCCAATCTCAAACATTCATTCCAACTTTAAAGTGGCTTGGAACATAACATACAAGCAAATAAGACATAGGAGATGTTGCTTAAATTCTTTGGGGACATGGAAAACAACACATGACATGCTTCCCTTAGAATCAACTGTCCCATCATAGTTGTTGCTACATTTCCTAAAGTTGTGTGAGCATAAAAAAATCATGCCAACTTCACAATTCTCAATCAGTTATCAAACAAATTGTGAGGTTAAGCCATCTAGCCACTTCATTAGATAGATTGAATTATCCAATGTTCCCCTAAGGTTCCATGACGACAGGATGCAGGAGCGGGGAGACGCACATTCAGGACGTGTGGAGACCACCCCCAAATTTTAGGAAAATTCTGGGGGGATGGGGGGACGCCGGGGTCATAAAAATTCTAAAAATATAAATCCCAACAATTACAATTCATCCCATGCAAATTAGTAAATTACTAAATAATACATTCATCATTGTGCAATCATGCAATGTAATTTAGAATCTGATAAATTAATAATGCAAACACATTACATGATTCATCATGATTATATATGATTATCCAAACACCTAGAAGGTTCATTGGAGGTTAGAAGTTTCGTGCGAGACACCCAGAAGGTTTGCCCGATTTTTGAAGTTTCATGTGGGGCGCCAGGAAGTCCCCCCCAAGTTTCATAATGGAGAAACGAATTTCGCCATAGACCGAAACGTTTCGCATGGAGTTTCGCCCAAAGTAAAACGTCCCGAAATGTTTCGCTTGGATTTTCGCCGTCCCTGGAACGCGGGGAAACGCCGAAACGCATCCACGACCCTGTGGGATGCGTCCCCGTGGAACACTGGAATTATCCAGGAAGACATGCACACCTCAAGTTTGCAATGAACTAAACAATTGGTGTGGCAGTTAGATATGCAACAATTACATAAATTTTGAGCCATTAATGGCATCCATGTTCCTTTTAGTTGGAAATTGTTTGATCTTGGTACAACAAACAAACATCCAGAATACAATGCTTGTTACCTATTATGATTTACTCTCTAATAAGGAATTTACATCCCTGGTGATTTTCTTTGCACCACGCCCAAAAAAATATCATTAAAAAGGAATAAAAATATATAGCTTCATAATATCATGAAGAACATACCAGAAAGAACAAATACCACCTTACCAAATAGGTTTCACAACACATTTTTCTTGATGTTTCCATGTTAAACGACACACATCCTAGTGCTATGGTCTTAATCATATTTTCATGAATTAGTGCAAGGATAAGAGTGAATGGATAAATTTCATGGAATTTCCATGTTAAACGACACACATCCTAGTGCTATTGTCTTAAGCATATTTTCATGAATTAGTGCAAGGATAAGTGTGAATGGAATACAAAGACTCAACATTTGCATGGTATACAAACACCTTGAAACTAAACCAAGCATTTGGATCTCAACAATTAAAATCAAATTTCCTTACACAATGAAGAAAAGAGTTCAACATCTCAGCAAATTTACTAAACCATTGTTTGTTTCAGATATACAAGACCCAGCCTAGTAGTGGAAATTGAATTAGAAGTTTAAAGATCCCAAAAGACTCACATTTTTTATGGTTAGAAATAATGAATAAGGCTTTGACATGGGAATTTAATCGTTGACGCTATCTCTTCCATAAATGCCACATTACCAAAGAGGTATGGACTGATATAAAAAATTGACAGGGGGTAAAGGTAAGTGGGAAGGGGAGACTGTGGGGAAATCCCTATCTCATTGGATAAAATATGCAGAAGTATGACAAAATCACCATTCTCTAGTTTGTTTTGTAATAAGGGCAGTTTGGCTTACTCAAAACAGAGCAATATTCCAAGGTTTTCTCACAAATCCTCTCTGTACATATTTCAACATTAAAGAATCCTATGAAAACTTGGATAAAACTAAAAAAGAGGCAAATAAGAGGACAATAGGGAATATGCAAAATGTTCCAAGAGGGGCACATGGTTTCTTCAATTGTGCTTCAAACAGGGACCCAAACATGTAGAGATGGTGGAATTCTCGCAAAAAATGATAATCATACAATTCTATTCAAGTATGGTCTTAGACAAGGATCCAAAAATTTTGCTGAAACAAAAGTTGTAACCATCCTCATGACCATATCCAAGCAAGAATGCATCAATGAGATTAAAATTTATGGTAATTCCAAGCTAATATTTCACTGGTTAAATGGAAAAATATCCCAAAGAAACCTAGGTCTTCATAGCAGTCACAACCAACAAAAGACCCTAAAATCAGATTTTGGTCAATTCATTTTAATCATATTTATCAAGAGCATAACCAAGAAGTGGATAAATGTCCTAAACGGGCCTGCATCAGAGAACATGGTTAATTGGTGATGAAAACCTTATGTGATGGGGTAGAGGAAATCCTCCCATCGAGGTCCATCGACATAGGAATGAAGCGAATTGCAGGTCTAAAGTTAATGTGAAATCTACAATTTATCGTTCTAAACTATTATTCTTGTGTGCTTGATCATGATTCATCATTGAATGAGACTTAGCTTCTGGGAAAGAAAGGTTGTCCGCAATCATAAATGTAGAAAATAACCAAATGTGAAAAAATACAATGTGATGAGATGTGTCATTACATTTAAGGTAATAGAAAATGTGTTTATTCTTAAAATATTGTATATATGCTTGCAATAAGTGATTATGGCTATTAGTATGAGTTTGTTTCAATTTAAGGGAAGTTTGGAAGGGGTTATCCCTAGGAATGGCCCATGTGTTTCCAACTAGTCTCTTACGCATCTTGGTTACTATCAAATGAAATCCATAGATTCTGATTAGTCTACTTCCTATTACCTACTTGAAAACTTCATAAATTTGTAATTGGGAAACTTCTAGATAGTTGATTTTATGTGTAGTGTGTCCTAAATGGTTGAAGCTCTAATTATTAATCTACCATGTAATCATGGATGAAATATCTAACTTCATAATAATGTAGTATTCATCTAGTGGCACAAATATGCTTGAGGGAAGGTATTCATTCTGTTAGGATATTCCTATACTCCATCCTAGTCCTACTAGCACTTGCATTATTTTCATTTTCAGCCTTGCATGCATTTCTGCATGCAGCATGCATTCTGCATGCATGCATGCATCCCAGTCATCAGTCCCAGCACCTAGCCCTCAGTGAGCTAGCCCCAAGAGCTTCTTCCTGATCAGTTTTGGCCCTCCTAGTGCCTAGTGCATCCTCCCTTCACCTACTGCATGAGAGAGGCACACTTCTTCACCTACCAGTCCAGTTATGTTCAGTTAACTGAGTTCTCTCCCTGATTTTAGGCTTGACTCACTCTTAACTGACCTTATCACTCCGATGGACCTCCAGTGTGACTAGATAGCCTATTCTGACTCTAGTTAGATCCATGAGTGCCTCCACTGATCCTCCTTCACTACATTAGTGCTTCCATGTGCTAGTTACACCTACCACACTCGGTTAGACTTAGTTTGACTCCTGGTTGACTATTACTTATGCATTGATGACTTCACTGATGATGATTTGGATTCCTAGTCATGCCTTGATGACACTCCACTGATTATGGATCTATCCATGTAGGCTAATTCGAATCACACCTAGTGTATTCGAATCCCGAGCATTGTATATTTACTGTTTTACTATTCAGATTAATGTAACATGTATAATTATTATGCCTCTATCTGAGCTCCTTTGGATCTATGTTCTTTTTCTCTATTCTTCTTCTATTATTCCTAAATTCTTTCATTGTGAGGTTTACATCACCTCTTTGGATCTACTGTGAGAATTTTCGCATGGTATCAGAGCCATTTGAGAGTATATTCTACCTCCATTCTTGAGAGTTTTTTGCAGGGATTTCGAAGTTCCAGCAACAGTATCAGCAGTTTCACTTTGCACTCGTTCCAGCAGTCAAGATGAGCAATTCGAATGCTCCTTCCCCTCCTATAATTCTCACTCCCTTCAATCACCTTGAATGGAAGAGTAAGATGAAATTACACTTGTGTAATAGACAGCTAAATAGAATGGTATTTGAAAAAGAAGCCATACCACATTTAGCTGTAGAGAGAACCAAGCATCTAAATAAAATGGATGAAGCTTTTGGATTCATATGCCTTCATATGTCTGAAGATCTATTGTTTCATGTTGAAGGAGTGAAGTATCCAAATGAGTTATGGAAAAAATTGGAGAGTCTCTTTGGAAAACAAGATGGGCTAAGAGGCCACATTCTTGAAAATGAATTGGTTGCCCTACAACCTAGCAATTTCGAAAGCATTCAAGAATTCTTCTCAAAATTTCAGAAATTGGTTGTACAATGCAAGCATTGTGGCATCACTAAAAGTGATGAGCAATTGGTGCTCTCCATTCTGAGCAAACTTGGATCTCAATTTTCTATCTTTGTATCTACCTTCCATTATGGGAGAATGTCAATCCCTGGATGGAAGTTTCCCACCTTAACAGTCTTTACTGAAACTCTCATTCAAGAAGAGGACAAATTAATTCAAATGGGTGCCATCAAGGCCTCCAAAGATCTATCTCTTCTAGCTGGAGAAGCAAGTGGGACGAATGTGAAAGGGAGGCCAAAAGAAAAGGATAATAATCCATCTAAATCCAAGAAGGACAAACACAAGAGACCTGCATGTTCCTAGTGCAAGAGAGGAAACCATCCTGAGAAAGCTTGCATGCACAAGAAAACAGACCTACTTACCAAGCTTCTTGAACAAAACAAAATTGCTATTCCACAAGATGCAAAGATGTATGATTCTGGAAGTGGATCTGATGGTCATGGGGATTTCCATGCATTGATTGCTGGTTTTTCAAAATCTAAAGCCCTCCTCATAGATTCTGGAGCCTCCATCACATGGTTTCCTCTGAAGAATCATTTTCTTCTTTGGATCTCATTGATGGGCCTCCTATTCACATGGGAGACAACTCTCAGATTTATGTCAAAGGATTGGGTGCAGTATGTATGGAGCATGGCAAGTTCAAAGATGTTGTTGAGCCCAGAATTGGCCTCTTTTAATCATCCTCGATCACCTTTTCTTCCCCTGTCCTACACCATTTAGCATGTTAATCAGACCTGTTGTCCTCACTTTATTCCCCCAAGCTGCCAAGGTATGACTGATCATTGCTATATCTTATTAAT